>OY740793.1:11653886-11976386 GCA_963514005.1 Raja brachyura | reverse complement strand
CGAATTAAATGCAGGTTGTCCAGTGTCCAGTGGAATGTAATATAACAAATATAACATTGTGTATTATCATCAGATTTTCATGAAATACATGAGTGTTTCAAATGATCAAATAATAAACTTCGAAGCCGCCCGTGGTGTTCCACCAAATATTTCCATTCTGAAAGCAAGTTGCTTGGGGCAGTGCTATTAAGATGTGTAATTATGCAACAGCAATGTTATGGTCACACCCTTGTCGAGCTGAATTTGTGCTCCTTCAGAATAATAGTTTTATGCCATGTTTAGTTTAGTTTAGTTTACTTTAGAGATCCAATGCAGAAACAGGCCCTTCGGCCCAACGAGTCCGCGCCGACCAGTGATCTCCTGCACGCTATAAAGGGGCTGTCCCACTGCGGCGACCTAATTGGCGAGTTTAGAAGAGTTTAGGAGAGTTTGAAAAAAGGTCATGTTGAAGACCTCCTTCGACTATGTAGAAGACCTCCTTCAACCTCCTTCGACTATGTTGAAGACTAGCTTCAGGAAAATTGGACACCGAATAGTGGAGAGTGAAGACGACCTCTTTCGATCTCCTTCGACCTCCGTTCGACTATGTTGAAGACTATCTACGAATACCTTCAACTACCCTCGATTACCTACGAATAACATGCCGACCTACTACAACTAAACCTACGAGTAAAAAAAATATCGATTTTTTTCATGGCTAACTTTTTTTACTCGTGGGCATTTTTCAACATGTTGAAAAATACGCCGCAACCTAGCTGAGTACGCAGGGACTACTCTCGAGCATGAAGTGGAGTTACAAAGACCTAGGACCTTGTGTCGACCACGCTGCGAGTATGAGTCGAGGGCAAACTCGCCAGAACTCGCGGATTAGGTCGCCGCAGTGGGACAGCCCCCTAACACTAACCTACACACACTAGGGACAATTTACAATTTTGCCAAGCCAATTAATCTGCAGACCTGTACGTCTTTGTGGCGTGGGGGGAAACCAGAGCCCCCAGAGAAAACCCACGCATGTCACCGGGACAGCGTGCAATCTCCACACGGACAAGCACCCATAGTCTGGATCGAACCTGGGTCGCTGGCGCTGTAAGGCAGCAACTCTACCGCTGTGCCACCATGCCGCCCCCAAAACCAGTGTTTCGAAGCCAAATGGCTACCCAAAACTGACAGTAGACAATAGACAATAGACAATAGGTGCAGGAGTAGGCCATTCGACCCTTCGAGCCAGCACCGCCATTCAATGTGATCATGGCTGATCATCCCCAATCTGTACCATGTTCCTGCTTTCTCCCAATACCCCCTGACTCCGCTATTTTTAAGAGCCCTATCCAGCTCTCTCTTGAAAGTGTGACTGGACTGTACATCACTAGTTACCCTCTGCATACAGAATGCTCCTAACATCTGTAAAGCTATTCTTTATATCTTGTTTACTTTTATATCAATCAATCACGGCTCTAGTGTATTGGTGAAGGTGCCAATAAAAATAACAAATGGATTGTTCAGCTGAGCACAATATTTCTCTATTTGCAATTGTGCAATGGCACTTTTTGGGGGAGATTTCAACATTGTAGTGAAGGGATGCTGGAGTCATAGCGTCACAGAGTGAGACAGTGTGGAAACAGGCCCTTTGGCCCAACCCGCCCACACCGGCCAACAACGTGAAGTGGTAGAGATAAGAATTGCCTATTGTGTAGGAAGGAACTGCAGATGTTGATTTAAACCAAAGATAGACACATAAAGCTGGAGTAAGTCAGCAGGTCAGGCAGCATCTCTGGAGAAAAGGGATTTGTGACATTTCGGGTTGAGACCCTCCTTCAATCTGTAGAACATCCATTACGAGTTCCTCTAGTTCTATGCTATCCCACTTTCTCATCCACTCTCTCTACGTATTGGGGGTCATTTTACAAAAGGGTAATTAACCTGCAAACCTCCACGTCTTTGGGAAGTGGGTGGAAACGCACGAGATCACGGGGAGAACGTATAAACTCCACACATAGAACATCCAAGTTCAGGATCAAACCCGGGTCTCTGGCCCTGTGAGCCAGCAGCTCTATCTCGGCGGGACTGTACTGTCTTCTATGGCAAATGTTAAGCCAGTGCCATTTCACCCAAATTAGTGATATATCACAGTTACCACATTACATTGTAAGAGTAAGCATTGTAGAAAAGCTTTTGAATGTGTCAAACTGAAAAACAAATAAGAAGAAGGACAAATGCTTCTGTATATTCTTTTGGATTAAGGGTTGGAACATTGGGCTGTGTTATTCTGTCGAGCCAGATGTCTACAAATGCATGGGGCCATTTACTTAACTGAAGCAAGCTATTTTATCCAGGCAACCACATCCTACGCCCGCATCGAGATCACATTGAGATAAAGGGGAGAGGCCAACAGCTTGAAGAGGGACTGAAGGAAGCAGGCTGGTTACGCAAGTCGATGACACCATCAAGAAGGGTAAAATGTGATCCAGGATGGCGTCCAAGCCAGGTGACTCTTTGAGTGCAGGTCACAGAAGTGTTTAGTTTAGTTTAGTTTAGTTTAGTTTAGTTTCGAGATGCAAAACAGGAATGAGTCCTTCGGCCTGCCAAGTCTGTGCCAACCAGCGACCCCCTAGCACACTAGCACTATTCTACACACTGGGGACAATTTACAATGTTTACCAAAGACAATGAACCCACAAACCTGTACGTCTTTGGAGTGTTGGGGGAAACCGGAGCACCCAGAGAAAACCCACGCAGGTCATGAGGAGAACGTACAAACTCTGTACCAAAGATCCTATAGCGAGCAAGATAGATCACTCGACGAAAAAGACGTAGTACGGACATGGGCAGATACATGGGTAATTTTCGGCCCCATTTCCGTAACCGGCTCTCGTCTCTGCGCCAAAGATCCCATGGCGGAGCAAAGATAGCTAGTGCGGAGACGGAAGCCGGTTACGGAAACATCCTCGTAAAAATAAAAGTTCTTTGGTAAAAATCTTCTCCTCATTTTCAGAATTATAATTTATTAACACAAACTTTTCCCCCGCAACGTTGCTTACACTGCGATTCGGGTCGGGTCGGGTCGGGTCACTGAAATGGATTTTAAAAAGGCCCACGTTCCGCTCCGTTGCGTACTACACGTCAGCCCATTGCATTTAGAAGGTCTATCTTGCTCCGCTATAGCATCTTTGCTCTGTACAGACAGTGCCCATAGTCAGGATTGAACCCGGGTCTCGGCACTGTAAAGCAGCAACTCTACCGCTGCGCCATCGCAGTGATGCATGGAACTGCAATCACGCATTACAATCGCTCCACTCTTTTAAAACTCTATTCCAACAGCAGCATTTGTTACTTTCCGTGCATCTGTACGCTGTGGACGACTCGATTGTAACCATGTATTGCCTTTCCCGCTGACTGGCCAGCTTGTGACAAAAGCTTTTCACTGTACCTCTGTGCACGTGACAATAAACTAAACTCAAACTCGGTACACGTGACAAAAATAAAAGCACTTAGTGAGAAGTATTAGACCTCAATGTACCGAAAAATATGATAAATGTACCAATCATAAAACTATTAAGAAAAACAAAATGGAGTCATACTCTGTTTGGTAAGACATTTGCAAATTCCTTTTTTTCTATACAGTTTATTTACAAAATGTATTAAAACTCCTTTCTTTTACAATACCTCATTTCTGAAGCTCTGTAACGGTTGTTCCATCACTCATGCATCTTTATGCTTTTAAATATTTGTTATTTTAATCATTAACATTTCTGTGGTTGGCGATGTGCAGCTTTAACAAAAAAAAGTCTTTGTGACTACAGCTTGACCTTAAAAGCGGGAGGTGTCGGCAATTACTTTTGTACATGCAAGTTTTTGAAAAGAACAAAAATTAACTCAAATCCTTCACCTCTGTGAAGGCTTCAACCTTGAAAACTGACAGGCCGATAAATCTACATTATTTCTGTTCATATAGTCCTTTAAAAAAATCATGTTGTTTTTTTTCTATAGACACTTTGTGTGCAGGGCTCGGAATAACCCCTTCTCACCTGATCAGGTCTCTATAGATTCACATCTTCCTAGTGATCGGGCTCTTGAGAGTATTCGGAGAGGAAAAGGTTAAACATGTTTGCTCCTATGCAAAAGTAGGCCATTTCATCGGATGTGACCATTCACATTCTGATTGATATCCTGACAATCTTCTTCTCCACAGACTGGATGTTAACCCACTGAATCCCCAACATGTTGTATTATTAACAGAGGTACTTAATATTTAGGTACATTACTGAATAGCTTGGGTTGGATTAAAAAAAATAGAATTACGCTCTCTTTCCTCCACAGAAAAGATGTCATGTAGAATTTTGCCACTGTACCTTGTGATGAACATAAGTTAAATAGCTGCTATTTCTGTTAATCAGTTATTGAAGGAACCGCTTTAGACTTCATTTTATTTGCCTACGTCTTTAGCCCTTTGAGTGCGTTGCCAATTTCTGACTTAAATAACACATTGGCACTCAAAGTTAATACTTCCTAATGTTAATGTTCAGATATTTTAATACATGAAACCTTTCCTCTGCAAAACTTGTGTTATCAAATGATGGCTAAATTGTTTTTATTCCAGTATATAATTTCACAGAGAAGCTTGACTCTTTTTGTTTTAGACTCTGCCCTGTATTTTCAAGCAAGCTAGATGCTTATTGTGATTCTGAATGAGTTGCATTGTTGTAATTCTCCATGTTGTTCCATAAGGCACTGAAGGAGTATTCAGTTTTTTATGAAAGGGTTGGTGCACCATCAGCCCCTCTGGTACCATGTCTGACACCCGGTACAGCGTGCAGTGATCACAGGTAGTCAGGGGTCATGGCACTGCCATTCTCTCCAATGCTTCCAAATACCGATAGTATTCCTTTGTTTCGCATGGCATCAGCATAGGTCAGCTACGTCACAAAGAGAGGAGAAACAAAAATGAGAACGAGCATCTGTTATTAACAGCATTACCTACGAGAGAGAGGGAGAGAGGGAGAGAGAGTGAAAGTGAGAGAGAGAGCGTGAGAGAGAGAGAAAGAGAGAGATAGAGAGAGAGAGAGAGTGAGAGAGAGTGAAAGTGAGAGAGTGAGAGAGAGTGAGAGAGAGAGAGAGAGACTGAGTGAGAGAGTGTGTGTGAGAGAGAGAGAGAGAGAGAGAGTCAGAGAGAGATAGAGAGACTGAAAGAGTGTATGAGAGAGCGGAAGAGAGAGAGAGAGAGGGTGTGAGAGAGAGATCGAGAGAGAGAGTGTGAGAGTGACAGTGAGAGTGACAGTGAGAGTGAGAGTGAGCGTGAGAGTGAGCGTGAGAGAGACAGAGATACAACAACTGCAGATGCTGGTTTACAAGAAAGACGCAAACGCACTGGAGATACTCAGAGGGTCAGGCAGCACCTTCCCAACCCAAACTGTCACCTATTTACTCTCTCCAGAGATGCGCCTGACCCACTGAGTTGCTCCAGCACTTTGTGTCTTTTTATGATTCATGCTTTGACTGACAAATTAAATGCTAATGCTTGCCACTGAATTTTTGAACAGCGATACGCCTCCCAGCATTGCAGTGTCAAAATAGCTAATACAGAACACTGAAAATGAGTCAAATGATATGAGCATGATGACTGAATAAAAATAGTGTACTTCCGATCATGAATTGTAACATTGACTATAGTTATATCTTTTTTCATGATTCAATACAGACACAAGGCATTGCAGATACTGTTTTCTTGTGTAGAGCAATCTACTGGAGTAACTCAGGGCGTCAGGCAGCATCTCTGGAAAACATGGATTTGGGTCGCAGCTTCAGATCCTGATTCCAGATCGGGACTCTTCTTCGTTTCCAGTTGGAACCTTCCTTGGCCTTGAACATGACCTGTCCATCGATGCCCCTGACCCACTGAGTTACTGCAGCACTTTTGTTCTAGCCACGATTCAATAACTGCAACAAACGTGCATTAAAACAAATACAATAAACACGATAGAATTTAGTTTGGTTTAGTTTAAAGATGGAGCATGGAAACAGGCCCTTCGGCCCACTGATTCCTTAGCGCGTCCGTTTCATACTGATTCAATGTTATCCCATTTTCGCAACCTACATATTGAGGGGAATTCACCAAGGGCCGATTAAGCTACAAGCCCACTTGTCTTTGGGATGTGAATGGGAACAGGAGCACCCAAAGAAAAACCCACGCAGGCACAGGGAGAACAGGCAGACTCCACACAGACAGCACCCGAGGTCAGGATCGAATCCAGGTCTCTGGCGCCGTGAGGCAGCAGCTCTACCAGCTGCACCACCGTGCCAACTCTGTCGGATGAGATATAGGAGCTGGAAAGCTCGGAAATAGGTTGGACCTTACAAAGGCTGGGAATGTTATATCTAAACAGGTGCAAGTAGTTTAATTAAAAATAAATCCTGCAATGCTTTATATAATACCTTGGTGTTATTGTTGTTAATCTTTTACTTTGAAAAGTTTGAAATAATTATATTTTAAGGACTTTACAGCAATTCTAATAATCTGAATGTCACTTTGAATAGCATAGTCATTTAAGAAAAGTTCTATCAATATCCTCCCGACAGTTGAAGTGCAGAATTCATTCATGGAGTGATCTAATATGGATTAGGGAAAAGGCTGGGAACTACAGGCCAGTGAGTTTAACATCTGTGGTCGGAAAGTTATTAGGGAGAAACTTTCTGAAGGATAGGATATTCATGCATTTAGATGGATAAGGGCTGATTAGGGACAGTCAGCATGGGTTTCGTACACGGGAGGTCGTGTCTCACAAAAGTGATTGAATGTCTTGATGATGTGACCAAAAAGGTTGATGAGGGCAGAGCTGAAGATGTTGTATACATGGACTTCAGTAACGCATTCAACAAGGTTCAGCATGGCAGGCTGCTCTGGAAGGTTAGATCGCATGGGATCCATAGAGAGATAGCTGAATCGATTGAAAATTGTCTTCATGGAAGGAAGCAGAGGATGATGGTGGAAGGTTGCTTCTTGGACTGGAGGCTTGTGACTAGTGGTGTGCCTCAGGGTTCGGTGCTGGGTTTGGTTACTGTTCGGCATCTACATCAATGATTTGGATGAGAACATACAAGGCATGATAGATACGTTTGCATTATTAGCAAGTTTGCAGATGAAACAAAATGGGGTGGTATTGTAGATAGCGAAGATGGTTGTAAAGAATTGAAAATTAATTTAAGTTGCAATACTCCGACTATTTTTATTGCAGTAGAAAAATATATATAATGCCAAACAAACCCACACACTCTCTAATACTGGGGTACTGAAGACAAGAATGATCCTAGGAATGAGTGGGTTAGCATATGATGAGCGTTTGACAGCACTGGGCCTCTACTCGCTGGAGTTTAGAGGGTTGAGGGGGAACCTCGTTGAACATTACTGAATAATGAAAGGCCTGGACAGAATGGATGTGGAAAGGATGTTTCAACTGGTGGGAGAGTCTAGCCTCACAGCCTCAGAATTAAAGGGTGCTCTTTTAGAAAGGAGGTGAGGAGGAACTTCTTTAGTCAGAGGGTGGTGAATCTGTGGAACTCATTCCAACAGAGGGTTGAGGAGGCCAGTTCAGTGGATATTGTTAAGGCAGAGGTAGACAAACTCTTGATCTCTCATCCAGGTGTCAAGTGTTATGGGGCGAAGGCTGGAAAATGGGATGAGGAGGCGGAGATCAGCCATAATTGAATTGCGGAGCGGACTCGATGGGCCGAATGGCCTAATTCTATTCTTGTAACGTGAGCTTGTGAACAATTGTAGTAGACCTGTTCCCAATGTTCAGCAAGGGTACAGCTGGCTTAGCCCAGATCTGTGAAGGGTGGATTGGATTTTAAATGCTGGACGTGGCTGAACCACTGGAAGAATAAGCAGGACGAGTGCTCAGGTTAGCCAGGGCATGAAGTAATTGGCATGTAATACAAGACGTTTCCATTGTGACAATCAACCAATGTCGGTGAAATCAGAAAGAGCTGCCAATGCTCTGCTCCACACAGCAGCCTGGATAGGGCAGGTTTGGTGGGATGTGGACCAATGGACCATTTGCAGTATAATGTGGATAAATGTGAGGTTATCCACTTTGGTGGCAAAAATAGGAAAGCAGACTATTATCTAAATGATGGCCGATTAGGAAAAGGGGAGATGCAGCGCGACCTGGGTGTCATGGTACACCAGTCGTTGAAAGTAGGCATGCAGGTGCAGCAGGCAGTGAAGAAAGCGAATGGTATGTTAGCTTTCATAGCAAAAGGATTTGAGTATAGGAGCAGGGAGGTCTACTTCAGTTGCATAGGGTCTTGGTGAGACCACACCTGGAGTATTGAGTACAGTTCTGGTCTCCAAATCTGAGGAAGAACATTATTGCCATAGAGGGAGTGCAGAGAATGTTCACCAGACTGATTCCTGGGATATCAGGACTGTCTTATGAAGAAAGACTGGATAGACTCGGTTTATACTCTCTAGAATTTAGGAAATTGGGAGGGGATCTTATAGAAATGTACAAAATTCTTAAGGGGTTGGACAGGCTAGATGCAATAAGATTGTTCCCGATGTTGGGGAGATCCAGGACAAGGGGTCACGGTTTAAGAATAAGGGGGAAATCCTTTAGGACCGAGATGAGAAGGTTCCAGAGACCCACCACAGAGAGTGGTGGGTCTCTGGAACTCTCTGCCCAGAGGGTGGTTGAGGCCAGTTCATTGGCTAAGGGGATCAGAGGGTATGGAGAGAAGGCAGGTACGGGATACTGAGTTGGATGATCAGCCATGATCATATTGAATGGCGGTGCAGGCTCGAAGGGCCAAATGGCCTACTCCTGCACCTAATTTCTATGTTTCTATGTTTCTAAATGCAGTTCTCTACCTAACTGAAAACATGTATTAGATATATTCTAATTAAAGTGTTCAAAATCATGAGAGGAATAGAGTCTCGCCCAGAGTATGGGAATTGAGAACCAGTGTGCATAGGTTTGAGGTGAGGTGGGAAAGATTTAATAGGAATCTGAGGGGAAACTTTTTCACACAAAGGTGTATCGGGTGTATGGAACAAGCTGCTGGAGGGAGTAGTTGAGGCAGATACTGTTGAGAAACATTTAGACAGGTACATGGATAGGACAAGTTTGGAAGGATATAGGCCAAACACGGGCAGATGGGACTAGTGTAGCTGGGACATTGTTGGCCGATATGGGCAAGTTGGGCCGATGGGCCTGTTTTCATGCTGTATCACTCTATGACTCTGTGACTCCAATCCAGGGGAAGGAGCAGAGACAGGGTTAAAGTTAGGAGGGAGTACCTTTGTCAGGATATTCTAACTCAGGGACTCCGCCTAAAACATTCCCCTGATTTTCCTCTCACTGATAGATATGCTCTGCATCTCTAAGTCTTTTTGAATTCATTTCACAAACCTTGGGTCACAAAGTGTTTTAACCAACTACTTATTTTAAACAATGATAAATTCTACCTCCGACCACATTTTAAAACAATCGACTAAGACGTGTAATACAGTAAACCCTTGTTATCACCGACCTCCATACATAGCGGACTGAGCAGTACGTTCGTGGTGGTGGTAGTCGGGCGGTGGTCTGGGCAGCGCTGGTGGCGGGGAGAGAGGGCGAGTGGTAAAGCACCCGTGCAGAGCGTTGCATCGGGCAGCTGCTACAATGCAGGCTTCTGGAATGCTGGGTGCAGACGCAGCACCCGCCACTGCAGCTGGTTCACCCCGGCAATGCATGCCTCGATCGCCTGGTAACAGCACCAGGCTCCCCTTACACTGCACCCCCATCCTTATTACCGCCAGCTCCAAGATGCAGGACAGGACGCCACAGGAGATCCTTCTTCCCTGTGGCAATCAAACTGTACAACTCCTCCTCCTTCTGTCGTGGGGTGCACTGAGACTGACTCCCCCCCCCCCCCCCCCCCCCTCAATTTTTACACATCCCCCCATCCTTTCCACTCGTCACATTAATTTCATGTATCTTGTGTCTTATGACTGTTGGCAAATCAATTTCCCTCCTGGGATAAATAAAGTTCTCCAGTATCGTATCATCGTCTCGTATCGTTACCCAGAGAGCTGGTGCCTCGTGGCAGGAGCTTCTGGTTGAGGGAGTGGAGAGGGGGGGCAGCATGAAGGAGGCATGCGTACCGGGCCCCTCCCCGGTGCACTGTGTGTGGGGGCCAGGGGCCCTGTGGCTCCCCGGCCCGTGAATTCCCGCTTGTTTAATCCCAGTCTGAAGAAGGGTCTCGACCCGAAACGTCACCCATTCCTTCTATCTTGAGATATTGCCTGTCCCGCTGAGTTACTCCAGCATTTTGTGTCTATCCCCCGTTTCTTTAGTTTAGTTTAGTGCTCTCAAATCAAGAAGGCCTGACATTATTCAAGTTCAATTTTACAGTTAATTTAACATTTTTTCTGCTAAATAACCGCTTTCATCTGAATTATATTGAGGCATTTAATTCCACTTATTCTGCTGCAAAAGAGATCAAATTCATATCCTGTTTTTATTTTCTAAAATAGCCAGAATTACAGGTTTGGTCAGGAGTCTTTAGACATTTAGACTTTAGATATACAGGCCCTTCGGCCCACCAAGTCCCCACTGACCAGCGATCCCCGCACGGTAACACTATCCTACACGCCATAGGGACAATTTTACATTTATACCAAGCCAATTAACCTACAAACCCGTACGTCTTTGGACTGTGGGAGGAAACCGGAGATATCGGAGAAAACCCCCGCAGGTCACAGGGAGAACGTACAAACTCCGTACAGACAGCACCCGTGGTCAGGATCGAACCCGGGTCTCTGGCGGTGCAAGGCAGTAGCTCTACCGCTGCGCCACCATGCTGCACAACCGTCTTTGGGTTAAAATAGTTAATATCTACCCCCCTCACTCAGTTAGGGTGGACAATCGGCAATATCCCTCCCGCCATGGTCTGTTATAACGAGGGTTTACTGTACGCGACGTTTGATATAAAGTTCGGTTTGAGAAGCTGTAATAATAGCAAAGCAAAACTTTCAAAAAGGAATAGACATTAATTTCAGTTTTAAAAAAAAGACAAATTCAATTATATCTTTATAATAACAAAAGAACTGCCAACTGATAAATCCACAGTGCCTTTCGTTACAAAGTTCACTCACAGTATTAGGACCTCACTCCTACCCCTAGATTTTAACACTTTCGGTCCCATATACGTTGTAACCTTCTCTATATGTCGCAAAATTCTGGGTATTTTGTGTGGGAGCTGGCTTAAAATTCTGTGCACTCTTTGCCACCTTCATTGTCTTCGCTTCAGCTCGTGACTTGTAACAGAATTCTATTAAAGCCACCATCATAGCCAGACCAAGGCCTCCGACCAAAATGTAGAAGACACCAGCCACGTTGCTCAGGCTCAGAGCGCTTGTTTTGTCCTAAGAAAGGCACAGTGGATTATTAGAGTGTCTCTCAGTGAAGACAATTACGTTCAGAAAAGAAAACGCACCAAGTTCTTTTTTTAAAATAGCAAAGCTCTAAAACATCAGGTTATTTTACCAGAGAGTTTGTCTAATCTCTTTTTTTTTTTTTTTTTTCCCAGAAGATCTAATTTACAAGAACAGCTAACAAAATGTCACTTAGAAGGCAGTAGTACTATTTGATCTTGGTGAATGTAGAGAGTAGTTTGCTGCTAATCTCAGGGGTTGTGGAGTGGCTGCTATTTTAATATCTATTAATTTAAATGGAAGATGGTCAGTTACTAACAGGTCAAGGCGGAACTAGTTACCTGCAACTATAAGAGCAAAGAAGAACTACAAGTAGGCTTAAAACTGAGAGGGGGGTTTCGTTAAAGTAAAAGCAACTAACGCAAGCAAAAAAAAAACTAAATGGGGATTTAATTAAGAAATCTGAAAGAAAACTATCTGAATTATTTCAACATATTCCACTTTCTTACTAAGGTGTTTTTTGTAATCAGAAAATGAACTGGAATCTTAATTTTAAAAAGTGCAATAATTCAATGCAAGGCCTTATCAACAGAAACTTATTATCAATGCCACACTGCATTTAATTCTACAATATGTATGTTTTGGCATCAATTTGACCCAAGCATTATGATCTTTAGATTGAACAGTAACGCGAGGTTTCATGGGATGATGAAATGTTTTTTTAATTTGCAAACTCCTGCTTTGAAAAGCAACTGAAATTTAACGTAGTTGACTATTTTTTTTTTGTTTTAAAGAAAAAATAAAACATCAAATCATATGAAAAGAGAACGGATAACAAATAAACAGATAGGTGAGTTTCTCCTCTTTCTCGTTTTTTTAATTCCGTAAAAAATAAAACGAAATGAACAAAAACGTTAAAAAATTTTGATAAGTCTTGTTTTTTCATGAGAACAGGTCGAAATGTTTGAATCAGTACAAAAAGACCTGCAGCGACTGACCTTGCTTCCGGAGTCTTTGCTTCCACATTCACCCTTATCGTACCACCATTTGTTTTTCAGCTTGTCTAAGACGCCTTGCTCACTGAGTTTCAATACTGCAAGGTTTACAGGCGTTCTTCACGTGGAAAATAACATAAATAACATTATCTATGTTATTTTATGTTATTCAATTTAAACTACTTCAAAATGTACAAAGCGATAAAGCAGCTTGCCCAGCTGAAAGAACAGTGCAAGCATTCTATCTGGGACTAGTTTGTGATAGTCAGTCTAGGATGCTGGGACCTACCATATCGCTTCGAGTAATCGGCATACACTGTTAATAAACTCAGACTGGATTGAAGGAAAGTAGAATTAATATGTCGTACAATATGATTGTCATAATGATAGTTCAAGGAGAGATTTTCACCAGAATGACAGATAAAGCAAATGAAACAATTGAAAACTGAATCAAGACTTGGCTATCTACATTGTAAGACAACTGACAACCCAGTGGTATGAGTATTGATTTCTCTAACTTCAAGTAACCCCTGCACTCTCTCTCTCTCTCCCTCCCTCCCCCACCCAAGTCGCACCAGGTTCCTGTTCTCACCCAGCACACAGCTAACAATGAATGGTCTGTTTCGTTTATCATCGGTACTTTTTCGCATATCTTTCATTCATTTGTTCTATATCTCTCCACATCACTGTCTACATCTCTTGTTTCCCTTTCCCCTGACAAGGCTGAAGAAGGGTCTCGACCCCGAACGTCGCCCATTCCTTCTCTCCAGAGATGCTGCCTGTCCCGCTGAGTCACTCCAGCATTTTTGGCCTATCTTTGACTGAAAAGAGAGTTGGTCGCTATAACCCTGCTCATCTACCATCTGTCCCAGAAATGTCAATGAAAATTGCCATCGAGGACAGATAACTGATCACTAGGCAGGCCAAGCATGAGATGGATGGGAGTTAGCGGGCTTTTGTAAAGAGCAAGAACTTTGGACCATTGGGATTTCATTTTAGGCAGAGGTGGAGAGGTACAAGAGGGAGAGGTTGCACCAGAAATGGATCTGAACCAATATCCTGGCAGGTAGAGTTGCTTGTGCCACCTGGAGGTTTCAAACTAGATTGGATGTGATCCAATATAATGTTGAGGCAGGTGGGAGGCTGGAAGTCGGTACAGAAGGCTCGACTGCAAGTTCAATAGATGGGATAGGCAGGGGTTTAGCAGTGTGTGAGGAAAGATTGTTGGCTTAAATTGGATTTACTTCAATGTTGGAAGGTCAGAGGTAAGGAGGATCAACTGAGGGCATGGATAGGTACGTGCGACCGGGAAACTATTGCCCGGCTGAGGGAGGGAGAGGACTGGCAGCTTAATGTTCCAGAGTACTGGTGTTACAGGTACCCAGGTGTTACAGGTGAGATAGAGGTGGGGGGGGGGGGGGGGGGTGGAGAGTAAAAGAGGAGGGGGAGTTCCTTCATTGAGTAAGGAGAACATCATGACAGTTGTCCGAGAAGACGTCACTGATGGTGCGTACAGTACGGATCTATGGGTGGAGTTGAGAAATAAGAAGGGGGTGATCACCATCTTGGGAGTGTACTAGCAGCCTTCAAATAGTCAACAGAAATTTGAGGAGCAAATGTTCTGGGAGATTGCATGACTCATAAGATTGTTATAGTGGGGGATATTGACTTTCCCAATGTGGACTAGGGCTGTCATAGTGCCAAGGACTTAAACAGGGTAACATCTGTTAAATATGTTCAGGAAGGTGTTCTCAGGCCCCACATGGAAGAGGGCAAAGCAAGACTTACTTTTGGGGAAATTGGCAGGGCAAAGGACTGAAACGTCATTGCGGGAGGCTTTTGGGACCAGCGATCAGAGTTTAGCTTAGTTTAGAGATACAGCGTGGAAACAGGCCCTTCGGCCCACCGGGTCCGTGCCGAACAGCAATCTCTGCACACTAACACTATCCTCCACACACTAGGGAAAATTTACAATTAT
This sequence comes from Raja brachyura, assembly GCA_963514005.1. The sequence continues at coordinate 11,962,000 of OY740793.1, read as the reverse complement.
ACCAAACCAATTAACCTACAAACCAGTACGTCTTTGGAGTGTGTGAGGAAACCGGAGATCCCGGAGAAAACTCATGCAGGCCACGGGGAGAACGTACAAACACCCGCAGTCAGGATTGAACCTGGGTCTTTGTCGCTGTAAGGCACCAACTCCACCGTTGCACAGGTTTAACATAGTTATGGATAAGGAGAGGACTGGTCCACAAGTTAAAGTTAAAATCATGAGAGGAATAGATCGGGTAGATGCACAGAGTCTCTTGCCCAGAGTAGGGGGAATGGAGGACCAGAGGACATAGGTTTAAGGTGAAGGGGAAAAGATTTGATGAGTAACTTCTTCACAAAGGGTGGTGGGTGTAAGGAACAAGCTGCCAGAGGAGGTAGTTGAGGCAGGGACTATCCCAACATTTAAGAAACAGTTAGACAGATACATGGATAGGACAGGTTTGGGGGGGATATGGACCAAACACGGGCAGGTGGGACTGGTGTAGATGGGGCATGTTGGCCAGTGTGGGCTAGTTGGGCCGAAGGGCATGTTTCCATACTGTATCACTCTATGAATCATCAGGTCAGTGTGGGAATGGGAAGGGGAGTTGACAGGGCCGTTCTGGAAAGTCAGATTGCATGGGATCCAGGGAGAGATAGCAAAATGGATGCAGAAGCGTAGAGCGGTGAAGGTTTTTTTTGCGGACTGGCTTTGGGATCGATGCTGGGCTCATTTCTGTTTGTCATCCATGTCAATGATTTGAATGAGAATGTATAAGACATGATTAGTAAGTTTGCAGATGACACTAAAATAGATGGTAACGTGGATAATGAAGGTGGTTATTACGGATTTCAGCGGGATCTTGGTCAGCTGGGCAAGTGGGCCAAGGATTATGGGGAGAAGGCAAGAGAATGAGATAGATCAGCCATGATTGAATGATGGAGCAGACTTGAAGGGCCCAATGGTCTAATTCTGCTCAGATGGAGTTTAATTTAGATCTGTGTGAGATGTTGGATTTTGGGAAGTCACACCAGGGTCGGGCACTGGGAAATGTTGTAGAGCTGAGGAATCTAGGAGTACAACCCCCCTGCTATAGGAAGGATGCTCTAAGCCGCAAAGAGTGCAGAGATGATTTACGAGGATGTGACCAAGACTTGAGATCCTGAGCTATCGCGAGGGGTTGGGTGGGCTGGGACTTTAGTCCATGGAGTGCAGGAGGATGAGGTGTGATCTTTATAAAATCACGAGGGGAATAGGTCGGATGAATGCATAGTCTTTTTCCCAGGGCAGGTGAATGAAGAACTAGAGGTCATAGGTGTAAGGTGAGGAGGGAAAGATTTAATAGGAACCTGAGGGGCAACTTATTCACACAGATGGTGGTGGGTATATGGAACAAGCTGCCAGAAAAGTTATTTGAGGCGGGTACAATAACAACATTTGGACAGGTGCATGGATAGGAATGGTTTGGAGGGATATGGCCCAAACGCAGGTCACTGGGACTAGTTTAGATGGGGCAGCTTGGCCTGTTTCCATGCAGAATGATTCTATGACCCTCTTACTGATATTGGATTGGTTGCAACTTGTGTTTATCATAATGGATTCTGCAAGCTTAATGGAGTTAATCATGGAAAAATGCAAAAAAAACCTTGTCTTTTTAGACTTCGGCCCATTGAGTCTGCGCCGACCAGCGACCACCCTGTATATTAGCACTATCCTACACACTAAGGTGGGTTCACAATTTTACCAAAGCCAATTAACCTGCAAACCGATATGTGTGTGGAATGTGGGAGGAAACCCGAGCAACCGGAGAAAGTTTGTGTGGTTACAGGGAGAAACTCCTGCAGACAGCACCCGTAGTCAGGATCGAACCCGGTTCTCTGGCGCTTTAAGGCAGCAACTCTACCAACTGCACCACTGTGTTGAAGATAGCAAGGTGAGAAGCTATCTAATCTTCGCAACGGAAAACGAATGAAACTGCGGCCGCTGGACTCTGAAACAGAAACAGAAATGCCGCAAGGACCCATCCAGTCAAGGTAGCAGATGAGGGGAGACAAATTCAACGATTTTGGACCTGAAATATGAACCACAGCACCTGGGTAATTCAGATTCAAGCAAACCTGGAATTAAAAAAAAAAAAAAGATTTCTTGGAAAGTGAACGACAAGATTATGAAATGAAAAACTATCCACAAGGATAGGGAATCTGCTGCCCTGGCCCAACCTGGGGTCCAGGCCCGGCACATTTCTCATCAGTTCGGCAGCATTCGGTAAATGCTGGTTTAGCCCGTTGCTGACTGGCCCGCCCCAGACTGCAGGAGTACGTGCTGAGGGACGCAATGAAGCTCGGTGCAGCCAACGCCAAGGCTCGGTGGGAGAGGACCACAGTCCGGGGTCCTTCCGCTGTTGGACATGGGGGGCAGGGCGTGGTGGAGACGCCCCTCAAAATAAGGGAAGGGATTCCACGCCAGTGGCAAGGGTGGGGGGGGGGGGATAAAATTGTGTAATTTGATCAATGTATGTAAACAGTATTGAATGCCTCCGAAAATGTTGGATGAATTCTTTTGCACTGTTCATATATTGCATATATATTTATTACCCGAATAAAGTCTATTTTGAAATGTTAAAAAAAGTACATCCTGTGGATGACTACACGAGTTCCTGCGAACCTCAGCTGTGCCGCTCCCCATGTGTGACATTCACAAATTATAGGAGTAGAATTAGGCCATTCAGCCCATCGAGTCAACTCTGCCATTCAACCGTGGCTCATCTCTGCTTCCGAATCCCATTTTCCTGCCTTCTCCCCAAAACCCTTGACACCCGTTCTAATCAAGAATTTGTCTATCTCTGCCTTAAAAATATCCACTGACTTGGCCTCCACAGCCCTCTAGAGTTCCACAAATTAACTACCCTCTGACTAAAGATGTTCCTCCTCATCTTCAAGAGCGCCCTTAAATTCTGAGGCTGTGACCTCTGGTCCTAGACTCTCCCACCAGTGGAAACATCCTTTCCTCATCCACTCCATCTATGCCTTTCATTATCCTATAAGTTTCAATGAGGTTCCCCCTCCCTCAACCTTCCAAACTCCAGCGAGTAGAGGCCCAGAGCTGTCAAACGCTCATCATACGTTAACCACTCGTTCCTGGAATCATTCTTGTAAACCTCCTCTGAACCCTATGCCAGAGCCAGCACATCCTTCCTCAGATATGGGACACAAAATTTGCTCACAGTGCTCCAAATCCGGTCTGGCCAACACCTCGTGGAGCCTCAGCATTACATCTCTGTTTCTGTATTCCAGTGGTCCTGATATAAACGTTGGCATTGAATTTGACTTCCTCTCTCGCAGAGAGAAATCTCTCACTGCTCACGTAGGGGTGCAGGCAGCAGCTGTGCAGCACTTCTCCCATGCAGAAATAGAGCCGTAAAGGCATGCAGTGTGCCAGAGGCCCTGGCAGAGACTGGACATGGTGCCAAGACCAACTCCTATCTACCTGCACATAATCCATATCCCTCCACTCCCTCAATATCCATTTGTACATCCTAAAGTCTGGGTGGAGGAATAGAGTTATCCAGCGCGGAAACAGGCCCTTCGGCCCAACGTGCCCACTCCGATCAGCATGCCCCATCTACATGAGTCCCACCTACCTGCGTTTGGACCAGATTCCTTCTAAACCTGTCCTATCCCTGTGCCTGTCTAAACGATGCTTAAACGTTGCGATAGTCCCCGCCTCAACTACCTCCTTCGGCAGCTCGTTCCATACACCTTTCACCCTAAAAAAAGTTACCCCTCAGGTTTCCACTACATTATTTCCCCCCCCCCTCACCTTAAACCTATGTCCTCCGGTTCCCTGCTCTGAAACAAAAAATCAGCTGCTTCATGCAATGTTGTGTCCAACCGGCTGACAGATGAGACCTCTCTGCGGAAAGATTACACAAGTTGTGCCCGATGACATGATGCTGTTTTTAGTTGTCATTTTTACCTTTAGAGATGCAGCGTGGAAACAGGCCCTTCGGCCCATCGAGTCCACGCCAACCAGCGATCACCATACACTAACACTACCGCGCACACTAGGGACGAATTAACCTGCGAACCTGTGGGACCGGAGCACTCGGAGAAAACCCACGCGGTCACAGGGAGAACGTGCAAATGCCACACCACAGCCTGCACCCGTAGTCAGGATTGAACCCGGGTCCCTGGCGCTGTAGGGCAGCAACTCTACCGCTGCGCCACCGTGCCGCCCCTTCTGTTGTTTCTGACCTGACGCCTAGTTGTATCAGGGTGAGAACTACATCAGAGTGGCGAGATTTGGTGTGACCTTCCCGCGACTATCCCCGCGCTGTCTCCAGTGTGGCGTTCTTGAGGTCCCATCTCCGTGGAACCTCCCACGAGAGCATGAAGATGGGCGCCACCGTGCTCCTCGCCGTCTCCCACCTTTGGCCAGGAAGGCTGGCAATGCAAACTCCACAGAGACAGCAGCCGAGGTCAGAATCGAACTGGGGTCCCTGGCGCTGTGAGGCAGCAGATCCGCCAGCTGCAACGTCCCATTTCTTGACAGCAATGCCCGCAAAGAAAGACACAAAGTGCCGGAGTAACTCAGCGGGTCAGGCAGTACCTCTGGAGAACGTGGATAGGCGATGTTTTGGGTCGGGACCGTTCTGCACACTGATACAAGGAGCTGTACATGCACATGAGGTGCCAGATGGGGTAATATCGATACTGAAAATATTCCGTGACTGTGAATAAACGATGCAGTGTTTGTCCAATCGGGGAAACATTCTAATTGCAACAATGAAGGACGTGGAGAATCTCCAGCTCGGTGAGGAAGCATTCAGAAGTGTGTGCGAAGGAACCTGAGACGCTGGTTTAAACCGAAGATAGTCACAAAATGGTGGAGCAACTCAGCGGGACAGGCAGCATCTCCGGAGAGAAGGAATGGGTGACGTTTGGGGTCTCGACCCTTCTTCAGACCAGCGCCTTCTTCAGAATTTTCAAGGTTTATGGGGAGAAGGCAGGAGAATGGGGTAGAGAGAGAAAGATAGATCAGCCATGAGTGAATGGCGGAGTAGACTCGATGGGCCGGATGGCCGAATTCTCCTCCCATGCCTTATGAACTTATGATCTTAAGTTTACCATTGGGATGATGCCAAGCTTAGCCAAAGCAAATGTGGCTTCATTCAGAGAGAGAGCGAGAGAGAGAGAGAGAGAGAGAGAGTGAGAGATTTATTTAGGTCTGTGAATAATTGAATACCTGCTGCAAAAGGCCACCGTTAAATCCAGGACACTTGAAAATGCTACTGGGCTCCGGTTATTTTTAAATATAACCCAATACTGTGCCAGATTCCAACTCAGATTGCACCTCCTCCATCCTCATCTATTGTATCCGTTGCTCTCGGTGTGTGGGCATCTATATATGTGTGACGTTTCGGGTCGAGACCCTTCTTCAGACCAAGCGCAGGCTCGCCGATAGTTTCGCTGAGCACTTACGTTCAGTCCGCCTTGGCCTACGCAATCTCCCATTCCCACACTGACCTTTCTGTCCTAGGCCTCCTCCACTGTCAGAGTGAGGCCAGACACAGATTGGAGGAACAGCACCTCGTATCACACTTGGGCAGCTTGCACCCCTGCGGTATGAATGTTGATTTTTCCAATTTCAAGTAACTCCTGCCTTCTCTCCCCCCTGGTCATCGTACAAGTTACACTGTCGTCATGTTGAGGGTTACTGTCTGTATAACTCATTATCTACTAGCCCACAGCCAACAATGGGCCATTGTGGGCTCCACCTTTCCTTGATCATCGTTACTTTTTTGCATGTCTTTCATTCATTTGTCCTATATCTCTCGATATCACCGTCTATCTCTGTCGCTTCCCTTTCCCCTTTTTTCACTGATGGCCATGTCCCGAGTGTACTTGGGGGTGACACTGAACAGGTTAAATTGGTTAAATTGATGTTGTTTTTGCTGGGCGGGAGGTGGGGGGAGTCGATGAAACCAATGTGTAAACTCTAGGCTGTAATATTCACAAGGTTTAAGTTCTGAGATAAGGTGGCATGGTGGCGCAGCGGATGCCTTACAGTGCCAAAGACTCGGGTTCGATGCTAACTACGGGTGCTGTCTTTATGGAGTTTGCACGTTCTCCCCGTGACCACGTGAGTTTTCTCCGGGGTGCTCCAGTTTCCTCCCACACTAAAAAGACGTGCAGGTTTGATGATTAATTGGCTTCTGTAAATTGGCCCCAAGAGTGCAGCATAGACCTAGTGTAGGTGTGATCTCTGGATGGTGTGATCTCTGTGGGCTGTTTCTACACTGTATCTCTAAACTAACTACATGGAGTGCTGCACGATACAGGAGTATTTTGATGTAGAAAAGGGTTGCGAATCTGTGGCATTCTATGCCACAGAAGGCTGTGGAGGCCACGTCCATGGACATAAGGCAGAGATAGATAGATTCTTGATCAGTACGGGTGTCAGGGGTTATGGGGAGAAGGCAGGAGAATGGGGGTTATGAGGGAGAGATAGATCAGCCACAATTGAATGGCAGAGTAGATTTAATGGGCCGAATGGCCTTAATTCTGCTTCTATCACATTATGATCATGAATATGTTTAGAGCTGAACTCACCATTACAGGGAACAGCTGATTCTGAATGAAGCTGGATATATGTGAGCAAACGACTGACGGTTTATGCTGACAGAAGTAGATGAAGACAGGCAGAGAAGGTCGCACGAGGGGCATGAACACCAGCAAATTCCAATTACAGCAACCAGCCTGTTTGTCCTGATGCAATTTCTATGCGTTTAAACTTTGGGACCATTTTAACACCATTCAACATAATAAGTAGCCACTTCATTTCCTTCAGCAGCTAGTTTGTCACTGATTAATCTCAGACTTCCCAGGGCTGGGCATATGGTTGTGGACCACTCTATTTTCACACAGAGAGTGGTGGGTCTCTGGATTTTCACACAGAGAGTGGTGGGTCTCTGGAACTCTCTGCCACAGAGGGTAGTTGAGGCCAGTTCATTGGCTATATTTAAGAGGGAGTTAGATGTAGCCCTTGTGGCTAAGGGGATCAGAGGGTATGGAGAGAAGGCAGGTATGGGATACTGAGTTGGATGATCAGCCATGATCATATTGAATGGCAGTGCAGGCTCGAAGGGCCGAATGGCCTACTCCTGCACCTAATTTTCTATCTGAACCCAGTCCCTTGAGACTGATTATGTTTTTCACACCTGAGATCCCTCAACCATGTGGAAGCTTTCTTGAAAATATGAATGGGGAACAGAGAGGCACCTGAGGCATCTAGTCTGCACGCTCAAATTATCTTCAACAGATTGGCGATCAGGACTAATTATGTGTGTTTCTTTTGTGGACAAGAATATGCCGGAGTGCACGATTAAGAAGCGTTCGTGTCACGTGGCCGTAACCAAATAGTGAGGTTTAGCATTTTCGAGGCGCTTGACGGATGGAGTACTGTCACAGAAAGAGCACTGACTAACTATAACCTTCCTGAGTTGCTGCCCTGCAGCGCCAGAGACCCCGGTTCGATGCTAACTACGGGTGCTGTCTGTACGGAGTTTGTACGTTCACCCTGGGTTTTCTCCGGGTGCTCCAGGTTCCTCCCACACTCCACAGACGTACAGGTTTGTAGCTTAATTGGCTTCTGTAAAAATTGCAAATTGTCCCTGGTGGATAGTGCTGGTGTACGGGGATCGCTGGTTGGCGCGGACTTGGTGGGCTGAAGGGACTGTTTCCGCGCTGTATCTATAAACTAAAGTCAACAACATGTGCTTTGCTCCTGATGGTTTAACTGATAATCGTTGAAGGATATTTTCATCAGCAGTTTATTCATGGACATGATATGTTTGACACATGTGTGACTGAATATAAGAAGCTAATTATTTATTCCTGAAGATTCTCCCGCCTCTCCCGAACCTAAAAGAAGAAAGAGTTTTTTTAAAGTAACTCAATCAAGTCACGTTGATAAGAAATCCGGTTTCACTGTACCCTGCTGATCTGGTCCAAAAAATGTTTGACATAAGATTGGAGCAACGCTTTGTGAAATACATAGAGTCATAGAGCATAGAAACAGGTCCCATCGGCTAACCTGTCCATGGCAACCAAGATGCTTATCTGAGATAGTCCCACGTGCCTGCACTTGGAAACCTTTACTTTCAATGTACCGGTCTTATAAACATTGTAAATGTACCTGTTCCTACAACTACCTCTGGCAGCTCCTTCCATGTACTCATTCCTACTATGTAAAAAAAAGTTGCCCCTCAGATTCCCTTCCGAAGGGTTCCGACCCGAGACGTCACCCATTCCTTCTCTCCAGAGATGCTGCCTGACCCGCTGCGTTACTCCAGCTTTTTGTGTCTGTCTCTGGTGTAAAACCAGGGTCTGCAGTTCCTTCCCACACACTTTCCTTTCTCCCTGTTTAGTTTAGTTTAATTCAGAGATGCAGCGGGGAGACAGGCCCTACGGCCCACCGGGTCCGCGCCGACCGACCAGCGATCCCCGCACACTAACACTATCCTACACCCACCAGGGACAATTTACGATTTTACGGAGGCCAATGGACCGACAAACCTGCACGTCTTTGGAGTGTGTGAGGAAACCGGAGAACCCGGAAAAAACCCACGCTGGAACGTAGAAAGGTTCAGACCGCACCCGTGGTCAGGATCGAACCCAGGTCACTGGCGTTGTCAGGCAACAACTCAACCGCTGCGCCATCGTGCTGCCCTGTCTTGCCCTGTCTACTGAACTTACTTCCTTAAACATTTGTATTCATCTCAATCTTCCCTTCTGCCACACTATTGCTAAGGATTGCACTCCCCTACCAACTAGTTTAAACCATCCTGAATGGCACTTGCGAGTCTCCCTGTAAGGATATTGGTTTCGCTCCAGTTCAGTTGCAATGTGACCCTCTAGTATAGGTCCTACCCGCCATGTAAGCGATGCCAATGATCCAAATACCTGATGCCCCCCCCCCCCTTCCTATAACAGCACTTTAGCTACACACTTAAATATACTATCTTCATTTCCCTTGTCTCAATAGACAATAAACAATAGGTGCAGGAGTAGGTCCTTCGGCCCTTCGAGCCAGCACCGCCATTTACTGTGATCATGGCTGATCATCCACATTCAGTACCCCGTTCCTGCCTTCTCATCATATCCCCTGACTCCGCTATCTTTAAGAGCTAGCTCATGGCATGGAAAGCAATCCTAAGTTTCCAATAGTGAAGATCCTGGTTTTTTAAAAACTTACTTCCTAACTCCCTAAATTCTCTTCACAGGACCTCAAGCATTTTTGGCTGTATGGTGACTTAATTTCACTGTGCCAATTGGCACATGTGACAAATAAAATCTATCTGTATCTGTATCATCTCCCTTCCTGCCAATGCCGTTGGTACCATAATGGTACCGCAGCCTCTGGCTGCTCACACTACTTTTTTAGAATGCCCTGTGTCAGATGCCAACATCTTTGGCTCTGGCGACAGGGAACTAACACGGCCTCTGAGTAAGAGAGCCCACAGCTCTGTTGCGTGCCTGGACTTCGCCCTGGCCTGCTTTGCAGCAGAACCAGTCCTGGTGGCACCGATATGGCTGCTGTTTTTTCCCTCCGAGGGGTCACCCCTCTCAGCTGTATCTCATTAATTAATTAATCAACCAACCAATCAATCAATCAATGAATGAATTAATTAATTAGTTCAACAGCTATACATGATTGAGAGGGAGACACCTGAACTATCCTGATCTTCTGTCTACTGCTGCTGAACTACAATCTACCTCTTCGATGACCCTTGGACTATCCTTGATCAGACTTTGCTGGTGTTGCCTTGCCCTAAACATTGTTCCCTTATCATGTATCCATACACTGTAAGTGGATCGATTGTAATCATGTATTGTCGTTCTGCTGACTGGTTAGCACGGAAAGAAACACTGCATTTCGCTGCACCTCGATACACTTGACAATAAGCTGAGCTGAATCCACCACCTTTCCTGCTGGTCACCCATTTACCTGAACGAAGCTTTGGTCTCACCACCTCCCTGGGACCTCTGCCTCTCGGCCTTACCCCGGCAACAGGCCTGGCCCGTCCACCCACAGAACCGGGGAACCCACCTGGAGTGGGTGCCTCTCTCTCGAGGCCTGTCCCCTGATTGTCCCCGAAGGCCGGGAAACGGAGAGGAGGGTGGGGACAAAGGGCCCGTGCGAGGAACCGGGAGTCTTACCGTAGACAGACACAAAATGCTGGACTAACTCAGCAGGGTGGGCAGCATCTCTGGAGAGAAGGAATGGATGACGTTCCGGGTCAAGACCCATCTTCGGGGGTCTTACCTTCCGTGCCCTCAAGGCCGGCTGCAGGAGGTACGAAGCCTGCAGGAGGCCGGGCGAGGAGAGGGCCGACGGTTTGCGGGACGATCCGGATGGAGGCGATGGCTGCAACAGGCCTTTATGGCCAACTGCAGCTGGGACTCTGAGCACTTCGCATGTGTGGCGATCATCTGTCTGAACTGTACGCGAAAAAAGGATTTCACTGTACCTTCATAACAAAAGAAGCATCTACGAAACTATCTGCCACACATATGCTCCTCGGCAAATCCAATTACCAATCCAACCGGTCCATTCTGCAGCCCGATGTACTTAAAGTAAACATAGTCATTGGGGACACCAGACTGTCTCTCGATCTCCCACGTCTGACAGAGCCCGCACAGCACTCCACCGACGGACATCACCGCCTCTTTCGAAGACCTGCGGACTTGGGATAAATGAGGATAAATCTCACCTTGGCCTTACCTTGTTGGTGGCCGCCCTCCTCACCGAAGCTGGACGTTCACCTTTGAAGGCCCAGTCTTTGACCTACCAGTAATACTTCCACCACACCTGAGGCCTGGGTAGAGTGGATATGGAGAGGATGTGTCCACTCGTGGGGGAGTCTGGGACCAGAGACCACTGTGTCACAATAAAAGGACGTACCTTTAGAAAGGAGGCGAGGAGGAACTTCTTGAGTCAGACGGTGGTGAATCTGTGGAATTCATTATCGCAGACGGCTGTGGAGGCCAAGTCAATGGATATTTTTAAGGTGGAGATTCACTGTTTTTTGATTGGTAAGAGTGTCAGGGGTTATGGGGTGAAGGCTGTTATCGGGCAACTGAACCATCCTACCAACATCTAAAGAGCAGACCTGAGTTACTATCTACCTCATTGGAGACCATCGGACTATCTTTGATCAGATTTTACTGGCCTTTATCTTGCCATAAACGTTATTCCCTTTATCATGTATCTGTGGATGGCTCGTTTGCAATCATGTATTGTCTCTCCGGTGAATGGTTAACACATGACAAATTTTTTTCACTGTACCTCGGTACATGTAACAATAAACTGAACTCATACTCAAGGCGGGAGAATGGGGTTGAGAGGGAAAGATACTGCAGATCTGCCATGATGGGATGGCAGAGTAGGCGTGATGGGCCGAATGGCCTAATTCTGCTCCTAGAACATATGAGCTTCTCAATGTGCCGACTCCCCCCCTCCCTTCCATTCACTGCTGGGGTGATTGTAAGTGAACTGCTTTTCCAACATCGAGACAGAAGCTTGCCTTTGTTCTCATATGCTACAGTATAGTAACAACCGTGAAGGAGTAGCACGGTGGCACAAGCGGTAGAGTTGCTGCCTTCCAAAGCTCACAGCGCCAGAGACCCTGGTTCAATCCTGACTCCGGGTGCTGTCTGTATGTAGTTTGTACCTTCTCCCTGTGACCACATGGGTATTCTGAGATATTTGGTTTCCTCCCACACTCCAAAGACGTGCAGGTTTGTAGGTTACTTGGCTTGGTATAAATGTAAATTGTCCCTAGCGTGTGTCAGACAGTGTTATGGGGCTGTCCCACTGTACAAGCTAATTCAAGAGTTCTCCCGAGTTTCCCCTGATTCGAACTCGGAGAATTACGGTAATAGCCGCTCGGAGGTGCTCGGGGCTCTCGTGGACATTTTTGAACATGTTGAAACATCTTCACGAGTCTTCCTGAGCTAACCGCGTTTCCCCGAGTACCTGCCGTTAGCGTTACGAGCCGCTAAGAGACGTCCAGAGCTCCGACGTACCCGCTACGTACATTCTACGTGCTTATCACGAGTTTTTTAAACTCGGGAGAGTTCTTGGGTGAACTCGTACAGTGGGACAGGGCTTTTAGTGTACGGGGATCGCTGGGCGGCGCGGACTCGGTGTTTCCTCCTTTGTTTTCCTCCGAGGTACATTGAAAAACGTTTGTCGCACGCTAACCAGTCAGCGGAAAGAGGAAACATTCTGTCAATTCTTTTATCGGGACCCACTATGATCTGTCACACAGCTAAAATATATAGCTGGGTGGCTGTTGAACTAATTCTCTGACTAACGGCCTAATTCTGCTCTTAGAGAATAGACAATCGACAATAGACAACTGGTGCAGGAGTAGGCCATTCGGCCCTTCGAGCCAGCACAGCCATTCAATGTGATCATGGCTGATCATCCCCAATCAGTACCTCGTTCCTGCCTTCTCCCCATATCCCCTGACTCCGCTATCTTTAAGAGCCCTATCTCCTGAAAGTATCCAGAGAACCAGCCTCCACCGCCCTCTGAGGCAGAGAATTCCACAGACACAACTCTCTGTGAGAAAACGTGTTTCCTCGTCTCCGTTCTAAATGGCTTACCCCTTATTCTTAAACTGTGGCCCCTGGTTCTGTGACTCCCCCAACATTGGGAACATGTTTCCTGCCTCTAGCGTGTCCAAACCCTTAATAATCTTATATGTTTCAATAATATGCCCTCTCATCCTTCTAAACTCCAGAGTGTACAAGCCCAGCCGCTCCATTCTCTCAGCATATGACAGTCCCGCCATCCCGGGAATTCACCTTGTAAACCTACGCTGCACTCCCTCAATAGCAAGAATGTCCTTCCTAAAAATTAGGGGACCAAAATTGAAAAGCTTTTGTTGCACGCTAACCAGTCAGCGGAAAGAGGAAACATTCTGTGAATCTTTTTATTGGGACCCACTCAGCTAAATGATCTAGCTTGGTGGCTGCTGAACTAATTCTCTGACTAATGATCTTATCAGTCCTGTTTCAATGATCGTGTTGGAGGAAAGGAAATTCTATATGCGCCTGCTTCTCTTCCAAATGAAAGCAGCCGGCTTGGCTTTGCATGCATGAGGCAGGACTGGTTAATGTTGAAATCTTACGTTGCTTCAATGGTGGTGAATCAGTGGAATTCATTGCCACTGAAGGCTGTGGAGGCCACGTCCATGGATATTTTCAAGGCGGAGATTGGTCAATTCTTCATTAGTACGGGTGTCAGGGGCGAAGGCAGGAGAATGGAGTTGAGAGGGCAAGATAGATCAGTCATGATTGAATGGTGGAGTAGACTTGATGGGCCGAATGGTCTACTTCTGCTCTCAGAACTTATGAACTTCAGACTAAATCATTGCTAGGATGTGCACTGTGATGGAAAATTATTGTGTCTGGAAATAGACATAAAAGCCCAATGCATGAGTGAAAATGAAAAAAAAAACTATCATTAGTGATATATTCCAAACGACAGTATTTCCTCTGTTTGCATCTTGCCTCCATATAACTCGATCCTGATGCAAACGGTACACCTGAAACACCAGCGTTTCCGAATGCTGGCAGGAGTGCAATTCCTCTTTTACGTCTGGAAAAGTAGTCTTTGAGAGAAGGATAAAGATTAAGGTAAGAATTCCAAGGAGCAATGTAGAAACAAAGAACTGCAGACGCTGGTTATCGCACAACAGAAGATTAATCAGTGCTGGAGTAACTCAGCAGGTCAGGCAGCATCTCTGGAGAACATGGATAGGCGACGCTTCGGGTCGAGACCCTTCTTGAGGCTTGAGTCCCAGGCCAGAGAATGTAGGTTTACGTTGAGGGTGAAAAGATGTAATAGGAACCTGAGTGGTAACTTTGTCCACACAAAGAGTGGCAGATGTATGGAGTGAGCTGCTGGAGGAGGTGGTTGAGGCAGGTATGACCTCAACATTTAGACAGGTACAGAGATGGGACTGGTTTAGAGGGATATGGGCCAAACGCAGGCAGGTAGGACCAACATAGATGGGACATGTTGGCATATTGTAAGACTCTATGACTCTATGAAGTGTCTCGACCCGAAACGTCGCCCACCCATGTTCTCCAGAGATTGTGCCTGATCCTGCAGAGTTACTCCAATACTCGGGTGCCCTTCTGTGTGTCCCCCCAAAGGTGAATAAATTCTGAAATCGCAGTATTGAAAAAATAACAACTAATAATAGCAGTGCAATAAAACTTTGCTGCAGAACCTATCGCTCGTGTTACAGAAAGCCCTGGAACCTTTCACCCAGAAATCCTACTTCAAAAAGCTGTCGGTCTGGTGAGGATCCCTTGATGTACCAGCATAGTGACTCCAATACCACGTGCAAATCAATATGGGTTGGGAGGGGGGGGGGGGGGGGGGGGGGGGTTGGGTGGGGGGGGGGAGGCCTGTTGCCTTTTTGTTTTTGTCGTTGCGAGAATGGTCTAACAGCCTTGCCGATTACTCTGTACTAAGGTACCCGTCTGTGGTGACATTTGAGGCTGACCTTGGAGTCACCTCCCCCGCTGCCGCACTCTCCTTTGTCGTACCACCATTTGTTTTTCAATTTGTCCAAGAGGCCTTGTTCATTCAGTTTTAATACTGCGAGGTTAACAGCATTTCTTGAAACAATAAAACATATTTGTAAGAAAACGTGAACAATCGCAAGAAGTGTTAGCGTGAAAGGAGCGCAATCGGGACGAATTGGCTATTTTCACGGAAAAATGGCGAGACGCTTGAACATCAAATAAAGTGTTAATATTGGGAGGTGGCGGTGGAGGAGCACATGGTTCAAGACTACAGTGTGCGGGAAGGGGGAATTTTGCCTTTAAGGTAAAGAAATATCAACAGGTCATGCAGTCAGACAGTCTTCACACAGGACAGCTTGAACTTTACCAGATTAGTTTAAAAAAAAAAAAAAAAAAGTCTTTTAAAGAACTTTAAAATGAAAAACAGGTACGGACAATCAGAAACAAAACAAAAACCAGACAGCACACTAAACCAAATAAAAGGGATGCAATTTTTTAAACTATATTCTTCAAAACTATGTTACCAGCCTTACACGATCCATGTTTTAAAACAGAGATAGAGAACAGGTTACCTTACATTCTTGACAATTCAAACAAAATAAAAACAGGAAACATCAGGGTTGGTGGAATACTATAACAACATAGAATATTGTTACACTATTCCACCCACCTTAATGATGCTCCTTTTGGTGTTGCCACTCCATAGCCTTTCGAATCAAGGTTCCCTCCTACTTTCATGGTGTCGCAGGGCTTCCTCTGCTCAATGTATTCGTTCATCGTTGACTCTAGCAAGAAGGCAAACTTTCCTTTTGATTTCCGCACTTTGGCAACGCCGTCAGCTGTCGTTTTGGTGAACACGGATGGTTCGGCGGACTTCATGTAGGACCACATTTTCTCGTACACCGCTATTTTTGAACGCTGGAGGAAGGGAGGGAGAGAGACGAAAATGTTAAAATATATATTTGTAGTTTGGCTTTGTTATTGTCGACCTCCCCCCGTGGTGAACCCCGTCATCTGACCTCAGCCAGGCGAACAACAACAAACAGAGACAACAGCAGCAGCGCCCACAGCTCGGCGCCAACCCGGACGGAGCATGCGCCCTTTTTAGGGCGGGCACCTACGGATGTGGAACCGGATGGCATCACCCTGCTGCAGACTTCTGCTGCCTCAAATGCAAGAAGAAGAAGTTATTGTTACAAGCTCTGGTGCGCTACGATGTGAGAACTATATTCTGCAACTCTGTACCTTCAGTTAGGTTTAGTTTATTGTCACGTGTACTGAGGATCAGTGAAAAGCTTTTGTTGCCTGCTAACCGGTCAGCGGAAAGACTATACATGATTATAATCGAGCCATTCACAGTGCATAGATATATGATAAAGGGAATAACATTTAGTGCAAGATAAAGTCTGAAGAAGAGTATTGACCCCAAACATCACCTATTCCTTTTCTTCAGAGATGCTGCCTGACCTGCTGAGTTACTCCAGCATTTTGAGTCTATCTAAAGTCCAGTTAAGTCTGATCAAATATAGTCCGCGGGTCTCCAATGAGTTAGATGGTAGCTCCTATCCAACATACCCTTGTCTTCCCATTTGCTCTACCTATTGTATTTGAGTTTGACTTGGTTGTATTTATATACAGCATTAGCTGACCTGATTTGATAGCATGCAAAACAAAGGTTTTCATTGTTCCTCGGTGCAGGTGACAATAACAGCCCTAAACCTAAATATGGTGACAAACCTTTGCTTGCATACTGATACTACCCTGTTAAATCAGAAGATATAAATACACAAATACAACCAAGCCCAACAAAACCATAACGGGGAAAAATACCAGAGATTATAGGTTTACAGCATTTAGTGTTACAGTTCCAGAGAAAAAGTGCAAAGCCTACAATGAGGTAGGTTGGAAGATTAAGACTAACAAAAGAGCAAGAATTCTTTGTGCTCTCAGGAATCTTCATTTCATAAACTGCACTCTTCCGTTTTTTAAAAAATTCTTATCTTTTTGGTTTAGTTTTGTTTGAGTTTAGTTTATTGTCATGTGTACCGAGGTACAGTGAAAAGCTTTTGTTGCGTGCGAACCAGCCAGCGGAAAGACAATACGTGATTACAATCGAGCCGTCCACAGTGTACAGATACATGCTAAAGGGAATGACGTGAATAACGTTTAATGCAAGATAAAGCCAGTAAAGTCCGATCATACAGAGTCTGAGCCATCTTCTGGCAGTGCATCATGTACCAAGGGTTTCACTTTGTACATCTGACGGATTGTAAAATCATCAGTTATAGATTATTTTACTGAGAGTAACATTTGTGGTTCCGCAACCAAGATATTGATGGGCATCGTGAACTTCAATCTCTCCTGAGTCATGCTCATGTCACGCCCAGTGACCTGGGTTTGATCTTGATCTCATGTGCTGTCTGTTTGGAGATTGCATGTTCTCTCAGTGACCACGTGGGTTTTCCCAGGTGCCCTGGTTTCCACCCAAGCCCCAAGAATTTCTGTTTTTTTTATAGTATAATTGCCCACAGTAAATTGAGCCCAGTGAATAGTTGCGTGCTAGAATTTAGTCAACATGATGAGGGCGGCACGGTGGCGCAGCGGTAGAGTTGCTGCCCGACACGCCAGAGACCCGGGTTCGATCCTGACTACGGGTGCTGTCTGTAAGGAGTTTGTACGTTCTCCCTTTGAACGCGTGGGTTTTCTCCGGGTGCTCTGGTTTCCTCCCACACTCCAAAAATGTTCGGGTTTGCAGGTTAATTGGCTTTGGTAAGTTTTGTAGATTGCCCCATGTGTGTAGGATAGTGCTAGTGTACTGGGTGATTGCTGTTCTGTGCGGACTCGGTGAGCTAAAGGGCCCGTTTCCACTCTCTCAAGTCTAAAGTGAGAATAATGTGATCATTGTAAATCTTTGTTTTAATTTAGTTTAGTTTGGAGATACGGTATGGAAACAGGCCCTTCGGCCCACCGAGTCCGCGCCGACCAGCGATCCCCACACACTAACACTATCCTGCACGCACTAGGGACAATTTGCAATTTTACCAAACCAATTAACCTACAAACCTGTATGTGTTTGGAGTGTGGGAGGAAACCGGATCACCCGGAGGAAACTCACGCAGGTCTCGGGGAAGATAGTAGAAATTCCGTACAGACAAGCACCCGTAGTCAGGATCGAACCGGGGTCTTTGATGCTGTAAGGCAGCAACTCTACTGCTGCGCCACCGTGCTGCCCCTGGTCCCTGTACACCGTGCTGTGCTTAATGGTCGGCATGGATCTGACTGCCTCGTGGAATTGTTTCCCCTTCGTCTGACCCTCCACTTCCTGACTGCGCCATCCCTGGAAAACTACCCCCTTTTAGTGAGAAACATGGAGTCAAAATCCTCTTCTGTTGTTCAGCCCGAAGTTTTCAAAACTAATTTGATTCCGTGACCTTCGAACACTGTCAGGAGGAAGAGATCTTCAAAACTCTGGCTCAGCAGGACTAAAACCTGTTGAAAGGCTGTGCTGCTGGTCTGTGCCGTAACCCACTGGGCTTTGCAGAGCAAAGCCGACAGATTCAAGTAAAAGTGGGAAAGAAATAACCTTTAATGCAGCTGAGCCTCAAAGTGTTCAGAATGTAGTGCTACACATGAAGGGACCTGCTCTTTGCTGAATTATATTTCAGAAAACTGCTGCTGTCGTAAACTGGAGTCGTTTGTATATTTGATTTAACTGTTGAACAAGCGCATTGATGAATGACAATGGGAATTTTGCAGACACGTTGGAAGAAGAAGAAAATGAAGTGGGTTTAGATTGCAAGTCTATGCTTGATCTGCTTATTATTCGGAGGGGGGGTGGAGGGGAATAAAGATCTGAGTCATCTGGTTTTGGTGAAGGGAGGGAAGTCAGAATAAAATGATCATGCATAAACAGTGATCTATCCACAGGCCTGGATAGAGTGGATGTGGAGACGGTGTTCCAACTAGTGGGAGAATCTAGGACCAGAGGTCATAGCCTCAGGATGAAAGGACGTTCATTTAAGATGGAGTTGGGGAGGAATTTCTTTACAATAAGCAATAGACAATAGGCAATAGACAATAGGCAATAGACAATAGGTGCAGGAGTAGGCCATTTGGCCCTCCGAGCCAGCACCGCCATTCAATGTGATCATGGCTGATCATCTACAATCAGTTCCCCGTTCCTGCCTTCTACCCATATCCCCTAACTACGCTATTTTTAAGAGCCCCATCTAGCTCTCTCTTGAAAGCATCCTAGCTCTCTCTTGAAAGCATACCTCCATCGCCCTCTGAGGCAGAGAATTCCACAGACTCACCACTCTCTGTGAGAAAAAGTGTTTCCTTGTCTCCATTCTAAATGGCTTACTCCTTATTCTTAAACTGTGGCCCCTGGTTCTAGACTCCCCCAACATCGGGAACATGTTTGCTGCCTCTAGTGTGTCCAAGCCCTTAACAATCTTATATGTTTCAATGAGATCCCCTCTCATCCTTCTAAACTCCAGAGTGTACAAGCCCAGCTTCTCCATTCTCTCAGCACATGACAGTCCCGCCATCTTGGGAATTAATCTTGTAAACTAGGAAAATGGACAAGGGAGAGCCAGTGGATGTAGTGGCAGACAAAGTTTAATGCGGATAAATGTGGCGTTGTCCACTTTTGTAGCAAGAACAGGAAGGCAGATTACTATCTAAATGGAGTCAAGTTGGGAAAAGGGGAAGTACAACGGGATCTGGGGGTCCTTGTACATCAGTCTATGAAAGTAAGCATAGACTTGCTTTCTAGGGCTCTGTACAACTGCAGAAGGACCTCTTTGCTTCTACATTCGATTCCTCTTGTTATAAAAGCCAACATGCCATTCGCTTTCTTCACTGCCTGCTGTACCTGCATGCTTACTTTCATAGACTGATGTACAAGGACCCCCAGATCCCGTTGTACTTCCCCTTTTCCCAACTTGACTCCATTTAGATAGTAATCTGCCTTCCTGTTTTTGCTACAAAAGTGGACAACGTCACATTTATCCGCATTAAACTTCGTCTGCCACTACATCCACTGGCTCTCCCTTGTCCATTTTCCTAGTTACATCTTCAAAAAATTCCAGAAGATTAGTCAAGCATGATTTCCCCTTCGTAAATCCATGCTGACTCAGACCGATCCTGTTACTGCTATCCAAATATGCGGCTATCTCATCTTCTACAATTGACTCCAGCATCTTCCCCACCACCGATGTCAGGCTAACTGGTCTATAATTCCCCGTTATCTCTCTCCCGCCTTTCTTAAAAAGTGGGATAACATTAGCGACCCTCCAATCCACAGGAACTGATCCTGAGTCTATAGAACATTGGAAAATTATCACCAATGCATCCACGATTTCTAGAGCCACTTCCTTAAGTACCCTGGGATGCAGACCATCAAGCCCTGGGGATTTATCAGCCTTCAGTCCCATCAGTCTATCCAACACCATTTCCTGCCTAATGTGGATTTAGAAACATAGAAACATAGAAATTAGGTGCAGGAGTAGGCCATTCGGCCCTTCGAGCCTGCACCGCCATTCAATATGATCATAGCTGATCATCCAACTCAGTATCCCGTACCTGCCTTCTCTCCATACCCTCTGATCCCCTTAGCCACAAGGGCCACATCTAACTCCTCTGAATTTGCTTCAGTTCCTCTGTCACCCCAGATTCTCTGGCCACTACTATATCAGGAAGATTGTTTGTGTCCTCCTTAGTGAAGACAGATCCAAAGTACCTGTTCAACACATCTGGCTTGTTCCCCATAAGAAATTCACCTTTTTCGGTCTTCAAGGGTCCAACTTTGGTCTTAACTAATTCTTTCCTCTTCACATACCTAAAGCAGCTTTTACTATCCTGCTTTATATTCTTGGCTAGCTTACCTTCGTACCTCATCTTTTCTCCCCTTATTGGCTTTTTGGTTATCTTCTGTTTTGGTTCTTTAAACATTACCCAATCCTCTTGCTTCCCGCTCATCTTTGCTACGTTGTACTTCTTTGCTGTAATTTTTATACTGTCCCTGACGTCCCTTGTCAGCCATGGTCGTCCCTTTCTCCCCTTGGAATCTTTCTTCCTCCTAGGAATGAACTGATCCTGCACCTTCTGTATTATTCCTAGAAACACCTGCCATTTTTGTTCCACTGTTATCCCTGCTAGTGTATCCTTCCAGTCAACTTGGGCCAGCTCCTGCCTCATGGCCCCATAGTTCCCTTTATTCAACTGCAACACTGACACCTCCGATCTACCCTTCTCCCTCTCCAATTGTAGATTAAACCGGAGCATGTTATGGTCACTGCCTCCTGATGGCTCATTAACCTGGAGGTCCTTTGGTCAGAGGGTGGTGAATCTGTGGAATTCATTGCCGCAGAAGGCTGTGGAGGCCAAGTCAGTGCCTATTTTTATGGCAGATATAGATAGATGAGTGTGGGTGTCAGGGGTTATGGGGAGAAGGCAGGAGAATGGGGTTAGGAGAGAACGATAGATCAGCCATAATTGAATGGCGGAGTAGACTTGATGGGCCAAATGGCCTAATTCTGCTCCCAGAACTTATGAATGGTACAACAACCTCATTGTGGCTTTTAGACTGATTTGGGATGATTTGACATATGATTTGAAATTCCTAATAGCACTTTAAATCGTAATTTATAAACAAGTATGCCACTAACAAATTAATTTTCTTTCAAATTTAAAATTTCTATGTTGAAAGTATATATATTTTCATTTTCTACACATTAGTGTGGAATTTCCACTTGACCACACATATGCCCTAAAGTTGTCTGATGAAAGATGCTACACAGTTGTACGTGCTTATATTTTAAGCTTTGCACAATTTGATTAAATGTTCTCTGAAGTTATGCCAACCCAATCCATCAGATCATTGAGCCGCATGTTGCTTTAGCCTGCTCGTGATCTGTTATCACCAACCTTTTTGACAATAAATAAAGCAATTTTGAAGAAATTGGAATATTATGTACACCGCATGTCGAAATTACTGTAATCTGCCCAGTTGGCAAAATATTATGTTTGTTGAATTAGGCTTTATTTCTTCAGTTCCAACTAATTTTTAGGTTGGTTCGAGCAATTGTTCAGATTTTTTTATGTTTATAGACAATAGACAATAAACAATGGACAATAGATGTGGGAGTGGGCCATTCGGCCCTTCGAGCCAGCACCGCCATTCAATGTGACCATTCCCAATCAGTACCCCGTTCCTGCTTTCTCCCCATATCCCCTGACTCCGCTATCTTTAAGAGCCCTATCTAGCTCTCCCTTGAAAGTATCCAGAGATATAATTAGTGTTGGTGTCCGAGCACAAGAGTTTCTTCATCACCTGTCTTTGGAACATGGGAGGAAACCGGAGCCCCCGGAGAAAATCCGCACGGTCACAGGGAAAATGTGCAGACACCTTCCGGTGTGCCAACAAGAAGGCTCGCTGGCTGGAGGTGGAGGAAGTCTGTGGTCAATGGCCCCTGGATCGGAGGAGCCCGCGGCTGGAACCTGGGTCTGGGTAGGACCCGTTGGCGATGGTGGAGAGGCCAGTGATGGCGCCGACCGACAGATGAGGATGGACACGTGCAAGTGAGGACGTCGCTGCCATTAAGTCATCATAGGGGAACTTTGTAACTTTGTCGGCGGTTCCCTTTATGTGGCGACTATTTGTATACCTTGGGTACGCAGGCAAAGAGTTTCACTGTGACTTGTCACATGTGACAATAAGGTATTCCATTCAATTCAATTCAACTCCATACAGGCAGGACCTATAAGGAGGATCGTACCCAGGGCTCTGGCCCTGTAAGTCAGCAACTCTACCAGTGTGCCCCTCAGCGATCACTGTTTTAAGTTGGGGATATTCTGAGAACTGGGAGGAAATGCCATTGGATTGACTAGAATTGCAATTTATAGGCCGCCCATCGCTGTGAGGAAATCCTGCCTGTGCGTCCCGGACACAACATGAAAAAGAACAGCAACTTTATCATTTTGTTCACGGCAAAACATGGCGACACTTCCGCACTGCCTAGGTGAGGTCTGCTACAAGATTTTACCGGGTTTACGCAAAACAAAGCGTTTCACTGTACTTCGGTACATGTGACAAAAAGGTATCATTGAATCATGGAATCCTTGAAGTTTTCCAAATGATTTCACAATGTATTGTGTTGATAAATCACACAATCCTCTATATTTGCTGCACGACAAGAACTCAAAAGTATTTTTCCTTTTTGAATCATAAATTAATAATTTGCAGTCAGCCGGTTCTCAATACAATTAGGCCACTTATTGGGAAACATAGCAAAAAGATTTAATTGTAAGACGATAACGTTTTGTCTTAAAGTTTGTCTCTGCGGTTTTAAATTGCATGAGAGGTCTGTGGTTGTGCTTGCTCCCAATGGTTGAAAGCATTTAGCTAAAAAAACGAAAGGTCATTTACTGGGGTTGGCAAAGGTCATTGCATCAAGAGCCAATGACGTAACTGTATAGGCAGAACTTGCTCATGTAATCTCGACTGATGTTGACAAAATACTTCTTAAGGGCCTGTCCCACTTAGGCGATTTTTTTAGGCGACTGTCATAGACGTAGCAGGATGCCGAAAAAACGGCGACTGGACCCCACCCCCCACGACAATGTCTACGACCCATTAGGACGTCCCACCTATGACCACACCTACGACAACCTACGACCACACCTACGACAACATACGACAACCGAAGTCAACCTACGTCCACCCGTGACAAGCTACGACAAGCAACGGCCCTGTCGGCGACAACTGAAGACAATTCAGTCGCCGGTAGACGTAGGTAGTCGCCAATGGAATTCACAAAAGCCAGCACCAGCTACCATCTACGTTAACCCGGCGACAACCTACGACAGCACCTACATCAGGAGAAGTCAAGCTACGCTCATTGGTGTCAACCCACTGACTGTCGCCGACCATTTTTGAACATGTTGAAAATCCAGCGGCGACCAGAAAGACTCTACGATTCTTTGGGCGACTGAGGAGACGACTCACGACCAAACAGGCGACACCCCGGTGGCCATGTGGCGACAGACCAGTTGCCTGTAGTCGCCTAAAGAATAACCTAAGTGGGACAAGCCCTTAAGTCATCATATAAAGAGTATGCAATATTTTCAGAGATACTGCCCTTCATGTCCTACCCTGAATCTACCTCTATGACATCAGGGTTTCTGCTGAGAATAAATATCCATGACTTTACTTACAGAGGTTTAGTGTAGTTTAGAGATATAGCGCAGAAACAGGCCCTTCAGCCCACCGATTCCATGCCGACCAGCGATCCCTACACATTAGCACTGTCGTGCACACACTAGGGACAATTTACAATTTTACCAAACCAATTAACCTGTGCGTTTTTGGAGTGTGGAAGGAAACTGGAGCACCCGGAGAAAACCCACACAAACTCCGTACAAACAAGCACCTGAAGTCAGGATCGAACCTGGGTCTCGGGCGCTGTAAGGCAGCAACTCTACCGCTGCGCCACCGTGCAGCCCTCGCCTGCTATTTTGTCTAAAATTCTTCCCTCAACGAAAAGTAGCAAAAGCATTGCTGTGGAATGAGGTTGTTGTTGTATATTGTGACACAAGTGCAGTTCACTTCAAAGCAATAGGCTGGATGTGTGGTGCAAGAGACATTAGCGGGATTGCACAACCCTTAAGGGCCTGATGCAATCACTTGCATGCGATTGCATGCATCTGGCGCGACCAGATGTGGTCGCTTGAGGTGTACGGGTCGCGCGGGGCCAGTCCCACTTCCAAGCACGGAGGTGTATGGAGTTGTGCAGGGCTGGTCCCGACATCGTGCGGGGCTCCGAAAATCCCGCACTGTCGGCCCGCAGGCGCATTAAGGGTGTACGCAGCATCTTGATGGCGTACACAGTGTCTTGACATCGTACACAGCATCTTGACGGCGTACGGCTAGCGCGTGGCATTGCGCGATGACATCACCGCCCGGTGTGGCGTTGTGTGATGACATCACCGCCAGACGCCCAAATTGAGTCGGCCCGCCTCCTGCCCAGCTGATTGGTGAGTATGACGGAATTAAGTCACGCTGAACTTAGGCCATACTTAGCGTGTACTTAACGCGAACGTAACGCGAACTCCGCTTCTGTTTGGTCGCGCCAAACGCATGCAATCGCATGCAAGTGGGACAGGTTCTTAAGGATATTACACTGATGTGGCATTTCTACAATGGGGTAACTGATGCATAATCCAATATATTTACTTGGGAATGTGAGATTGACATGAATTCACTATGCACTCCATTTTGCCTTAATCAACTAATTCAATTTTTAATCTTACGTAAATTGAGTTTGAATAACAGTTAGTAAAATTTAGGGTTACAATGTGGAAAGGGGCTCTTCGGCCCACTGAGTCCGTGCCGACCTGCGATCCCCATAGGTCTATCCTACACATAAGGGACGATTTACAATTTTACTGAAGCCAATTAACCGACAAACCTGCACGTCTTTGGAAAATGGGAGGAAACCAGAGCACCTGGAGAAAACCCACATGGTCACAGGGAGAACTTGCAGACAGTGCCTGTATGCAGGGTCTCTGGCGCTGTTATGCAGCAACTCTATCGCTGAACATTAAACACAGCACAGAGTAGGCATCAATCTGCATACTACTTGAAAAGTCCTATTTATGGTGTAAAACACAAAGTGCTAGAGGAATTCAGCAGGTCAGGCAGCATCTTGAAGGCATTTTGGGTTGGGACCTCTCCTCGGATGCTGTCTGTCCGCTGAGGTCCTCCAGCACTTCACACTTGGACCATTTCTGACATTTCCCTACCATTCCTTGACCTCACCATCTCTATTGCAGGTGATACACTCCTGACCGACATCCAACTGACTCCCACAGCTACCTGGGCTACTCTTCCTCCCACCCTGCTTCCTGTAAGGACTCCATCCCCTATTCCCAATTCCTCCGTTTACGCCGCATCTGCTCCCAGGATAAGGTGTTTCACACCAGGTCATCCCAAATGTCCTAATTCTTCAGAGAACGGGGATTCCCCTCCACCACTATAGATGAGGCTCGCACCAGGGTCTCCTCCATACCCCGCAACACTGCCCTCTCTCCGCATTCCCCCACTTGCAACAAGGGCAGAGTCCCCCTGGTCCTCACCTTTCACCCCACCAGCCGGCACATCCAACACATAGTCCTCCGCCAGTTTCGCAACCTCCAACATGACCCCACCACTCACCACATCTTCCCATCTCCCCCCCTGTCTGCCTTCCGCAAAGACCACTCCCTCCGCAACTCCCTTGTCAATTTAAGAGGGCGTTAGATGTGGCACTTGTGGCTAAAGGGATCAGGGGGTATGGAGAGAAGGCAGATACGGGATACTGAGTTGGATGATCAGCCATGATCACATTGAATGGCGGTGCAGGCTCGAAGGGCCGAATGGCCTACTCCTGCACCTATTTTCTATGTTTCTATGTTTCTATGTCAATTCTTCCCTTCCCTCCCGCTCCACCCCTTCCCCGGGCACTTTCCCTTGCAACCGCAAGAGATGCTACACTTGTCCCTTCACTTCCCCCCTCCACTCCTTTCAGGGACCCAAGCAGTCCTTCCAGATCCGACAGAGGTTCACCTGCACCTCCTCCAACCTCATCTACTACATCCGTTGCTCCAGATGCCAGTTGATCTATATCGGTGGGACCGGAAATCGTTTCGCCGAACACCTCCGCTCGGTCCGCAATAACCAACCCGACCTCCCAGTGGCTCAGCACTTCAACTCCCCCTCCCATTCTGTATCCAACCTCTCGGTCCTGGGCCTCCTCCACGGCCAGAGTGAGCAACACCGCAAGTTGGAGGAACAGCACCTCATATTCCGCTTGGGGAGTCTGCATCCTCTGGGCTTAAACATTGAATTTTTTCAATTCTGTTAACCCTTGCTGCCTCCTCCCCTTCCTACCTCTCCCTCAGCCCTCGGGCCCTGGCATTCCCTCTCTCTCTATCCCTCCCCCACCCAAGTCGCACTAGCTTTTCATTTTCACACTACAAACAGCTTACAATGGCCTGTTTCCTTTATCATCGATACTTTTTTGCATATCTTTCATTCATTGTTCTTTATCTCTCCACATCACCGTCTATATCTCTCGTTTCCCTGATCCCTAACCAGTCTGAAGAAGAGTCTCGACCCGAAACGTCGCCTATCTCCTTCGCTCCTTAGATGCTGCTGCACCCGCTGAGTTTCTCCAGCCTTTTGTGTAACCCTCGATTCTGCAGCACATTGTGTTTTGCTCAAGATTCCAGCATCTGCAGATTCTTGAGTCTCATCTTAGAAGTGGTGTGGTTATCTTGAGTAATTGATATTTCCATGAGTTGAGGGTTGTGGAGAAAATAGACTGAAACTTTCAAAAAAGTACTGCCAAATGGATAGGAAATGTTTAGAGGGATATGGGCCAAATGCAGGCAATTGGGAATAGTTCGGATGGGGGGGATCTTGGTTGGCAAGGATGAATTATGCTGAACTGTGTGAATGCATGACTGTGTGAAGTGAATCCTGAAATGGAGGAGGAAGCATTTTAATTACTCATTCTTGTCACTATTTGTATAAGTGTTCAGTGGCACAGCGGTAGAGTTGCTGCCTTACAGTGCAAGAAAACCGGATTCGATCCTGACTACAGGTGCTATCTATACGGAGTTTGCACGTTCTCCCTGTGTCCATGCGGGTTTCCTCCAGGTGCTCTGGTTACCTCCCACACGCCAAAGACGCACAGGTTTGTCAGCGAATTGGCATCTGTAAATTGTAAATTGTGTAGGATAGTGCTAGTGTACAGGGTGGTCGCTGGTCGGCATGGACCCGGTGGGCTGAAGGGCCTGTTTCCACTCTGTATCTCCAAAGTCTAATGTCTAAATAATTCTACGATTTGAAGACGAGGCATTCACAACAAGAACTCAAAAGTATTTTTCCTTGTTGGATGATAAATTAATAATTTTCAGTCAGCTGGTTCTCGAAACAATTAGCTTTCCAATTGGGAAACACAATTAAAAAATGTATTTGTATTGGGATAACATTTATAATTCTTATTTTTGTGCTAATATTATTCAATAAATCTACCTGCTGTAGACTGCCTTCCAGTTCAAATGCGACTGAGATCAATATTGAAAGATTAGGGCTCTGAAGGTCTTAACTAATAATGTAACTCTCTCTATTTCTTCCATCCCCTGCAATCTCGCTGTTATAGCTTTATGATTGGATTATATTCTTATTTTTATCTGGCCACCCGTTTCAAAAACAATTTTGAAGAGTGCAA
Organism: Raja brachyura; assembly: GCA_963514005.1. The sequence goes on along the minus strand of OY740793.1, from coordinate 11,934,132 downwards.
TGTAATGGTTTAACGAGGGCTTTCTGCTAATTTGTTATATCGTAAGTAGTCTCAACAGATCAAAATCAGTTCATCAATGAAGCTGCGATGAACTAAAGATACATCCTTACATTCGTTCAGGCTGCGAAATTCAATTACCCAAATCTGGGCGAAAGGTCTGAAGAAGGCATTCAGTCATTAGGGCTTAGTAGGATAAAGCTCTCCAAATAATGGACAAAATGAGGACCATCATATGATTTGTAACGCAAATTGATCCTTGTAATTTAAAGGGTTACACAAAAAGCTGGAGAAACTCAGCGGGTGCAGCAGCATCTAAGGAGCGAAGGAGATAGGCGACGTTTCGGGTCGAGACCCTTCTTCAGACTTGTAATTTAAAGTTCGGTTCTGGCTTGATGTGAGTGACCTATAACAAATTTAGAATATTTTGACTGCAATTTCTTACTAACCTGTCAAAGTCACAAGCACAGTCCTGTTCTGGGCAAGCAGGAACTTGATGGGAATAATCTAATAATTCCACCAGACTGGACGTTTTCCGTATTGCATCAACTGCAGTGCCTCTATATGCCGAGGCAATACATCAGCACAACAGTTTAAACCAATTTTTTCATTAAGCATTTTAAGCCTTCAGAATGTCTCTCCAGAATTTCACAAAGGGATCAGCAAAATTGATTTCCTTTGAATTATTTTTATACAATGGGATTAAATAATTGCATTAAATCTTTCTAAAATGATGTTGCACTGGCGTGCAGGATACTTTGAAGGTGGAATTCCAACAGTGGCCCATTATAGCTGGAGATACTGGAATCATTTGCACTGCTAGCTGTAGCTCCCGGGACCTATAAAAAATGTAGGTCTCATTGCTTCAAAGACCCAGAGCTTAGCTCCTTTGTATTCTGTTCGCAGTGGGGATGCAGGATGAATACCACTGATGGGAAATTATTGAGATGAAAAAGACCAATCAACCACAAGGCCATAATGTTCCTTTACACTCAATCGCTCATAACTGAAAATAACAACAATTCAGATATTTGCTCTGGTTTTTACATTAATTTGAAAGCTTATTATCTGCAGACACAGTGGTGCAACTGATAGAGATCTAGCTACCTGGGTTCAATTCCAAATTGTGCTGCGTGTGTGGAGTTTGTGTTTTCTCGCTGTGACTGTGTGGGATTCCCCCCGGGTGCTCCAGTTTCCAGCCCACATCCCAAAGACGCGAAGGTAGGCCGGCTAATTGGTTACTGTATAATCGCCCCGAGCATGTGGACCAGTTGTGGACTTTGTGGGGAGATGATGAGAATGGTGAGTGGAGACACAGAATTCTTCATTTTCGCTGGAGCTACAAATGGAAGTGAACATTGCCAAATCATGGTTAATCCTCACCACTTCAGCTTACTTTGCTGTAGTGATACAGCTTGGAAACAGGCTCGTCGGCCCAATGAGTCCGCACCGACCGGCGATCGCCCCGTGCACTAGCACCGTCCTACACACTCGGGACAATTTACAATTATACCAAAGCCAATTCGCCTACAAACCTGTATGTCTTTGGAGTGTGGGAGGAATCCGGAGATCCTGGAGAAAACCCAGGCAGGTCACGGGGAGAACGTACAAATTCCGTACAGACAGGACTAGTTCTCAGGATCGAACCTCTGGCAATGTAAGGCAGCAAATCTACTGCTACGCCACCCATATCACTTGTAATGATATTAGCACAGAAGAGTACAGCACCGTAACAGGCCCTTCAGGCCACAGTATCTGTGCCAAACAGAATACCAAGATAAAGTCTGCCAGCACAGTCTTAGAATAAAGGGGAGGCCATTTAAGACTGAGGAGAGAAAAAACTTTTTCACCCAGAGAGTTGTGAATTTGTGGAATTCCCTGCCACAGAGGGCAGTGGAGGCCAAATCACTGGATGGATTTAAGAGAGAGTAAAGGGCCTGTCCTACCAGCATTCGACTCCATGCGGTGAGCGCGACCTAACGTGGTCGCTTGAGCCGTCCGGCCTCGCGGGCCGGTCCCACTTCGATCGGTTGTGCAGAGCTGGTCCCGACATCGCGCGGGGCTCCGAAAAACTGACCGTGTTCAAAAAGTCCGCGCGGCAACGGCCTGTCGGCCTGCAGTCGCCTCAACGTCGTGCCTCCGTGATCCTCTCTGTGCGTGCCTCCGTGGCCCTCTCTCTGTGTGGCTCCGTGCTCCTCTCTGTGTGTCCCTCTCTGTCCTTGAGAACTTACCATGCGGACTTCGCTCCAACTTCGCGCCACTTTGTGCCGCGCCACTCACCCGACCTCCAGTTTGGTCGCGCTCAACGCATGGAGTCGGATGCTGGTAGGACAGGCCCTTTAGAGAGAGCTCTCGGGGCTAGTGGAATCAAGGGATTGGGGATGATCAGCCATGATCACAATGAATGGCGGTGCTGGCTCGAAGGGCCGAATAGCCTCCTCCTGCACCTATTTTCTATGTATCTATGTTTCTACGATCCATATCCCTCCATTCCCTGCATATCCTCTTGCCTATCTTAAAATCTCTTCAACGCCACTAACACAGCTGCCTCCACCACTATCCCTGAGTCTTGCCAAAATGTATTTGAAATATCAATAGCATCCATTTCAAACCCTCCTCTAACAGCAAAATGTCTCTCAAGACGTCTCCTAGTTGTGTTTATAAAACCAAAATTGGCATTGAATCATGTAAGGAGATTTTAGGGTACTTGACCAAAAGACTGTCTTCGGAGAGAGGAAGATTTATTAATGTAGTTGGAGGGAAGATCTCCAAAAGCTCCTCGGACCAAAGGACTGGTTAGGGAGGTAATTGAACGCCTTAAAGTACAGACACTAAAACATCTGAAAAATACTGAGCTCGTCAGGCTGAATCTTTGCAGGAAGAAACAGAGTTTGTGTTTCGGGTGATCGATCTTTCAACAGAATGTTTGTGGATAAGAGTGAAACTAGATGAACACTTCCAACCCAGCTGGTTGACAGTGGCGAGGTGTTGGATGGCATGTCATGAACAATGGCCAGAGTGAATGTGGAGAGGATGTTTCCACTAGTGGCAGAGCCAAGGACCAGAGGTCATAGCCTCAGAATAAAACATAGCCTCAGTCCTGGGATGTCAGGACTTTCATATGAGGAAAGATTGGATACACTCGGCTTGTACTCGCTGGAATTTAGAAGATTGAGGGGGGATCTTATAGAAACTTACAAAATTCTTAAGGGGTTGGACAAGCTAGATGCTGGAAGATTGTTCCCGATGTTGGGGGAGTCCAGAACAAGGGGTCACAGTCTAAGGATAAGGGGGAATTCCTTTAGGACCGAAATTAGGAAAACATTCTTTACACAGAGAGTCGTGAGTCTCTGGAATTCTCTGCCACAGAAGGTAGTTGAGGCCAGTTCATTGGCTATATTTAAGAGGGCGTTAGATGTGGCACTTGTGGCTAAAGGGATCAGAGGGTATGGAGAGAAGGCAGGTACGGGATACTGAGTTGGATGATCAGCCATGATCACATTGAATGGCGGTGCAGGCTCGAAGGGCCGAATGGCCTACTCCTGCACCTATTTTCTATGTTTCTATGTTTCTAAAAGGATGTTCCTCCAGGAAGGGGAAGTGGAGGAATTTCTTTAATCAGAGGGTAAATCTGTGGAATTCGAGGGGTCACTTTTTTTTTTACACAAAGGGTGGTGGATGTATGGAAAAAGCTGCTGGAGGAGGTAGTTGAGGCAGGGACTATCATCACGTTTAAGAGGTATTTGGACAGGTACATGGATAGGATAGGCTTGGAAGGATATGGGCCAAGTATGGGCAGGTGGGTCTATAGTAGATGGGGCATGTTGCTTGGCCTGTTTCCACATTGTGTGATTCTACGACTCTATAATAAATGAAAAGGAGCCTCCAATATTTCATTTCTTTCCATGACATAGAAAGAGACCACCTGGCCCGTCAAGTTCATCAAGAACAATCCCATTGCTCTATTTCATGTCCATTAACTCTCTCTCTCGCATGCTTATAAACTCTTTCTAGATTCTCCCAGCACCTACCTGTACTGGGGCTAATTTATTGTGCTCAATGAATTTACAAAGCAGCACATGTTTGTAAAGTGGGGGTAAAGGGGAAACCAATGTGGACACTGAGGTGCCCGCTGTTTTGCAGATACAGTATTTTGATGAAGATGAGGGGTTCACCAAGTCATTCACTTGATGGTTAAAGATCTTGCGGAACTAACCGCACCAGAATGGAGAATTCTCCTAGTATCCAAGTCAAGTGATGCTCTCAATTAAATCCATTAAAAAAATATATAGTTGATTCATTTTTCATCTTGTTCTCTGCGGTGAGACTTGACCAGTTGATGATTGGCCATCATGTTTACCTAATATATCCATGATTTCTTCTTCTGAAGGAACTATTTGCTGACAAATATGACAACTGCTACTGGATAACCTAACCAAAGCCGGTTGGTTTATTTTAGAGGTACAGCATAGAATCAGGCCCTTCGGCCCATCGAGTGATCACTGCACACTAACACTATCCTATACACACTTTGGACAATTTACATTCATACCAAGCCAATCAACCTACAAACCTGTACGCGTTTGGAGTGTGGGAGGAAACCGAAGATTTCAGAGACAACCCATGCTGGTCACTGGGAGACCATACAAACTCCGTACAGACAGCACCCCCTGTCAGGATCGAAACCGGGTCGCTGGTGCTGTAAAACTCTAGCTCTACCGCTATGCCACCGCGTTGCACCATTTTTAATACTTCTGCTATCCAAAATTAAAGAAGGCAATCAAACCTCTCTCTTTTTTGTTTAAAGAGCACAAGCCCTGATACGCCTTGAACACAGAGAGTGGTGGATGCCTGGAATGCACTGCCAGGGGTGGTGGTGACGGAGTCAGATACGATAATGGCGTTTAAAAGGCATTTTATGAGAGGCACATGGATATGTAAGGATTGGAGGGATGGCCAATTGGGAAGCCAGATAGTAAATTACCTCGGAAAGACACAAGATGTTAGGGTAACTCAATGGGTCAGGCAGCATCCTGTAGAACAGCGGTTCCCAACCTTTTTTGTCCGGTTTACCCCTGGCAACTTTAATAGTCACATATTTATGAACAACTAATGATGAACAGATCCCAGAACCAAACCATTTTTCTCATTAACCAATCAGTTAATGAGAAAAAATATGTACAAATCCAGAATCAACATATTTACCCCTTGGGTAGGCAAAATATCCCCCTGGGGATAAATTTACCCCAGGTTGGGAACCCTTGCTGTAGAACATGGGGCTAGGTGACGTTTTAGGCCAGGTTCCTTGCTCATCATATCCAATGTGATGACACATCCCGTTTAAGGTCTTCTCCTCTCCCAGCCACAGGCAAACGAGCCACAGCCAAATCCAGTTAAGGGTTATTGGACCAATTAACCCGATTCTGTAGACCCCCCCCCAACTTATAAACCCTAGAGATGAGAGGTGAAGGAGGAGAGGGAGTTCTGGGTCCGGGTCCGGGTCCGGGTCCGGGTCCGGGTCCGGGTCCGGGTCCGGGTCCGGGTCCGGGTCCGGGTCCGGGTCCGGGTCCGGGTCCGGGTCCGGGTCCGGGTCCGGGTCCGGGTCCGGGTCCGGGTCCGGGTCCGGGTCCGGGTCCTCTTGTTTGTCTTGAGAAATAAAACCCATTGGGTCAGTTCACGTTTCTGTACACACCAGTGTATTTTGCATTGATCTAGTGTCAAATGATATGATACAATAGAACTTTATTTATGCCAGGAGAGAAATGGATCTGCCAACAGTCATCAAACTCAAGGTACATGAAACATGAAATTGAAGTGATGAGTGGAAAGGATTGGGGATGAGCAGAGATTGGGGAGGTAGAGGGGGAGTCAGTCTACCTCACGACAAAAGGGGGAGGAGTTGTACAGTTTGATAGCCAGAGGGAAGAAGGATCTCCTGTGGCGTACTGTCCTGCATCTTGGTGGAACCACTCTGTTGCTGAAGGTGCTCCTCAGGCTGACCAGTGTGTCATGGAGGGGGTGAGCTGTATTGTCCAGGATGCTCTGCAGTTTGAGGAGCATCCTCCCCTCCAAAACCGCCTCCCATGGACCCGACTCTGTCCCCAGGACGGAGCCAGCCTTCCCGATGAGCTTGTTAATCCTGATGGCGTCTGTGGAAGGTGTGACTGATGCCACACCTTCTTCAGACTGAAGATGGCACCTGACCCAAGATGTCGCCTCTCAATCAGTCTGAAGAAGAGACCCAACCCAAAAATGTCGCCTACACATTTTGTTCTCCAGAGATGCTGCCCGACCTGCTGAGTTACTCCAGCAATTTGTGTCTCTCACTAGTTCCATTGCTTTACTTGCTTCTCATCCAGATACTGTAGCTGACAAGGCAAACCTATCCCAATATAGCACCATATTCCTTAATGAGGTGTTAACTTAAGACTTGTTACTTAAATTTCCCTCTCCCTGTGCTGCAGGAGAGCAGTCGACACATTATGTTACAGTCTGTGTTAAATAGGTACTTGTCAGCACTTGATGTTGAGACTGAGGCCTCTGGTATGCCTGCATATGAAGCATTTGCAAACCAAGCTATGGAGGAGCCAGAGATGATGAATTATTTTGGCATTGTGACTGCACACGTTTTAAAAAATATATTTTTTTAACTCAATTTTGTTTCCAGATGTCACACAAAAACTGATAATCTTAAATCAGAGATAGCTTCAATTACTTTGTTGCTTTCATGCCAGCAGCTAAAATGATTTCTGTTGCACTTGGAGTGTGAATGTTGCTACCGTTGCAGCATTTATCTTTCATCTTCAATAAGGTGAAAAAAAACCCACTGTTATGTTGTGGGGTTGGAGTTGCATTCAGACCAGAAATGTATTGTGTGACAGGTTCGCTTTCCTGAAGTACATTGACATGGAATTTAGATAGATTCTAGATTAGTGCAGGTGTGGGAAGAAGGCAGGAGAATAGGGTTAGGAGGGAGAGATAGATCAACTACGATAGGAATGGTGGAGTAGCTGAATGGTCTAATTCTGACCATGAACTTATGGACAGGCACATGAATATCTCACCGGCAATGGTGGGATGTGGACCATTGCAGATGGAATGGATTAGCTGATAGTCAAGTCAAGTCACTTTTATTTCTATAGCACATTTACAAAACAACTCGTTGGCCAAAGTGCTTTACATTGGTGGAGGTACTAAAGTTATATAACAGTGGTTCATAGAATAAGTACATCCATAAATACATACATATAGCCCTCCCTCAGAGGATGTCAAGAAAGGCTTGAGAGTAAAGAAGAGTTTTAAGTCGATGTCCAAAGGGGGCAGTTCTGATGGGAAGAGGGACGCTGTTCCACAGTCTAGGAGCTGCAACCGCAAAGGCGCGGTCGCCCCTGAGCTTATGCCTCGACCGCGGGATGTTCAGTAACCCCAAGTCGGCCGATCCGAGGGACCTGGAGGTGGTGTGGTGGGTGAGCAGACTTTTGATGTAGGTGGGGGCAAGCCCGATAGAGCCGCTTCACAATGCCAGAGACCCAGGTTCGATCCTGATGTCGGGTGCTGACTGTGTGGAGTTTGCATTTTCTTCCTGTGACCGCGTGCGTTTCCTCAGGGTACTCTGGTTTCCCCCACCCCTCCCACGTTGTAGGTTAATTGGCCGTCACCAAATTGCCCCCAGTGTGTAGAAAGTGGGATAACATAGAACTAGTGTGGACGGGTGATCGATGGTCGGTGTGGGCTCCATGGGCCGAAGGGCCTGTGCCCAAGTTGTATCTTTCAATTAAACAATACGGGAAGTGTGAATGGATGAAATCCTTATCTGCATCCCTTCTCCGATATTCCACAGTTCCCAACTGAGCTCAACTGCATCTCTCGGATTGATCGTACTTTCTTCCCGTGACCATGTGGGTTTCCTCCCAGATCCCTCCCATATCCCAAGGAGGTGTGGGTTTGTGGGTTATTTGGCATCTATAAATTGCCCCTGGTGTGCAGGGAGTGGATGCGAAAGTTGGACAACACGGAACCAGTGTGACACAAAATGCTAGAGTAACTCAGCGAGTCGGGCAGCATTTCTGGCAAATGTGGGTAGGTGATTTTTTTGGGGTCGGAACCACTGGTGCCTGATCCGCTGAGTTATGGGCCTGTCCCACTTACGCAACTTTTTCAGTGACTGCCAACATCCGTCATAGGTCGGCAAAAATTTTCAACATGTTGAAAATCCAGCGGCGACCAGAAAGATGCTCCGATTCTTTGGGCGACTGAAAAGACGACTCACGACCATACAGGTGACATGTCGCGGGGTGAAGCCTGTATGGTTGTGAGTAGTCGCCCAAAGAGTTGTACCTTGTTCTGGTCACCGCTGGATTTTAAACATGTTGAAAAATGTTGAATACCTGCTGCAAACATGATGGTTGCCGGCAGTCACTGAAAAAAATCGCGTAAGTGGGAATGCCCGTTACTCCAGCACTTTGTCTTTTTTAAGTTGTAAACTAGCACATGCAGTTACTTGTTTCTACGTAGAACCGGTGTGAACGTGTGATCGATGACCAGCATGGATCGGTGGGCTGAAGGGCCTGTTTCCGCACTGCATTGTTTTAATCAATTGGTTTACATGTTTCTGAATTACGAGCAGATTGTGGATCGAAAGGACATGACCTCCAGTCCCTGTTGTCCACTCGTGGTAAAACAAGGACTACATCAAATGGGAGGCGACATTCCCCCTGCAGGCACATTGATTTTGTTCTCGGTGACTGCCCCACATTGAGTGCCCCACATGTGCTATCATTTTTTACAGACAGGCAGTATGGGCAAAGATCACAGGATTTGCTCGCTGGGTCCTAATGGGGAGTTAGATCGTGTGGAGAGGGCCTGTCACCCAAACTATCCAAGCTTACAGCCCAGCGATATGAATGTTGGTTTCTCTAATCAGATGCAACCCCTGCATTCCTGTAACCCCCGTATTCCGCCGGCTGGTTAGCACGCAATCAAAGCGTTTCACCGTACCTCGTTACACACGACAATAAATTAAACCAAAACATTCCCTCTCTCTCTGCCCGTCCCCCACCCGAGCCATCCTGCTAGTGCCACTCTTCCCATCCATATACCCCCTCGTTTTCACCTCTTCCACAGCCAACAATGGACCATTGTTCGTTGGTCTTTGTTCTGGATTTGGTTACCGCTTTGGCTCCAAATTTTGCTGCCAAAGGTTATGTTATAAATCATTTACATGTGCCAGTTATTGAGATAAATCACTGATAATATTTCTCTTGCTGTCTTATTTTTTTTTTTGCTAAGAATTGATACGTCGATTAAATGCCACCAGGAATTTGGTCGGGTGTCTGTGTGTAGGAAGGAACTGCAGACACTGGTTCATATCGAAGATAGACACAAAGTGCTGGACACAAACTCAGCGGGGCAGGCAGCATCACTGGAGAAAAGAAACGGGTGATGTTTTGGGTTGGAACCCTTCCTCAGACTGGAGTCTGAGGTCTGAAGAAGGGTTCTGACCTGAAACATCAACTATTCCATTTTTTCAGGGAGGCTGCCTGACCTGCTGAGTTGCTCCGCACTTTGTGTCTCTCTTTGATCGGATACTGTTCTTCAAGAGCGAATAATGGCTGCGACCAATGACTTAATATGGAACCAGATGACAAAAGAGATGCATGAGGAACAGTGGTGGCACGGTGGCGCAGCGGTAGAGTTGCTGCCTTACAGCGTTACAGCGCCAGAGACCTGGGTTCAATCCTGACTACGGGTGCTGTCTGTACTGATATCAAATTCAGTAGGATCCAAGGAGATCTGTTTTTTTTCAGGTTAGAAGATTTTAAAACAGCTACCTCTCTCACACTTCATGCCTCTTCTATCCTTCTCTCTGCACCTTAAACTTTTCATCTTTTTTCTCTGGCCTCTGTCAATCTGCCCATTGAAATGGCCCTCCCCTGTATCCACCTATTACGTACCATGCTTTGTCCTGCCCACATTTATCTTCCAGCATCTCTCCCCTCCCCCCCCCCCCCACCCCCACTGCAATCAGTCCGAAGGAGGGTCCTGACCCAAAAAATCATCTATCCACATTCTCTAAAGATGTTTCCTGACCCGCTGAGTTGCTCCAGATAGACACCAAGGTAAAGTCGGCATTTCTGGAGAAAATGGACGTTTGATGTTTTGGGTTGGGTCCTTTCTTCAGACATTACTCCAGCAAATTGTGTCTTTTTTGTGTTGCTAATTCAGCATCTGCAGTTCCTTGTGCCAGTTCACTGATTCCATTAACATCCATCCTCTTAAATTTTAATACACTTCTGATTTTCTTTAAAGTAAGTTTGTGAGGCATTTGAAGGCTGTTGATGGTGACATTTAAGTGGCATGATTAAGGGCCTGTCCCACTTTCATGACCTAATTCACGACCTCTGCCGAGTTTGCCCTCGACTTGTACTCGCAGCATGGTCCTCACGTGGTCGTAGGTAGGTCGTAGGTAGGTCGTGATGCTAGTCGTAGGTACTCGTGGCATGAAGTAGGTCGGGGCGTTTTTGTAGCCTGATGAAAAATGTCCATGAGTAAAAAAAGGTCGCGAATTAGGTCGTGAAAGTGGGACATGCCCTTGAGCTTACCAATACTACATTTATCATAGATTTCTGGAATTGGCGCTCATATTTCTTAAATCACGTAGCGGGAGTTGTTATCAAGAGCATGATTAATCTGCCTCTTAAAATGTAACTATGCATAACACAAGCAAGTTAACTGGGTCAAAATCAATAGCAGAAGGATAATTAATTTCCATAACTTCTTTACATCCCTGTCTTACCTGCATGGTAAATTTACTGTAATTGAAGTATTGAGTATGCTATTAATTACGGTTCAGTTTGAAATTTTTTTTTGTCTATTTCCAAATCAGTTATAATCAGCTTACCAATTAGGTACAAATTAAACGAAATGTCTGCTTCAGCAGAGACCTTTAATTTATTTACATTGATGAGAATGAGTAGAGACTGGAGGAACATCATCCTCCTCAACCTAAGACAATAACTGCAGATAAAATGTTACATCTATCTCTGGCTGCTCTCTGCATGCAGCACGTTGATCAAAAACTCGTTGTGAAATTGAAAGGGACGCGATAATCAATATACAGTGGAGGTAAAAATCTTCAATTACAACAAGGTCAATATAACTATCTTTTGATATTATGAGGTAAAGTTTGAAAATTTATAAAAGGTATGACAATAAAAATTAAATAAAGCTACCGTAAGGAAGATTTAAACTTGCACGAGTACAATGACACTTTTAACAAATATTTTCTTTGCGGCAAGGAGACATAAGGAACTGCAGATTCTGGAATCTTCGGCAAAGCACAAACGAAAAGTGCTGGAGTAACTCGGTGGGTCAGGCAGCACATGTGAAGGGAATGAGTAGGCAAATGTTTTGGGGTTGGGACCCTTCTTCAGATTGATTTGTTGCTAAAGAAGATATTTGCATACTAATGAGATGACAGGTTAGATGCCCATGTTACATTTTAATTGGGGTGACTTTTATCAATCCCAAAACTAATCCAAGGATTCCACATGTTAATTAATTCTATATTTAATTTTCAAAGACTGGAAAGCTAAATAAAGACATTTCTAAATTATTGCCATTCTGAATTTTAGCAATGCCTTCCATCTAGGAATACTATATTCCCAATGATTTTAGAGTCAATTTCTAACCCTTGCTTTTACACTCTCTCCCCATCCTAATTCCCCAACCAGTTCCACAGTCCATCTGATTCAATGTTTCTGATTCTATGCTGTGTGTCACCCTCCTCTCAGCTTGCAATGAACCATTCTACATTTCGTTAACATCATCTGCTTTGATCGGTCATTTTCACATCTTGCCTTTCCTTACCTCTAGTCTCCCTCTCCCCTGACACTGAAGAAGGGTCTCGACCCGAAATGTCACCCATTCCTTCTCTCCAGAGATGGCGCCTTTTCCACTGAGTTACTCCAGCATTCGGTGTTCATCTTTGGTGTAAACTAGCATCTGCAGTTCAATGGACAATAGGTGCAGGAGTAGGCCATTCCCCCCTTCGAACCAGCACTGCCATTCACTGTGATCATGGCTGATCATCCACAATCAGTACCCCATTCCTGCCTTCTCATCACATCCTCTGACTCCACTAGCTTTAACAGCTCTATCTAACTCTATCTTGAAAGCATCCAGAGAATTGGCCTCCACTGCCTTCTGAGGCAGAGCATTCCATTACACAGGTACTACTGAAATATGGGCAGTGTTATAATGTAGGGAAGGTTTGGTTTTGCTTTTATCGAGGTTTTTGAATTGGAAGTACAGTGCTTGCCTTCATTTGCTTTCTTAACACAGGATATTTTATTCATGTGGAAATTTTAGTTTTTTTCCCTGAAGAAAATGAATGATGCCAACACAGATAGATAGAGTGGTAAAGATGGTAGAGGGTATGCTTGCCTCTATTAGTCAGGACATTGAGTTTAAGGGTTAAGAAGTCATGATGCAGGTCCATAAAGAGCCTGTCTCACTTTGCAATTTATTTTTTTAGGGGGTGTTGGACAAACTTGGATAATTTTCTCTGGATTACTGGAGGTTGAGGGGAAACATGATGGAAGTATATAGAATTATGATCGGCATGATGGCGGAATGGTAGAGTTGCTGCCTTACAGCGCTTGCAGCACCAGAGACTGGGTTCAATCCCAACTATGTTCTCCCCATGGTCGCTTGGACTTTCTCCGAGAGCTTCGGTTTCCTCCCACACTCCAAAGGCGTGCAGCTTTGTAGGTTGATTGGCTGGGTATAAATGTAAAATTGTCCCTAGTGTTTGCAGGATAGTGTTAATGTGCGGGGATCGCTAGTTAGTGCGGACTTGGTGATGTCAAAGGGCCTGTTTCCGCGCAGTATCTGTAAACTAAACTAAACGCATAGAAACACAGAACCTTTTCCCAGTGTGGAAATGTCAAAAATCAGAGGGCATAGCTTTAAGGTAAGAGGGGCAAAACTCAAAGGAGATGTGCAGGACATGTTTTATCTTACACAGAGGGGGTGGGTGACTGGAACATGCTGCCAGAGGTGGTGGTGGTAGCAGATACAATGTGCCTATTAAGATGCTTTTGCATAGACACATGAATATGTGGGGAATAGAGAGATATGTAGACAAAGGAGATTAGTTTAAGTTTGCATGTGTAGGAAGGAACTGTAAATGTTGGTTTAAACCAGAGATAGACACACAATGTTGGAGTATAGAAGTAGGGAGGTCATGTTGCAGTTGTATAAGATGTTGGTGAGACCGCATTTAGAATATTAGGTTCAGTTCTGGGCACCATGTTATAGGAAAGATATTGTCAAGCTTGAAAAGGGTTCAGAAAAGATTTACGAAGATGTTGCCGGGACGAGTGGGTGTGAGCTATAGGGAGAGGTTGAGTAGGCTGGGTCTCTATTCCATGGAGCGCAGGAGGATGAGGGGAGATCTTATAGAGGTATACAAAATCACGAGAGGAATAGATAGGGTAGATGCGCAGAGTCTTTAGCCCAGAGCAGGGGAATCGAGGACCAGAGGACATAGGTTCAAGGTGCAGGGGAAAAGGAATCCGAGGGGTAACGTTTTCACACAAAGGGTGGTGGGTGCATGGAACAAGGCGCCAGAGGAGGTAGTTGAGGCTGGGACTATCCCATCGTTTACGAAACAGTTAGACAGGTACATGGATAGGACAGGTTTGAAGGGATATGGACCAAGCACAGACAAGTGGGACTAGTGTAGCTGGCACATGCCGGTGTGGGCATGTTGGGCCAAAGGCCCTCTTTCCAAACTCTATGACTCTAACTCAGCGGGACAGGCAGCATCTCTGGAGGGAAGGAATGGGTGACGATTTGGGTCGAACCCTTCAAGCAGGGTCATGACCCGAAACGTCACCCATTCCTTCTCTCCAGAGATGCTGCCTGTCCCGCTGAGTTACTCCAGCATTTTGACTTTGCATGTTTAGTACATACAATGTGGGCAGAAGGGCCTGTTCCTGTGCTGTACTATATCGCCATCTATATCTCTCGTATCCCTTTCCCCAAACTCTCAGTCTGAAGAAGGGTCTCGACCCAAAACGTCACCTATTCCTTTTCTGCAGAAATGCTGCCGGGACCCGCTGAGTTACTCTAGCATTTTGTCTGTCTTCCGTTTAAACCAGCATCTGCAGTTCCTTCTTACACTGTACCTTTTAATATTCTACGTTCTATGCGAGATACATGCAGTGCAGGCCAAATTTCATAAGAGTACATTAGATAGAAACTGACTAAAATCCATGGTGATGAAGGGCAAAAAAAATCACAATGAAAACTACCTGCAGATGTTAGCGATGTGAACTAAGAATAACCCCGATGTGTTATCTATTTCCAGTAGTTCATGCTTGTTCACACGCTATGAAATCTACTGAAAATTGCTAGTCCGGATAACTCTAAGATGAAGGTTACACAAAAAGCTGGAGAAACTGAGCGGGTGCAGCAGCATCTAAGGAGTGAAGGAGATAGGCAACGTTTCGGGTCGAAACCCTTCTTCCTTAATGCGTGGAGCCGACAAAGAGTGTCTGTCTTGAACATAGGTGGGGAGGGATTTAACAAAGGGGGATAGGATGGAGTCAAGGTATGTGGAAATGTGTTCGGTGGGGCACGAACAGACAGAGACAATGGGTCTGCCAAGGCAGTCGGGTTTGTGGATTTTGGGGAGAAGGTAAAATGGGGCCATGTGGGGCTGGGAAACGATGAGGTTGGAGGCTCGGGGGGGGGGGGTAGGGAGCCGGCGTTGATGAAGTCGGTTATGGTGCTCGAGATGGTGGCCTGGTGCTCGTCAGTGGGGTCATGGTCCAGGGGTAAGTAGGAGGAGGTGTCCGAGAGTTGGCGCGTGGCCTCCGCTTTGTAGAGATCGACGCGCCAGACTACCACGGCACCTCTCTTGTCGGCGGGTTTGATAACCCAGTCTGGGTTGTTACGGAGTGACCTCTAAGATGTACATTGCTTCAGTACTTTTGGATAATGTTCCATCCTGCAAACTGTATAAGGGTCTCGACCCTGAAACGTCACTCATTCCTTCTCTCCAGAGTTTCTACCTGTCCCACTGAGTTACAGTACTCCAGCTTTATGTGTCTAATACACAATTGCTTTCCTCGTGAGTTTTTCTAACAATTTATTTTTTAACGAAGTGTAATCCTATTTGAGCTTTTATATACTAATATACTGGGGGAAAATCATTTGGCAGGTTTACAAAATGCCTTTTATTTCCTCATAGCTATGAATGTTCTCTGTAGTGAAATAAATCCTTGAATTGAAAACGTCAAGCCTTGAAAGGAATCAATGCAACTTCATCTTGTGATGAAAGAACGGATCGACTAGGCTTATATTCACTGGAATTTAGAACGATGAGAGGGGATCTTATAGAAACATAAAATTCTTAAGGGATTTGACAGGCTAGATGCAGGAATAATGTTCCCAATGTTGGGGGAGTCCAAAACCAGGGGTCACAGTTTAAGAATAAGGGGTAGGCCATTTAGGACAGAGATGAGGAAAAACCTTTTCACCCAGAGAGTTATGAATCTGTGGAATTCTCTGCCACAGAAGGCAGTGGAGGCCAATTCACTAGATGTTTTCAATAGAGCTAGATTTAGCTCTTAGGACTAACTGAATCAAGTGATATGGGGAAAAAAACAGGAACGGGGTACGAATTTGGATGATCAGCCATGATCATATTAAATGGGTACTGGTTCGAGGGGCCAAATGGCCTACTCCTGCACCTATTTTCTATGTTTCAGTCAATTAAACCATAGGACCTTTCTTCCACACAAGTTATTCCGGCTGAACTGAAGGCTATATTCTTCCAATTTGCTTCTGCTAGCTTTCTCCTCTAATAAAATTGTTTTATGATTCCCCTATTATAGATGAAAGTGTTGTTTTAAAATGATACCCATCATAATAGGCCTGCCAAAGTAAAATGTCAAAACTGGCCACAAAGGATGAAAGAACAAATATTGTTAAATATGTTAAATTGAGATGGATGTGAAGAGAATGTTTCCACTACTGGGAGTCGAGGACTAGAGGCCGTAGCCTGAGAAATAGAGGACGCTCTTTTAGGAAGGAGATGAGGAAGAATTTCTTTATTCAGAGGGTGATGAATCTGTGGAATTCTTTGCCACTAAAGGCTGTGGAGACCAAGTCAATTAATATTTTTAAGGCAGAGATGGATAGATTCTTGATTAGTACGGGTGTCGGAGGTTATGGGGAGAAGGCAGGAGAATGGGTTTAGGAGGGGGAGATAGATCAGCCATGATTGAATAGTGGAGTAGTCTTTACTGGCTGAATGGCCCAATTCAGCTCCTATCACTTGTGTCCTTATGACTTTATAACTCACTTCAGGTTGTCTGACCATTTTATCCCAACTACGTTCTCTCTGCTGGCTAGTCAGCACACAACAAAAAGCTTTTTTTATGGTACCTCGGTGACGATAAACTAACCTGAACTATGGAGTTTGTACGTTCTCCCTGTGACCCTGTGGGGTTTCTCCCACGCTCCAAAGACGTACAGGTTTGTAGGTTAATTGTCTTCGGTAAAACTGAAAACTGTCCGTAGTGAGTAGGACAGTGCTGGTGTAAGGGGATGATCACTGGTCGGCATGGACTCGGTGGGCCGACGATCCTCTTTCCACGCTATACCTCCAAAGGCTAAAGTCGGTGTGGAGGGAAATATGGTGTGGTGGAATTTAAAAAGGTTTTGGAAAGGCACATGGTTTGTACAGGTATAAGTGTAAATTGGCCCTAGTGCATGTAGGATGGTGTTAATGTGCGGGGATCGCTAGTCGGCGCCGAGCTGATGGGCCAAAGGGCTTGTTTCCACACTGTATCACTAAACTAAATTACGACAGGGTATAGCTTTTGGGTGAAAGGGGTAAATCTCAAAGGGGGTAGTGAGTGCCTGGAATGTGCTGATCAGACTGGTGGTGGAAGGAGATACAGTGGAGGTGTTCAAGAGGCTTTTAGATAGGCACACGGTTATGCAGGGAATGGAGGGGTATGGATCATGTGTGGGCAGAGGAGATCAGCTTATATTGGCATCGTGCCCAGCACATACATTGTGGACCAAAAGGGTATGTTCCAATGCGACACTTTCTATTTTCAAATTTCATTTTTGTAGATAAGGCAGGGTGAACTTGAGAGCAGTTCGGCCGAGATCCAATTCCATGTAACTGGTTCACTGGCACACTTATATTTAGATGTGAGTATATATTCACTGTGGCATTAACCTACATACAACTAATGATGGAGCAGCTCGACACGCGTTCCCTAGTTTCATGCTGCTGAATTGAAGGTCTTCTCCTTAGGCAGTCTCCCAAGATGAACAATGACTTAAATTGGACACGGTGTTGCATTGAGGTGTTGGGGGAAAAAAAGGTTGTTCCTATTTTCAGACTAGCTTAACATGAGATATAGCACGTTAATGATGAGCGTTTGACAGCACTGGGCCTCTGCTCGCTGGAGTTTGGAAGGTTGAGGGGGGGAACCTCATTGAAACTTACAGAATAATGAAAGGCATAGATGGAGTGGATGTGGAGAGGATGTTTCCACTGGTGGGAGAGTCTAGGACCAGAGGCCACAGCCTCAGAATTAAAGGGCGCTCTTTTAGAAAGGAGGTGAGTGGGAACCTCTTTAGTCAGAGGGAAGTTAATCTGTGGAGCTCATTGCCACAGAAGACTGTGGAGGCCAGGTCAATGGATATTTTTTAAGGCACAGAGACAGATAGATTTTAGATTAGTACAGGTGTCAGAGGTTATGGGGAGAAGGCAGGAGAATGGGGTTGGGAGGGAGAGATAGATCAGCCATGATTGAATGGCGGTGTGGACTCGATGGGCTGAATGACCCAAGTCTACTTCTATAAGTCTACTTCTTTAAGAAATATAGACATTGAGTATGACTGTTTGGCAGGCCAATTGTTGATCTGAGGAAGGGTCCCGACCCAAAACATCTCCTGTTCTCCAGACGTGTTGCCTGGCCCGCTGAGTTACATAGAAACATAGAAAATAGGTGCAGGAGTAGGCCATTCAGCCCTTCGAGCCAGTACTGCCATTCAATATAATCATGGCAGATCATCCAAAACCAGTACCCCGTTTCCACTTTTTCCCTATATCCCTTGATTCCTTTAGCCCAAAGAGCTAAATCTAACTCTCTCTTGAATCTATCCAGTGAATGGCCTCCACTGTCTTCTGTGGCAGAGAATTCCACAGATTCATAACTCACTGGTGAAAATGTTTTTCCTCATCTCAGTCCTAAATGGCCAACCCCTTATTCTTAAACTGTGACCCCTGGTTTTGGACTCCCCTAACATCAGGAAGATTTTTCCTGCATCAAGCCTGTCCAATCCTTTAAGAATGTTATACGTTTCTATAAGATATCCTCTCATCCTCCTAAATTCCAGTTAGAACAAGCCCAGTCGACCCATTCTTTCATAATATGACAGTCCCGCCATTACAGGAATTAACCTGGCGAACCTATGCTGCACTCCCTCAATAGCAATAATGTCCTTCCTCAAATTAGGAGACCAAAACTGCACACAATACTCCAGGTGTGGTCTCACCAGGCCGCTATACAACTGCAGTAGGACCTCCTTGCTCCTAAACTAAAATCCTCTTGCAATGAAGGTCAACATGCCATTAGCTTTCTTCACTGCCTGCTGTACCTGCAAGCTTACTTTCAGTGACTGATGTACAAGCACACCCAGGTCTCATCGCACCTCCCCTTTTCCTAATCTGACTTGATTCATATAATAATCTGCCTTCCTGTTCTTGCCACCAAAGTGGATAACGTCACATTTATCCACATGATACTGCATCTGCACATTGAAGGTGCAGTGGCACAGCGGTAGAGTTGCTGCCTTCCAGTGCTAGAGACCCGGGTTCGATCCTGACTACGGGTGGTGTCTGAACGGAGTTTCTACGTTCTCCGTGACCACATGACTTTCTCCAGGTGCTTTGGTTTCCTCCCACACTCCAAAAAAACATGCAAGTTTGTAGGTTAATTGGCTTTGATAAAACATGCTGTAAATTGTCCCTTGGGTGTCGGATAATGCTACTGTATGGCCTGATCACTGATAGGCACAGAGTCAGTGGGCTGTTTCCACACTGCCTCGAGGCAATAGCTATTCATCTCTTCATTGGTTCCTTTTATTAACTGCAAGTATAAGTTATCAAATCGAGCTTGGTTTAAAAGCAGCATGTGTTCATCTTGATAATCCTTTGGCTATACCAACTGGACATACTAAACAATCAAGGATTAACACCAGGCCTTGGAAATATATTTATTTAAGTACAAATTGTCTTTTAAAGACCGAATTGTCAGCTGGAACTGATAAATTTGACCCAAGTAAATATAAAGAAGTTTTACTATTGTTTAATATGACAGTAATTTTGCCAACTCGGTCAAACAGTATATATAGTCTTCCAGGGCTTAATAAACTGTTTGTACTTGTTAAATAAGAGAAAAGATTCAAAGATCATGGCAGAGGTATGCCCCTGTCCCACGTAGGAAACCTGAACAGAAACCTCTGGAGACTTTGCGTCCCACCCAAGGTTTCCGTGCGGTTCCCGGAGGTTTTTGTCAGTCTCCCTAATGGTCGAAAGTGGTTTCCATTTTAAAAATCGGTAATTTTCTAGTCGAAGCCGGTTGCGATGCTAGTTGAAGGTGGTTGCCCGAGGACAAAAACCTCCGGGAACCGCACGGAAACCTTGGGTGGTGCACAAAGTCTCCAGAGGTTTCCGTTCAGATTTCCTAAGTGGGACAGGGGCATTACTTAGCAGGAAAAGGAGGGGACTTGGATAAAGAGTGACATGCCATGGTGGCGCCTTACAACGCCAGAGACCCGGGAGCGATCCTGACTAATGATGTCAAATATAAATAAATATAAAAGCCGAACTACCGGGGGGGGGGGGGGGAGGGGGGGGGGGGAGGGGGGGGGGGGGGGGTGTGTGTGTGTGTGTATGTATGTGTATAGATCAAGCCCAATTTTGCCAGACTTCAATCTTGGTCACAGTCATCAGATTATCCCATTCACCACGCTGTTTCCTTCCTAATAATGGTAATAGATAGGAATGGGAGTGCAGATGCTGCAATCTTCAGCCAAACACAAAGTGCTGCAGCAACTCGGGGCCGGGCAGCATCTGTGGAGGGAATGGACAGACCATGTTCTTTTAGAAAATGCTTCTTCTGGTATAGACTGAAGAAGGGTCCTGACCTGAAACATTACCTGTCCATTTCTGCAAACTTCCTTTAGCATTCTTTGTGAATATACTTGATCAATAAACTTGTTCCTTCATTCAAGTTGTGTTTTGTTTAACTATCAATCATTATTTCTGACCGTATTCTAATCTCACGTGTATTGAATATTTTTCCAACTTTTTTTTTGTTTCTACAAGTGTATTTTATCACTGGTGATTCCCCTTTGAATATTCCACTGCCATGGAGTTGACTGACTGATGGCGTGAAACCTTATCCCAAACAATCTGAAACTCCCACCCATTAGTTCCTGGGAAAGCTGAAGTTATTACCTGCTGCACCCAAGACAAACTTGTCCTTGTGCCAACTCCTAATGGAAATCCCAGTTGCAAACCATTTCAACTCCACTTCCCATTCCCGCACTGACCTTTCTGTCCTGGGCCTCCTCCATTGCCAGAGAGAGGCCACACGCCAATTGGAGGAACAACACCTCATGGGTGCCTTACAACCCAGCGCTAAGAACATTGATGACCAATTTTAGGGAATCTCTATTAACCCCCCCTTAAGTATCATTTGCTATTGGGCGGCACAGCGGTAGAGCTACTGCCTCACAGCGCCAGAGCCCCGGGTTCAATACTGACTACGGATGCTGTCTGTACGGAGTTTGCACGTTCTCCCCGTGACCTGCGTGGATTTTCTTTGAGATCTCCGGTTTCCTCCAACACTCCAAAGGCGTACAGGTTTTTAGGTTAATTGGCTTGGTTTCAATGTAAATTGTCCCTAGTGCGTGTAGGGTAGTGTTAATGTGCGGGGATCGCTGGTCGGCGCAGACTTGGTAAGCCCAAGGGCCTGTTTCCGCGCTGTATCTCTGAACTAAACTAAAACTGAACTATTGAAAAAATACAGTGGATACTGAAATAAGAGCAGAAAGCGCTGGAAGAACTCGGCACACCAGGTGGTATCTATGGAGACTAATGTTTCAGGTCAATGATGATTCGGGAGCACTGATGAAAGGTTCTGAGAGGAAGCATCAAAGGAAATGATATTGCTGTTCCTCACTGCACAGGCATTGTCCAACGTACCGTTGACATCTTTTGAATCTTCTCTCCCCTGTATTCAAAGACCTGTATATCTTGAATCTCTTTGATCTGAAATTGTGTTTGCATCATCTTGTCCATTGTCAGTGTAAATAAAGAGTGGGTATTTCTGCAGAGCTCAGCAACACAGCTGTGACATCCTCAACCAGCACTTGGAGGCACCCCCGCTCGACAGCGACACAACTGTTCCGGTTACTGGCGAGGGTTGATCGCTCCGGGGATTCTTGAGAATGTGGGTGAGCGGGGGAGGAGGGAGCAGGCAAGGGGGTGAGCAGGATGGGAGGGTTGTGTGCGGGGGAGGGGGGGTGCAGGACAGAGGGAAAGGAGGTGGGAATGGGGGAGAGGAGGTGGGAATGGGGGCGGGGTGAGGGGGAGGGGGAATTGTGGAGGGGGGAAGGGAGGAGTGGAAAGGGGGGAGTGGGGGGGGAGGCCAGGTGGAATGAGTGGGAGAGGTCGGTGCTGGAAATGGTTCTGCGGAAGAGGGGAGAAAGGGGCGGGGTTAATCGGGAGAGGGGGAGGACTGAACTGGGGAGGGGGGGTTGCGGACGGGAAGAGTAGGAGGGTGCGGTAAAGGAGGAAGCGGGGGTAGAGGAGGAAGCGGGGGTAGAGGAGGAAGCGGGGGAGGGGGGGGGGCACGGGAGAGGGTGAAGCAACAGAGGGTTATGCTATGGAGGGGGAGATGGAGAAGCAGGGGGATGATCTCTACAGTACAGAGTGTCAATGACTTCTCTAGTGCGGTGCTGAGCAGTGGGTTCTTCTTCAGACTGATTTTGGGTGAGGGGGGGGGAGGGAGAAGGCTGGAAGAGAGGAGTGGCAGGACAAAGTGAGGCAGATGATAGGTTGATGCAGGTGAGTGGGCGGTTTGATAGGTAGACGGGTTGACAAGGACAGAGATGAAAGAAGGTCTGAGACCAATGGATTGAAGAGTTGTGAATTGTGAAGCTGGAGGAGGGAATGGGGATGGAGGGGGTGGCTCAAGTCCAGATGTGGTTTATGGGAGAGATGGGAGTGTTTGGGGGGGGGGGGGGGAGAAGTGACTGTTTGTTGTCACCTGAAATTGGAGAATTCATTTTTCCTGCTATTAGGTTTTGTAAGAGTTACTCCAGCACTTTGTGTCATTTTTTTTGTAAACCAGCATCTGAAGTTGCTTATAACCATGTATTAGTTTAGAGATACAGTGCGGAACTCTAAACCAAGTCCGCGCTGACCAGCGAACACACCGTACACTAGGACTATCCCACTCACTTGACACAATTTCCAATTTTTTACCAAAGCCAATTAACCTACCAACTTGGAGTGTGGGAAGAAACGGCGACAACTCACGGGGAGAACGAACGGACAACACCTTTATTCAGGATCATAGTCAGGATAGTACCCTGGTGTCTAGCGCTGTAAGGCAGCAACTCTACCACCATGCTGCCTTTTCTTCGCTGGCAGTCATTTCCTTACCAGGTACTAACACTGTGATCTCTATCTATGGATACTTTTGTTCGTTGACATATTATAAGCAAAGGGGCTGTGTGAGTCCCTCACGTTATTATACTATTTGGAATTAATTATCATTTGGAAAAAGCTACAACTAAGAATTAGTGTTGGTGATGATAGTATTGTCAGCAGGAAACATGTTGAAGGGAGTGACGTTCAGGGTCCACCTTTAGCATTTGGTATCGGTCTGTTCTGAAGGTGGCTGGTAAACATTGCTGATCTGAAAGTATATATTAACAGAATTGTGGTAGTCACTGTCAGCATAATTACACACTAAGAGATGAATGTAGGCTTCACGCAGCACAGATACATGTCCCCCCCCACTGCTCAGATGTATTGGACATTGCAGATAAGTCATCGTCTCAGTGCATTCAGGGAGCATGTAGCTGTTAATTAGCTTTCTGTTAATATAAGGGGTTGGTTCTTTTGTGCTTGCACATGACTTGGCTGAATAGAGACAGGGAAAGGTGTCACGGTAGCTCAGCGGTAGAGTTGCTGCCCTACAGCGCCAGAGACCCAGGTTCGATCCTGACCACAGGAGCTGTCTGCACGGAGTTTGTCCGTTCTCCCTGTGACCGCATGGGTTTTCTCCGGTTGCTCTGGTTTGGTCCCACATTCCAAAGACGTGCGGGTTTTGTAGGTTAATTGGGCTTCTGTAAATGTGTGTAGGTCAGCGTGGACTCCGAAGGGCCAGTTTCCCCATTGTCTCTCTAAACTAAATTGAGATAAGCTGAGCCAAAGTAAACTAAACTGTGTTTTTCTGCAGATGGTACACAGCTGTTACAAGCCACATCATCCAGACTTGCTGCTGTCGTACCCATCAGACGTGTACTGAACCACCAGGCAATTACTGGATGCTAACATTCTGCAGGGAGCCCATTATTGAGATGCTTCAGAACATCGTGGAGACTCTTGTGTACATCGCAACAACAGGATGGGTGAGCAGCAATAACTAGAGACTCTATTTCTCAACCGATTCATTATAATGATGCCTTGTTCTTGGTTACTTGGTCCTCCAAAATATTCCAACTGGAATTTAAACTGAGGTGGTGAAGGGAGGGGTTTAGCCAGAGAGGGTTATTGGGAAGAAAGTGCCACTTTAAATTTAGTTGCATCTGGCTGGGCAACCGTGGCTTGGTGGAGATTATTCCATGCTTTAATAGTGCGTGGAAAGAACAAATTGCTGTACACATCTGTCTTTGAGGCTGGGACCACAAATTGGATCGAATGCCCTCGTCTGCTCCTAATTGGTTTGGTGTTGGTGTAGGTCTTGTGATCTATGTCTAGCTGACCATTTAACATCTTGTAAAAACAGGTCAAACGGTGAGCTTCACGTCTGTCTTGGAGAGGGTTCCACCCCAGAGAATTCAGAAGTTTGGTGACACTCGCTTCTCTCTCGTAGGTGTTAGTAACAAATCGAGCGGCCTGTCTTTGGACACGTTCGATGGATGAAATGTTTTTATCTGTGTATGGGTCCCAAGCTGCAACTGCGTAGTCCAGATGAGGTCTAACAAGGGTGAAATACAGCTTCTCCTCGACAGAAGCTGAACAATGATGGAAGTTGTGCCTCAGGAAGTTTAGGGCACCTGTTGCTTTCACTATTACATGATGAGTCTGACCATTCCAACGTAGGTCATTCTGCAATTTGATGCCAAGATACTTGGTTTGTTTGGATTCTTCTAGGGTGACACCAAGTATGTTGTAAGATGTGACGCCTGGATTCCTCTTTCTGGTGACACACATGGTTTCACATTTGGAAGGGTTGAACTGCATGCCCCATTGTTGTGACCACTCGACCATAGTATCGAGATCCTTTTGGAGAGCATCTTCATCATCAGCTGACTTAATTTCGACCAAATGTGTAGGAACGGACCATCCTGGGCTCTCTGTGTCCATCAGTGCTGGCTCTGATTTGTTCTGCACATTTTCATACCTCTAGTTTCCTTATCCCACCTGCTGCCTGACCCACTGAGTTATTCCAGCATTTTGAGTCTATCTCTGATCCTTTCAACCAAATGCTAAGAGAAAAACGTTTGTCTTCTTACAGGTCTGATTGTCAGCCTCCCCCACTGTCCCACCCCTGCGGTAGATCGGACCGATCGGTCAACTTATGTAAATTTGTCGGCACCACTTGTGTACTGCCTAGGTGAGGTCTACTATGTGATATTACCAGGTTGTATGCAACACCAAGCATTTCACCATACCTACAGTAGGTACACGCAACAATAAAGTATCATTGAATCATTGGATTGAATACCCACCAACACCTCTGATGCCATTTTAGTGCGAGTACGTGTGCGCGTGTGTGCAAATCCTGGCCAAAACGGAGCAGGTACAGAACCAACATTTAGCAGAGGATTCAGGCTTTTTAAGGCCACTTTGGTCAAGTCTGTGATTCTGTATATAAAAAGACCAACTGCTGACTGGTAGCAAGAAGTCAAGAGCCCAGATCAATGTTGCAGATAAGAAATATATGAGTATCTCTTCAATTGACAGAATGAATGAGATTTTTGCAGAGGACCTCCAAAGAAGTGTAAATGCATGAAGTTGATTGGATTACTGCAAAGGAAATGTAAATAATGTTGTAAGACAGTTACCCTGCTGTTTGTTCAGTGTTAAGCCCTGGCAGGATTGTTTTGAGTTCCAGGGTAAATGTTGCATTATTCAGTTAAGTTAGCTTCCTTCCAGAAGCTTCTCCAAGAAACATTGTTATGAGAGACTCTGTAATTGGTTTGGGGAACTGTTAATAATGTATTGATGTAATTAATGTTTGATTGGACTAAAGAGACCATCCCTATGTAATTCGACCCTCAAGGTTTGTGGACCTATAAAAGGTGGCTCCATCTTAGATCAAGTCGATCTTCTGGAAGTGCACTTGGTACTGCGTGACCTTTTGGAGTGTTTCTGCTTGCACAAGGCTGAAGAGCTTGGCCAGGCAGAGACGAGGATCGAACCTGCGGTGGTTTAGGTATCGTATAAGGGAATTTGCTGTTCAATCTAAAAATAACGTTTAGTTGTTCCAGTGCTTGACTTAGTGGTTTTTGACTGAACTTGACTGGGGGATAAGCTTGAGAAGAACGTATTTACATGTAGAACTTGCTTTTAACTCCTGTATCTGAATGTTGGACCAATTACTTGGTCCAGTTGTTCCCAGATTTCTTCAGCTCCCTGCAATTTTCTCAACAAAGTTTCTAATTTTTTCCTGACACGTGGAGGTATCTCTCATTCTTTGCGTGTAACCCTGTCCTTTCAGCGCGGCTTCCAACATTGACTGCAATCCGAACCTGTCGCCAGCACTTAACATTGACACAAAACGCTGGAGTAACTCAGTGGGACAGGCAGCATCTTTGGAGAGAAGGAACGGGTGACGTTCCAGGGTCGAGACCCTTCTTCAGACTTTGAAGTGAAGAAAACTAATGGCATGTTGGCCTTCATAACAAGAGGAGTTGAGTATAGGAGCAATGAGGTCCTACTGTAGTTGTACAGGGCCCCAGTGAGACCACACCTGGAGTATTGTGTGGGGTGGAAGATTGCAACCTTCTCGTGGTCCGCCCTGTTTCGACTAATGCAATCAACTCGACGTGCACAAACGGAAGATCAAATGGAACAAGTTGTCCAACAACTTTAGGCTGTGCACGTCACACAAAAGAAGAAGAGTATTGTGTGCAGTTTTGGTCTTCAAATTTGAGGAAGGACATTCTTGTCATTGAAGGAGTGCAGCGTAGGTTCACGAGGTTAATTCCAGGGAAGCCGAGACTGTCATATGTTGAAAGAATGGAGCGACTTGGCTTGTATACGCTCGGATTTAGAAGGATGGGAATGGATCTTATTGAAAGTCCCTCAACATCGGGAACATGTTTCCTACCTCTAGCATGTCCAATCCCTTAATAATCGTATGTGAGATTATTAAGGGATTGGACACGCTTGAGGCAGGAAACATGTTCCCGATGTTGGGGGACTCCAGGACCAGGGGCCACAGTTTAAGAATAAGAGGTAGGCCATTCAGAACGGAGATGAGGAAGAACTTTTTCACCCAGAGATTTGTGAATCTGTGGAATTCCCTGCATCAGAAGGCAGGGGAGGCCAATTCTCTGGATTCTTTCAAGAGAGAGTTAGATAAAGATAGGAGAGTCAAGGAATATGTGGGAAAAGGCAGGAACGGGGTACTGATTGTGGATGATCAGCCATGAATGAATGACGGTGCTAGCTTGAAGGGCCGAATGGCCTACTCCTGCACCTATTGTCTATTGACTCAAGTCTGAAGAAGGGTCTCGACCTGAAACCTCACCCGTTCCTTCTCGCCACAGATGCTGCATGTCCTGCTGTGTTACTCCAGCATTTTAGTGTCTATCTTCGATTTAATCCAGCATCTGCAGTTCCTTCCTACACGCCTGGATTGAACATTTGCGCGATGCTGCCAATTACACCTTTGCCACTCGTAGGGATGGGAAATAAATTGTCAAGTGCTCCACAATAGATTGGAGCATGGCCAGCTGTTCATTTGTGATGTTCAAAGTTAGCTCACAGTCACTGATTGGTCTTGCCGGGCTGTTTTACAGGGACACAAATCACTCTTTGGTGATTTTGCTCAATTTGTGTAGAAACCAGGCATTATTAAGTCCAGAACTATGATTTGACCATTCAGGCTGAGCAACTCATCATACCAAAGCGTTATCACACACAAAGTAGTCGAGAAATAAAGGAAATGCACAATTTCTAATGACCATTTGAAATATTAAGAAGAATGCTTAAAAGTCAAAATATACATATATATTAAAGCAAAGCTGAAGATATTTAAAATAGCTGTAAAGGGTGCAGAAAAGATGTACATGGATGTTGCTTGGACTCGAGGGACTGAACTATAGGGAGAGGTTGAGCAGGCTAGGACGTTATTCCTTGGAGCGCAGGGGGATGAGGTGTAATCTTATAGAGGTGTACAAAATAGAGGGAGCAATAGATGGGGTAAACGCACAGTCACTTGCCCTGAGTAGAGGAATTGAGGACATAGGTTTAAGGTGAGGGGGGGAATTGTTTAATAGGAACCTGAGGGTTTTACACAAAGGACCGTGGGTATATGGAACAAGCTGCCGGAGGAGGTAGTTGAGGCAGGTACTATCGCAACATTTAATAAACATTTAGATGGGTAAATGGATAGGATTGGTTTAGAGGGACATGGGACAAACGCAGGCAGATGGGATTAGCGTAGATGGGGCATGTTGGCCGGTGTGGGCAAGTTGGGCCGAAGGGCCTGTTTCCACACCATACGACTCTATGACATTAAAACTATTTGTAAAATTGTATTTTTTATATATTTTCTGCCTTGCTTTACAATTTGGAAACTAGTATTTTAAAATCTCTTTGCAAATATTCATGTGGCACATTTAAAACACATGTAGAATTATTTTGGGGCTAGATGGTTTGCTAAGCAGAAACATAGAAAATAGGTACAGGAGTATGCCATTCGGCCCTTCGAGCCTGCACCGCCATTCAATATGATCATGGCTGATCATCCAACTCAGTATCCCGTACCTGCCTTCTCTCCATACCCTCTGATCCCCTTAGCCACAAGGGCCACATCTAACTCCCTCTTAAATATAGCCAATGAACTGGCCTCAACTACCTCTGTGGCAGAGAGTTCCAGAGACCCACCACTCTCTGTGTGAAAAAAGTCCTTCTCATCTCGGTCCTAAAGGATTTCCCCCTTATCCTTAAGCTGTGACCCCTTGTCCTGGACCTCCCCAACATCGGGAACAATCTTCCTGCATCTAGCCTGTCCAACCCCTTAAGAATTTTGTAAGTTTCTATAAGATCCCTTCTCAATCTCCTAAATTCTAGGGAGTATAAACCGAGTCTATGCAGTCTTTCCTCATATGAAAGTCCTGACATCCCAGGAATCAGTCTGGTGAACCTTCTCTGTACCCCCTCTATGGCAAGAATGTATTTCCTCAGATTTGGACACTGTACGCAATACTCCAGGTGTGGTCTCACCAAAACCCTGTACAACTGCAGTAGAACCTCCCAGCTCCTATACTCAAATCCTTTTGCTTGGAATGCTAACATACCATTCGCTTTCTTCACTGCCTGCTGCACCTGCATGCCTACTTTCAATGACTGGTGTACCATGACACCCAGGTCTCATTGCATCTCCCCTTTTCCTAATCGGCCACCATTCAGATAATAGTCTACCCTCCTGTTTTTGCCACCAAAGTGGATAACCTCACATTTATCCACATTATACTGCATCTGCTATGCATTTGCCCACTCACCCAGCCTATCCAAGTCGCCTTGCATCCTCCTAGCATCCTCCACACACCTAACACTGCCCCCCAGCTTCATATCATTCGCGAACTTGGAGATGTTGCAATCAATTTC
Source organism: Raja brachyura (assembly GCA_963514005.1). The sequence goes on along the minus strand of OY740793.1, from coordinate 11,904,956 downwards.
CTCGTCCAAATCATTAATATATATTGTAAATAGCTGGGGTCCCAGCACTGAGCCTTGCGGTACCCCACTAGTCACTGCCTGCCATTCTGAAAAGGACACGTTTAATCCTACCCTTTGCTTCCTGTCTGCCAGCCAGTTCTCTATCCACATCAATACTGATCCCCCAATACCACGTGCTTTAAGTTTGTATACTAATCTCTTATGTGGGACCTTGTCGAAAGCCTTCTGAAAGTCCAGATATAACACATCCACTGGTTCTCCCTTATCCAATCTACCAGTTACATCCTGGAAAAATTCTATAAGATTCGTCAGACATGATTTACCTTTTGTAAATCCATGCTGACTTTGCCCAATGATTTCACCACTTTCCAAATGTGCTGCTATCCCATTTTTAATAACTGACTCTAGCAGTTTCAACCACTACCGATGTTAGACTAACTGGTCTGTAATTCCCCGTTTTCTCTCTCGCTTTTTTAAGAACTGGGGTTACATTAGCTACCCTCCAATCCTCCAGAATCTAAAGAGTTTTGAAAAATTATCACTAATACATCCACTATTTCTGTGGCTACTTCCTTGAGTACTCTGGGGTGCATCCTATCTAGCCCTGGGGATTTATCGACGTTTAATCCGTTCAATTTACCCAATACCACTTCCCGGCTAACCTGGATTTCACTCAGTTCCTCAATCTTATCTCCCACTAGCGTTTTCTGCCCCTTAGTGTTTCGCAGCTCTACCCATATCGATTCCACATCCTCCAAGCTAATGTTCTTCCTTTCTATTGCGTTAATCTCTTCTCTAACCAGCAATGCTACCCCACCTCTTTTACCTTTCTGTGTATCCGTCCTGAATATTGAATATCCCTGGATGTTCAGCTCCCAGCCTTGGTCACCCTGGAGCCATGTTCCGTGATCCCAACTATATCATAGTAATTAATAGCTATCTGCACTTTTAACTCATCCACCTTATTACGAATGCTCCTCGCATTGAGACACAAAGCCTTCCGGCTTGTTTTTACAACACTCTTACTCCTTATACAATGATGTTGAAAAATGGCCCTTTTTGATTTTTGCCCTGGATTTGTCTGCCTGCCAGCCACTTTTACTTTTCACCTTGCTACCAATTGCTTCTAACCTCATTTTATACCCCTCTTTCTCTCTGCTCACACATTTAAGAAACCCACCACGTCTTATTCTGTTTATTATTTTTTTCTTCTTTCCCCCCTACATGTTGGGTCTGAGTGCTTCCCTTCTCTGCCTCCTTCCTCTGACACATCCTTTTCATAGCAAAAGAATTTGAGTATAGGAGCAGGGACGTTCTACTTCAGTTGTATAGGGTCTTGGTGAGACCACACCTGGAGTATTGTGTACAGATCTGGTCTCCAAATCTGAGGAAGGACATTATTGCCATAGAGGGAGTGCAGAGAAGGTTCACCAGACTGATTCCTGGGATGTCAGGACTGTCTTATGAACAAAGACTGCATAGACTTGGTTTATACTCTCTAGAATTTAGGAGATTGAGAGGGGATCTTATAGAAACTTACAAAATTCTTAAGGGGTTGGACAGGCTAGATGCAGGAAGATTGTTCCCGATGTTGGGGAGGTCCAGGACAAGGGGTCACAGCTTAAGGATAAGGGGGAAATCTTGTGGCTAAGGGGATCAGAGGGTATGGAGAGAAACATAGAAACATAGAAACATAGAAAATAGGTGCAGGAGTAGGCCATTCGGCCCTTCAAGCCTGCACCGCCATTCAATGTGATCATGGCTGATCATCCAACTCAGTATCCCGTACCTGCCTTCTCTCCATACCCCCTGATCCCTTTAGCCACAAGTGCCACATCTAACGCCCTCTTAAATATAGCCAATGAACTGGCCTCAACTACCTTCTGTGGCAGAGAATTCCAGAGACTCACCACTCTCTGTGTAAAGAATGTTTTCCTCATTTCGGTCCTAAAGGAATTCCCCCTTATCCTTAGACTGTGACCCCTTGTTCTGGACTCCCCCAACATCGGGAACAATCTTCCAGCATCTAGCTTGTCCAACCCCTTAAGAATTTTGGTCCCTTAAGAAGGCAGGTACAGGATACTGAGTTGGATGATCAGCCATGATCATATTGAATGGCGGTGCAGGCTCGAAGGGCCGAATGGCCTACTCCTGCACCTAATTTCTATGTTTCTATGTTTCTCTATTAACCCCCCCCCCCCCCCTCCCAAAAGTCTCCCCAGTAACCTTTGCAAATTTTCCCGCCAGGATACTGGTCCCCCTCGGGTTCAGGTCCTTTTTATACAGGTCACTCCTTCCCCAAAAATGGTTCCAATGATCCAGAAACTTGAATCCCTGCCCTCTGCACCAGTCTTTCAGCAACGCATTTATCCTCCACCTCGCTCCATTCCTACTGCAGTGGAAGTAATAGCTATCCGCATTAATAAGGCATTTAATCTTTGTAACAAATGGTAACATTTTCAGGACATTGCTTTGTCCAGTGTAGACAAAATGGTGCAGAACACACCTTTAATAAAGATAGACACAAAAAGCTGGTGTAACTCAGCGGGACAAGCAGCATCTCTGGAGAGAAGGAATGGGTGACCTTTTCGGGTCGAGACCCTTCTTCAGACTACGCACCTTTAATAAACATACATTTCACTTGGCCTGAAATCAAATAATAATGTCACTTTTCTTTGTGGTGCTGGTACATCAAACCAATCACGAAAATAACACTGGGCGTACCTCAGTCTGAACCAAAATGTCACCCAAGTCTGAAGAAGGGTCTTGCCCCAAAACATCACCTATTCCTTTTCTCCACAGATGCTGCCTGACCTGCTGAGTTAAGGGCCTGTCCTACCAGCATCCGACTCCATGCGGTGATCGCGATCAAACTAGAAGTGGGGGCCGCACGGAGGTCGGGTGATCCCTGTACAGGGCCGTTCCCACCAGCATGCGCCTGCATGTGGCGAGCGCAACCAAACCGGGAGCGGGGGCCGCGCGGAGGTCAGGTGAGTGGCGCAACGTGGCGCAAAGTGAGGCGAACTTGGAGCGAAGTCTTAAAGGTAAGTTCGCCAGGACAGAGAGGGGCACATAGAGAGGGCCACGGAGGCACACACACAGAGGGCCACGGAGGCACACACACAGAGGGCCACGGAGGCACGCACACAGAGGGCCACGGAGGCACACACACAGAGGGCCACGGAGGCACACACACAGAGGGCCACGGAGGCACACACACAGAGGGCCACGGAGGCACACACACAGAGGGCCACGGAGGCACCTACAGAGAGGGCCACGGAGGCACGCACACAGAGGGCCACGGAGGCACGCACACAGAGGGCCACGGAGGCACACACACAGAGGGCCACGGAGGCACACACACAGAGGGCCACGGAGGCACACACACAGAGGGCCACGGAGGCACACACACAGAGGGCCACGGAGGCACACACACAGAGGGCCACGGAGGCACCTACAGAGAGGGCCACGGAGGCACGCACACAGAGGGCCACGGAGGCACGCACACAGAGGGCCACGGAGGCACACACACAGAGGGCCACGGAGGCACACACACAGAGGGCCACGGAGGCACACACACAGAGGGCCACGGAGGCACACACACAGAGGGCCACGGAGGCACACACACAGAGGGCCACGGAGGCACACACACAGAGGGCCACGGAGGCACACACACAGAGGGCCACGGAGGCGCACACACAGAGGGCCACGGAGGCGCACACACAGAGGGCCACGGAGGCGCACACACAGAGGGCCACGGAGGCACACACACAGAGGGCCACGGAGGCACACACAGAGAGGGCCACGGAGCCACACACAGAGAGGGTCACGGAGGCACCTACAGAGAGGGTCACGGACGCATGATGTCGAGACGGTGTGTAATGTGTCGAGGCGACAGCGAGCCGACAAGCCATTGCCGCGCGGAATTTTTGAACATAGTCAGCTTTTCGGAGCCCCGCGCGATGTTGGGACGAACTCCGCTCAGTTCCGCACGGCTCCAGCGATCGAAGTAGGACCAGCCCTGCGACGCCGGATGGCTCAAGCGACCACGTTAGGTCGCGCTCATCGCGTGGAGTTGCATGCTGGTGGGACAGGCCCTTTATTCTGACTTTTTGTGCCTATCTTTTGAGCCTATTTACATTCAGGTTCTTTATCACTGGCTAGTTAATCCTCAACCAGGAAGTTTGATTATCACTCCGTTGTGACTATGTCCATTTTTGATGAGAAAACATTATGTGGGGTTTAGACAGAGATACCTGACTCTGGCTCGACTAGATCCTTTAAACATTTACAAGCCTTGAACCATTTTCCATAGAAACAGATACGTGCAGCAGTAATATCGGCTGCTTTAGTGCATCTGTGACATCCCCCACAGCAATCGAGATGTTCTTGAGAGCCCGTTCCTGATTATTTTGCTGCACACCATATCATCTTACAGCTAAAAACGCAACAATGTTATAACCTGCAGTCGAGTAATGAGGAAGGCATAGAATCATAGAAAATAGGTGCCCTTCGAACCATTCAATGTGATCGCAGCTGATCATCCAAAATCAGTACCTCGTTCCTGCTTTCTCCCCATATCCCTTGATTCCATTAGCCCAAAGAGCTATATCTGACTCTCTCTTGAATACATCCAGTGAATTGGCCTCCACTGGCTTCTGTGGCAGAGAATTCCACAGATTCACAACTCTCCGGGTGAAAAGGTTTTGCCCATCTCAGTCCTAAATGGCCTACCCCTTATTTTTATTCATTCTTTTCATCACTCCATTCACCAGCGATAGGCAGGATATGCCATTAACATGGATATGCGCATAATCTGGATCGGCCTTTCTTCGTGGCTTTAAAAGCAGAAGGTATAAAATTCAAGGTCAACTAAAGCCTTCCTGTTACTGTACCTTCAGAAATTACCGTTTAGCTCCTATGATCACACTAGTATTATTTTTAGTCCGCATTTCTCATAAAACCAACCGCAAATTGAATACAATACAATCCACAAATAGTTTGCCATTGTAAATAAGGTAGACAAAAATGCTGGAGAAACTCAGCGGGTGAGGCAGCATCTATGGAGCGAAGGAATAGGTGACGTTTCGGGTCGAGACCCTTCTTCAGTGAAACAAAATGACACAAAGTACTGGAGTAACTCAGCAGGTCAGGCAGCATCACTGCAGAACATTGATAGGTGACGTTTCAGGTTGGGACTAGGTCTGAAGAAGGAATCTGACCCAAAACGTCACCTATTCATGTTCTCCAGGCATGTTGCCTGTCCCACTGAGTTACTCCAGCGCTTTGTGTCTTTCCTCAGTGGTCTTTGATTTCCAGAAGCTTTCATTGAGTTGTGCAGCTGATTTTTGCACAACCAGATTATTCACAAAGCAAGCATTTGCCAAGAAGAATTGAAATTCAAATCAAAATAATTAGAAATTAAAAATACATCATTGGCTATACAGACATCCGAGACAAAGAACAAATCGACAGTAATAAAATTGGCAGAAACTTTGCATTCATCAAATTGAAACAGAAATTGATTCACTGCTCGACGCACGTTAACTTTCAATTATGAAAATTATACAGCAGATGAAAGTAACAATTGAATATTTTGTAACGTTGTTGGCCAGGCGCCCTTTATGTAGCGACTCTTTGTATACCTTGGGCGTTCAAAGCAAAGAATATCACTGTGACTTTTCACAAGTGACAATAAAGTATTCATTCATTCATATCAATCAAGAAAAAGCGACTTACTCTGAAAAATTCTTTGGTGGAGCCTGAATCCAAAGTCCCGTATGCGATTTCTGTTTGTTTTGCAAGATCCTCCGCACTTTCTATAGGGGAGACCATTCGCTCCACAGTGAGAAAAGCAGCGAGGTTGGCAGTGTATGATGAGATTATAATCAAGGTGAAGAACCACCAGACACCTCCAACAATTCGCCCCGACAGAGATCTAAACAATAAAAACGAGAGGTCTGCTGTTTAATTACACTGCCTTACATATATTGGAGAGTGGGGCAATTGAAATCAAATGTAATGGACCCCACCATTTTTCCATGGTAATTAGAGTTTCTGCAACCCCACAAATAAAGGCATCACGGTCGTTTAAAAGTAAATGAGCCTTTTAATTAGATGTTTCTAAATTTATACTAGCTCACTGAACCTGGTTAAAAGTTCACATTTCTTTAATGTTGGCAGTGTTGCCATTGTTAAGGCATTGTTGCACCTCTTTCCATTTCATTGGTTGTGAGCTTGGTTGCAGTAGAGTGCAAGGAAATTGTGGAAAGTAGACTAACAGGAACAAAGAACTGCAGACGCCGGTTGATATACAAAAAAACACAAAGGCACATATCGTGAGGACATTGTGTTTCCATGACACGAGGGCAGTTTAACAGATAATTTAGATTAGCCAATAACCATTTCTATATGCTGAATAGCAAGATATGTTGCAACATCGAGCAGAATTGCTGAAGAAAGGAGAAATCTACAAGGTAACTCATGTAGGAAGGAACTGCAGATGCTGGTTTATACTGAAGATAGACACAAAACGCTGGAGTAACACAGCGGGTCAGGTAGCATCTTCGGACAAAAGGAATAGGTGATGTTTCGGGTCGGAACCCTTCTTCAGACTGGAGACTACAGTCTACACAATAGTGAAAGGCCTGGATAGAGTGGATGTGGAGAGGATGTTTCCACGAGTGGGAGAGTATCGGACTAGAGGTCACAGCCTCGGAATTAAAGGACGTTCTTTTAGGAAGGAGTTGAGGAGGAATCTCTTTAGTCAGAGGGAGGTGAATCTGTGGAATTATTTGCCACAGAAGGCTATAAAGGTCTGGTCAATTGATATATTTAAGGCAGGGATAGATCCTTGATTAGTACGGGTTAGGAGGGAGAGATAGATCAGCCAAGATTGAATGGTGGAGCAGACTTGATGGGCCGAATGGCCCAATTCTACTCCTACATCTTATGATGTTATGACCCATGCCAGAAGCTGACAGTTGTGCTTAAATCAGAGGATAAGAGCTCAACTGGACATATACGCTCAATAAATGTGAAATGCAAGAGAACTCTCAAAGCAAGATGAACACTTGAAGGTCAGGAAGGGCTAGTGATCAGTCTCTGTAACATTTTAGGGTCAAGAATAGGTGATGTTTTGGGTCGGAACCTTCCTTAGACTGGGTCTCCAGTCTGAGGAAGGGTTCCGACCCGAAACATCACCTATTTCTTTTCTCTCGAGACACTGCCTGACCTGCTGAGTTACTCCAGCATTTTGTGTCTATCTACAAGATAACTCCCCCATTTTGTTTACAGAATACACATTTCAAAGGCTCATTGCATCGTGCATGATTTTGCTTATTAAGAACTAATTTTTTGTTATCTAATCTTAAATGCCCATGACAAAAGATTACTTAATGATATCAGTGCTGGAAAATGACATGGGCTGTCTGAGCAACCAAGTTCTCAATATGAGAGATGAACTACCTACACATCTCCCTTCATAACCAATCACTTAGCCATTGCAGTAATTATGTTACCAGAAGCTTAGAACGATGTTTACAAGGATGAGGGGGACCTCATTGAAACTTACCGAATAGTAAAAGGCCTGGATAGAGTGAACATGGATAGAATGTTTCCACTAGAGGGAGAGTCTAAGACCAGAGCCCTTAGACTAAGAATAAAAGGACATACCTTTAGAATGGAGATTAGGTGGATTTTACTTAGCAGAGGGTGGTGAATCTGTGGAATTCATTGCCAAGTCGTTGGATATTTTTAATGTGGAGGATGATACATTCTTGATTAGTACGGGTGTCAGGGGTTTTGGGGAGAATGGGGTTAAGAGGGAGAGATAGATCAGCCATGATTGAATGGCAGAGTAGACTTGATGGGCCGAATGGCCTAATTCTGCTCCTAGAATTTACAAACTTATGAACGTATAAGCTGACAATTGTGTTTAAATCAGAGGGCGAGAGCTTGACTGGATGTACATGTTCAATAAAAGTGAAATGCTAGAGAACACGCAAGACAAGATGAGCAGTTGAAGGACTATTGATCAGTTTCCAGAGCATTCTAAGGTCAAGTAGAGGAGTAAATTGGGGATTAAGAGAAAGGGCTAAAGTACAATAAGACAACTAAACTTTGACACCGCTGCTGGGGAGGAAAGTGAGATGAATGAGCCACGTAAAAAGTTAACACCCTGTTGAATTACAAGTTCTCGGAGCAGAATTTGGCCGTTTGGCCCATCTAGTCTACTCCACCGTTCAATTGAGGCTGATCTATCTCTCCCTCACAACCCCTTCTCCCCATAACCTTTTGACACTCTTGAGAATCAAGTATCTGTCAATCTCCACCTTAAAAATACCCAATGACTTGGCCTTCACAGTCATCTGCATCAATGAATTCCACAGACCCACCACCCTTGGCCTAAAGAAGTTCCTCCTCATCACCTTTCTAAAGGTATGTCCTTAGAACCGGTGACCAATTATCAGTGGAAAATTGACTGTTTGGATCCAATGTTCCTAATGGAATAAAACTGCGTAGTTCTACAGATGACCTGTAATAGGCTACATTTAATTGCTGCAATTGCACTTTGAGAACATGGAGGGTGATCACATCAAGATTTATTAACCAAGGCTTGGGCCCAAATGGACCTCAGCCAAGTTATTTTCTGCTGAATATTTTTGTAATTAAGCAAAATGATGTATTTTTCCCTGTAGAGATGTGCAGTTGCTTAACCTCCTTGACCGGGGAATTATGTAACTAATTGTAATGGTTTAACTACTGACAGTCAGGGAGTGGCTATCAACTGAGATCAGGAGCTGACCTTGAAATTTATGTGATCTACATAACTCAATCTTTGCGGGAAATTCTAAAATAGTTTTTCATTACATTGTTAGGGGCACACTATGTATGTAAATTGTGAGATTAATTGTTCCTGAATCCCAGATGCCCATTCCTACGTTCTGATAGCATTCGGTCTATTTTTGGATAATCAATCATAATCATTTATGGTTGAATTTATCTTCATTAAAATTCAGGGAAGACCAATATTTTCCACTTTTGGAAACCTTGGACCAAAATCTGATTTAAGGTGAGGAGGAAATATTTTATAGGAATCTGCGGGGTAACTTTTTTACACAAATAGTGGTGGGTGCATGGAACGAGCTGCCAGAGGAGGTAGTTGAGGCAGGTACTATCGCAATGTTTAAGAAGCAATTAGACGGGTGCATGGATTGGGCAGGTTAAGAGGGATATGGGCCAAACGCAGGCAGGTGGGCCTAGTGAAGATGGGACCTGTTGGTCGATTTGGGCAAGTTGGGCCAAAGGGCCTGTTTCTACACTGTATCACACTGTGTATCTATCAATTATTCTTGCAAGTGTTACTCAAATCACATCATACAAAAAAAAATCAAATCTCAATTTTGGAAAAGAAACATCTTTCCAGGGTTCATACCAATCATCTTGCAACCTTCTTTGAGATTCTAAATCGAATATTATTCCAACCATATTCATGGTGATTACTTTTTCTAGTTATATTCTTGATCAATTAAATTTTTTTTTTACATGTTACATTGTGAGGATACTGTGCTGTGTTTTCATGTGGTGATGGTTTGGAAGGAGAGCAGCTAAACACTTTCTCATGTCCAATCTCCATTGAGTGTTTTGAAATGGTCTGAAATTGTTTGATCTTTCCCAGTTGAAAGAACAGAATACTGATATATTCTATTCTTTGGACAGCACGTTGGCGCAGTGGTAGGGCTACTGCCTTAAGGGGCTGTCCCACTTGGCGAACCTAATTGGCGAGTTTAGGAGAGGTTGAAAAAATGTCATGTTGAAGACCTCCTTTGTACGGACAGCACTCGTATTCAGGATCGAACCCAGGTCTCTGGCGCTGTAAAGGGGCTGTCCCACTTGGCCGACCTAATCTGTGAGTTCTGGCGAGTTTGCCCTCGAATCATACTTGCAGCATGGTTGACACAAGGTCGTAAGAGGTCTTTGTAACTCTCCTTCATGCTCGAGAGTGGTCTCCGTGTACTCGAGGCCTGTTGAAACTTATGTAGAAGACCTCCTTTCGACTATGTTGAAGACTAGCTTCGACTAGCTACGACTAACTTTGGGATAGTGGATAGTGGAGAGTGAAGACTATCTCCTTCGACCTCCGTTCGACCCCCCTTCGACTATGTTGAAGACTATCTACGACAACCTTCGATTACCTACGAATAACATGCCGACCTACTACGACTAAACCTATGAGTAAAAAATTATCGATTTTTTCCATGGCGACCTTTTTTTACTCGTGGGCATTTTTCAACATGTTTCAACAGTGATCTTGTATTAGAATAACATTTTGAAAGACAAGGTATTCCAACCTCAGAGCCTATATTACTAAATAGTAGTAATTGCCATAGACTAGAGGGATAGAAACATATAAAAATATGTGCAGGAGTCGGCCATTCGGCCATTCCAGCCAGCACCGCCATCCAATATGATCATGGCTAATCATCCAAAATCAGTACCCCGTTCCTGCTTTCTCCCCATATCCCTTGATTCCATTAGCCCTAAGAGATAAATCGAACTCTCTCTTGAAAACATCCAGTGAATTGGCCTCCGCTGCCTTCTGTTGTAGGGAATTCCACAGATTCACAACTCTCTGGGTGAAAAGGTTTTTCCTCATCTCAGTCCTAATTGGCTACCCCTTATTCTTAAAATGTGACCCCTGGTTCTAGACTCCCCCAACATCGGGAGTGAAAGGCAATTTATATTTCTCCTGTACATTGATTTTTATCAAACTTTAGCTTTTCACAACCATTAGAGTTGTTTCTCAATGGTCATGCGTTATGATTATTATCAATGAAAGCCTAGCAAGTAATAGATTTGCCGAGTCTGGATTTATTTTTGCATAAGGTTGTGTTAAATAGTAAAAAAATCATGTCTCAGCAAAACTATTACTTGTTAGGCTGTCACTGTACAGTATTTAAATGATACCTGTTCTCCAGATTTAATTGTTTTTAATTAGCTATACTTAGTTTAGAGATACAGTGTGGAAACAGGCCCTTCGGCCCACCGAGTCCGCACTGACCAGCGATCCCCGCCGACTTGTATTACCCTATGCACACTGGCGACAATTTACATTTATGCCAAGCCAATTGACCTGTAAACCTATTCCTCTTTGGAGTGTGGGAGGAAACTGGAGAACCCGGAGAAAACCCACGTGGTCACGGGAAGAAAGAACAAACTCCATACAGACAGCACCCGTCGCGGGATCGAACCCGGGTCTCGGGCCCTGTGGGGCAGTAGCTCTACTGCCACGCCATTGTGCCACCCATATTTCTTGTTCAAAGTATTGTTGAAGGCCTACAGCTATCAAAACAATTTGGGGGATGCGGGGCGGTGGGGGGGGGGGGGGGGGGGGGGGGGTAGAAGAGTAGAAAATTGCAAGTGGATGCAAACCTATGCAGGAGTGGACCATTCGGCCCTTCGAGCCAGCACCTCCATTCGATATGATCATGGCCGATCATCCAAAATCAGTACCCCGTTCCTGCTTTCTCCCCATATCCCTTGATTCCGTTAGCCCTAAGAGCTCAATCTAATCCTCTCTTGAAAACATCCAGTGAATTGGCCTCCACCGCCTTCAGTGGCAGAAAAAAACATGTTTTCCTTCCAGTGGGAGTGAGCAGTTTATCAGTGACCTTAATTTGAAAATGGTTTCAAACATTTCTTTGCTCGGAATCAATTGTTAATTGCAGATTACCCTTGGGGGGTATTTACTCAGAATTGTGCCTAGACCTCACAGGCTCACTTAATGGAAGTGGCTTTTTGGTGTCCAAGCAGATAATGCCACAATATTCTGTCCATCAGTTCCAACAGATGGAAAATGGAGACACATTTACCAGGTATTTAGTCAAATCACATATTAAATAGACAATTTGGGATTTCAGCTTTAGAACCAAATGTGAGTGAAATGCTTAGAATGGATGACACCGAGTCACTGTGGAGGTTGAATCAGAGAATGTTTAGACTGCAGCCCATCTAATCTGTGGTAGAAATAAATATATCAAGTGCTGGCATAACTCAGTGGTTCAGGCAGCATCTCTGGAGGACATGGATAGATGATGATTCAGGTCGGGACACTATTTATCGTGGGAGAGGCAGCCAGCATCATCAGAGACCCACACCACCCTGGCCACTTCTACTCATTTCCCCAATTGTTGTGGTGGGATTTGAACGAACAGTGGTGAATAATTCAAGACCTTGGTTTATTATTTTAGATTTTTTTTACTAAACATTATAGCTGTCTATGGTCTCTGCTTATATGTTTCTTTTTTTAATGTCAGCTGTGATAAAATTGGTAATACTGAGTCAGAGGATTTACGTCCCACTACAAAGCATTGGCCCCTGCTAACACTTGGTGCAATGCAGAGCCATTCTTGCAACCATCAAAGAATGCGATAAAGGGTTTAGCACTTGTCTGATGGTTCAGGCAAATATAACCAATTTCATGGAATTATTTTGAAGAAGGCCAGGGAGGTTATTCCTAGTGTTTCGGGCAATATTTCTCTCTAAATCAACATAATTAAAAAAAGATTATCTGAACAATTTCACACTGCTTTAGAAACTACTGTATTAAATAGGTCACCTTTGCTATCTAACCTGCAACGATGGTGACACATCGCATAGTCAAAAGGGTAGAAACAGGCCCTTTGGCCCAACTTGCCCATGCTGACCAAAATGCCCCGTCTACACTAGTCCCACCTGCCTGCATTTGGCCCATATCCATAGAGTCACAGATAGAGTCATAGATTAATACAGTGTGGAAATGTGCCCTTCTGCCCTGTCTAAATGTTTCTTAAATGTTGTGATAGTACCTGCCTCAACTACATCCTCTGGCAGCTCGTTCCATATACCAACCACCCTATAGATTCCTATTAAATCATTCCCTCCTCACCTTATACCCAAGTCTTTTGGTTCTCGATTCCCCAACTCTGGGTAAAATACCCTATTTATTCCTCTCATGATATTGAACACCCTCTCTTGATCTTTTACATTCCTTCCCCCTCTCGCCCTCTCGCCCTCTCGCCCTCTCGCCCTCTCGCCCTCTCGCCCTCTCGCCCTCTCGCCCTCTCGCCCTCTCCCCCTCTCTTTTACATTCCGTTGTTCATCGATTCATTTCTAATATCTATCCTTGACCTATCAACCAAGTAACTTCATCCACGATGTCTTCTCATGATAATCTTGGTTTAACCCTATCAAGCTATAGGGTTAAACAATGGACGATAGGTACAGGAGGAGGCCATTTGGCCCTTCAAGCCAGCACCGCCATTCAATGTGATCAGGGCTGATCATCCCCAATCAGTACCCCGTTCCTGCCTTCTCCCTATGCTGGTTCCATAAGTTCATGTTATAGGAGCAGAATCAGGCCATTCGGCCCATCAAGTCTACTCTGCCATTCAATCAGGGTTGATCTATTTTTCCCTCTCAACCCCATTCTCCTGCCTTCTCCCCATAACCCGACACCTATACTAATCAAGACTCCGTCAATCTCTGCCTTAAAAATATCCTCCAAGGCCATCAGTGCAAAGAATTCCACAGATTCACCACCCTCTGACTAAATACATTCCTCCTCATCTCTTTCCTAGAGGAACGTCCTTTAATTCTGAGGCTGTGTGACCTCTGGTCCTCGACTCTCCCACCAGTGGAAACATCCTCTCCACATCCACTCTATCCAGATCTTTCACTATTAATTTAGTCCTGGTTTACCCCTATCATGCCATGCCATAGATCAGCCATGATTGAATGGTGGAGTAGACGTGATGGACTGAATGGCCTAATTCTGCTCCTATCACCATTGATCTTATGAATGTTGCTGTATTCTATCTACTTTCCTCCTCTGCATTTAAAGTTTCTCCCTTCCCTAGTTCTGACAAAGAGTCTTTGCCATTAAATGTTAACCCTTTCAACAACGGATGCTGCCTGGTCTGCTGGGTGGTTTCAGCATTTCCCATTTTTAATGTTTAGTTTAGAGATACAGCGTGGAAACAGGCCCTTCGGCCCACCGAGTCCGCACCGACCAGCGATCCCTGCACGTTAACACTATTCTACACTAGGGACATCTGTTACATTAATGCCAAGCCAATTAACCTACAAACCTGTAAGTCTTTGGAGTGTGGGAGGAAACTGAAATTGTCGGGAACACCCCATGCGGTCACGGGGAGAACGTACAAACTCCATATAGACATCACCCGTAACCAGGATCGAACCTGGGTCTCTGGCGCAGTAAGCATTGTAAGTCAGCAACTCTACTGCTGCACCACCATGCCATCCTTTTTATTTAAGATGTCTTTTATTTACTTGCCTACATTTACCCATACGCCTACAAGCGAAAATTAATTTTATCATCACCAGTGAAATAGTCTATTGACCTTCTGAACAATGATGTCAGACTAATTAACCTGTGGATAACAGATATATTCTTTTCTCCTTTTTGAACAGGATTATGTAATTTGTAAGTGTTTCATTCCCTTGCTTCATGCTCAGATCTGGGATGGATCCATCAATTGAAAAACTTGGTGGATTGCTTATTTTTATGAGCAATTTTTATTGCTAATTATATGTAATACCCCTTTTGAATCCATTACCAAACTATCCAATATCTTCATACCTCTAGCTCCCCCCAACCCCACTCCCCTTTCTTTTACAGGTGCGGCAAGGTGGAGCAACGGTAGAGTTGCTGCCTCACAGCGCCAGAGACCCGGGTTCGATCCTGACTACTGGCGCTGTCTGTACGGAGCTTGTACGCTCTCCCCGTGACCTGCGTGGGTTTTCTCCGGGTGCCCCGGTTTCCTCCCACATTCCAAAGACGTACAGGTTTGTTGGCTTGGTATAATTGACTCGGTGTCATTGTAAATTATCCCCAGTGTGTGTAGGATAGTGTTCGTGTGTGGGGATAGCTGGTCGGCATGGACTCGGTGGGCCGAACAGCCTGTTTCTGTGATGTCTCTAAGGATAAGGGGGAATTCCTTTAGGACCGAGATGAGGAAAACATTCTTTACACAGAGAGTGGTGAGTCTCTGGAATTCTCTGCCACAGAAGGTAGTTGAGGCCAGTTCATTGGCTATATTTAAGAGGGCGTTAGATGTGGCACTTGTGGCTAAAGGGATCAGGGGGTATGGAGAGAAGGCAGGTACGGGATACTGAGTTGGATGATCAGCCATGATCACATTGAATCACATAGGTGCAGGATCACATTGATCACATGATCACATTGATCACATAGGTGCAGGAGTAGGCCATTCGGCCCTTCGAGCCTGCACCGGTGCAGGCTCGAAGGGCCGAATGGCCTACTCCTGCACCTATTTTTCTATGTTCTATGTTTCTATCTCTAAAAAACTAAAAGTAAAAAATCATCACAAGGATGAAATTAGATGCGAAATCCTTTCTGTCTTGGACAGATTTCCATTCTTGTTCTCCCATTCCTATACTTATCTTTTGCGATTACATTTTCATAAAACACTTTTGGGTTTTATTTTATATGATCCATTATTTTTTTTTCATTCTCTCTGTGCTTGTCCTAGATTTTTTCTTGCAATCTCCATTTGCCCTGTCAGTATTCAATCTACTTTCAGTTTGCATTTGTATCTAATATTTGTTACTTTATCTATTCAATTTTGTTCTCAAAGTGGTTTGTCATCCAGGAAGCTCCAGACATTAATAAAAAAAAAAAGAACTGAAGATGCTGGTTTATACCAAAGATAGACAGAAACTGCTGGAGTAACTCTGCGGGTCAGGCAGCATCTGCGGCGAGGAATGGTCCAGACCCAAAACGTCAGTTATTCTTTCTCTCCTGGGATGCCGCCTGACCTGCTGAGTTACTCCAACACTTTTGTGTCTAGCTCCAGATATGAATGGCTTGCTCAGATGGAAGATACTTGGCTCGAATCAAAAATACTTCACTCTTCTCTAAGGCTCTCCCTGGATCCCATGCTAGCCGACTTTCCAGAGCAGCCCTATCAACTCCCCTTCCCATTCCCATACTGACGTCTCTTGTAGACTCATCAAGTGACAAGCGTGGAAACAGGCCCTTTGGCTCAACTTTGCCGACACTACCCAACATGTCCCATCTACACTAGTACCACCTGCATGTGTTTGGCCCATATCCCTCTAAACCTGCCTTATCCATGTACCTGTCTAAATATTTCTTAAACGTTGTGAGAGTACCTGCCTCAACTATCTCTTCCAGCAGCTCGTTTCATACATCCACCACCCCCTTGTGAAAAGGTTATCTCTCCAATCTCTATGAAATCTTGCCCCCCCCCTCACCTTTAACCTATGTCCTCTGGTTTTCGATTCCCCTACTCTGTGTGCATCTATCTGATCTATTCAACTATTCATCTATTGAGGGAATTAGATGTGGCCCTTGTGGCTAAGGGGATCAGAGGGTATGGAGAGAAGGCAGGTACGGGATACTGAGTTGGATGATCAGCCATGATCATATTGAATGGCGGTGCAGGCTCGAAGGGCCGAATGGCCTACTCCTGCACCTAATTTCTATGTTTCTATGTTTCTATGTCTATTCCTCTCGTGATTTTGTACACATCATTGCTCATTATTTAATTTTCCAGCCAATGTTTCTTTTCAGATCATCTGCCTTGGACATCCTTTCAACTCACTGTAATTAGCTTTCATGGAGTTCAATATTTTTATTGATGATTTCACTTCATTTGTCTTTGCATCTGATTTAAACTTAATTATATGATGATTGCCTTTACTCAGACATTTTCCCTACACTACATTGTCCTGTTTCATTTCTCAGAATTAGATCTATCTTACCTGCATTAACCATAGGGCTATAAAAGGCTAATTGAGGAAGCCTTCACAGAATACATTTTAGTTTAGTGTAGAGATACATCACGGAAACAGGCCCTTCGGCCCACCGGGTCCGTGCCGACCAGCGATCCCCGCACATTAACACTATCCTACACCCGCTAGGGTCAATTTTTACATTTACCAAGCCAATTCTCCCACAAACGTGTATGTCTTTGGAGTGTGGGAGGAAACCGAAGATCTCGGGGGGGGGGGGGGAAATAAAACCACGCAGATCACGGGGAGAATGTACAAACTCCGTAGGCAGTCAGGATTGAACCCGGGTCTCCGCGGCTTCATTCGCTATATGGCAGCAACTCGACTGCTGCGCAACCGTGACCGCCTAGACATTTTACAAGTGTTTCCCTTGTCATTGGTATAGGATAAGATTTCAGTTTTGGTCACCCTGCTTTTGGAAAGATGTTAAGCAGGAAAGAGTACAGAGATTTATGAGGAGTTTCCCAGGAGTTGAGGGCCTGAGCTATAGGGAAAGGTTGGGCAGCCTAGGAGTTTATTCCTTGAAGCGCAGGAGGATGAAGGGTGATCTTATAGAGCTGATGAGATCATGAAGAGAATAGATAGATAGATGCACAATCTTTAACCCAGAGTAGGGAAATCAAGAACCAGAGTATTTTTAAGGTGAGAGGGTAAAGATTTAATAGGAATCTGCGGGGCAACTTTTTTGCCAAGAGGGTGGTGGGTATATTCGAATGAATTGCCAGAGGAGGTGTTACTATTGAGGGAGTGCAGCGTAGATTCACCAGGTTAATTCCCGGGATGGCGGTACTGACATATGATGAAAGAATGGATCAACTGGACTTGTATTCATTGGAACTTAGAAGGATGAGAGGGGATCTTATAGAAACATATAAAATTCTCAAGGGATTGGACAAGGCTAGATGCAGGAAAAATGTTCCTGATGTTGGGAGAGTCCTGAACCAGGGGTCACAGTTTAAGAATAAGGGGTAGGCCATTGAGGACTGAGATGAGGAAAACACATTTTCACCCAGAGAGTTGTGAATCTGTGGAATTCTCTGCCGCAGAAGGCAGTGGAGGCCAATTCACTGGATGTTTTCAAGAGAAATGTAGCTCTTAGGACTAATGGAATCGAGGGATATTTGGGAGAAAGCAGGAACGGGGTACTGATTTTGGATGATCAGCCGTGATCATATTGAATGGTGGTGCTGGCTCGAAGGGCCGAATGGCCTACTCCTGCTCCTATTGAATACGTTTCTATGCTGTTAAGGCAGATTAAACAACAACATTTAAAAGGCATTTGGACAGGTACATGGACAGGAAAAGCTTAGAGGGATATGGGCCACATGCAGCCAGGTGGGACTTGTGTAGATGGGACATCTTATCCGGCATGGGCAACTGCACTGCGCTGTGTGACTCTATGACTCTATAATATTACGATAATGGAATCCTCCTATTTCTACGTTATTATTATCCTCTTATTCTATGTGTGCTGTGTTATGCTGCTGCAAGTAAGAATGTAATTGTTCCATTGCTGGCGTATATATTACAATTAAATACTCGTGTCTCTTGACGATTACTTGCCCACTAGTTTGCTCAGCCATCTCAATCATCTTCCTACTCCACCCCTTCTCATTTTCAAAATTTATTTCTCTCAGAATCTTCTCCCTGCCTCTTGGGACTTGCTCGGCAATCATCTCCACCTCCCACCCGCCAATTTGTTGCCTAGCAGACTTCCTCCACATCGCTCCCAAGGCTGGGGTTGAGGGAGGAGAGGATTATGCATGCAGTCGTGCATGTGAAGTCTATTCCATCGTGCACTACTGCCTGAGCTTGTGGGCAACAAACCTCCAGATATCCCTCATATCCCTCTAATCAAGCTTTGTGGCTTTGCTCTAAATTTTAGTTTAGTTTAGCTTGGAAACAGGCCCTTCGGCCCACCGAGTCTGCTCCGACCAGCGATCCCCGCACATTAACACTACCCTACACCCGCTAGGGACAATTTTTACATTTACCAAGCCAATTCACCCACAAACCTGTATGTCTTTGGAGTGTGGGAGGAAACCGAAAATCTAGGAGAAAACCCACGCGGTCACGGCGAGAATGTACAAAAGGCGTACAGACAGCACCCGTAGTCGGGATTGAACCCGGGGCAACTCTACTGCTGAACCACCATGCCACCCAGGCCTGTTATACGCCTCGGTCTGAAGAAGGGTCTTGATCTGAAATGTCACCCATTCCTTCTATCCAGAGATGCTGTCTGTTCCGCTGAGTTACTCCAGTATTTTGTGTCTATCTTTAGTGTAAACTAGCATCTGCAGTTCCTTCCTACACAGGCCTCCTTTGCTGGTTGAACATGATTTTTTATACGTATTGCAATTTCAAGGCCTACAATGATATTCTTACCCAAGGGTTCCCAACCTGGGGTAAATTTACCCCGGGGGGGTACATTTTGCCTACCCGGGGGGTAAATTTGTTGATTTTGGATTTGTACATATTTTTTCTCATTGACTGACTGGTTCTGGTATATCGGTATCTGTTCATCATTAGTTGTTCATAAATAAGTGAAATTATATGCTATTAAAGTTGCCTGGGGTAAACGGGATGAAAATGTTCGGGAACCCTGGTCTTACTGATTATCACTGCACCTTAAGCAGCAAAGCCGATTGTAATGTTCATACTTACGAATATAATGGCATTAAATATAATATGATGGCATTATATTAATACAAACACTATGGCATTAAAACTAAATCTTTCATTGAACTCTGGTAGCTGGCATGATGGATATTAATGTGGCTCTCATCGGTTCATGAGAGTAAATGTATTTTTAATTATCTTGTTACATCTTCCACAGCTGTTGCTTCAAGCTTGCTGCTGTTCTGCTGTCATCGAATCATAGTCTTACAGCATGGAAACTGGCCAAACTTGTCCCATCTACACTAGTCCCACCTGCCTGCTTTTGGCCTATATCCCTCCAAACCTACCACATTCATGTAGCTGACTAACTGTTTCAAGGATTTGAGTATAGGAGCAGGGAGGTTCTACTTCAGTTGTATAGGGTCTTGGTGAGGCCACACCTGGAGTATTGCGTACAGTTCTGGTCTCCAAATCTGAGGAAGGACATCATTGCCATAGAGGGAGTGCAGAGAAGGTTCACCAGACTGATTCCTGGGATGTCAGGACTGTCTTATGAACAAAGACTGCATAGACTCTGTTTATACTCTCTAGAATTTAGGAGATTGAGAGGGGATCTTATAGAAACTTACAAAATTCTTAAGGGGTTGGACAGGCTAGATGCAGGAAGATTGTTCCCGATGTTGGGGAGGTCCAGGACAAGGGGTCACAGCTTAAGGATAAGGGGGAAATCCTTTAGGACCGAGATGAGAAGGACTTTTTTCACACAGAGAGTGGTGGGTCTCTGGAACTCTCTGCCACAGAGGGTAGTTGAGGCCAGTTCATTGGCTATATTTAAGAGGGAGTTAGATGTGGCCCTTGTGGCTAAGGGGATCAGAGGGTATGGAGAGAAGGCAGGTACGGGATACTGAGTTGGATGATCGGCCATGATCATATTGAATGGCGGTGCAGGCTCGAAGGGCCGAATGGCCTACTCCTGCACCTAATTTCTCTGTTTCTATGTTTCTAAAGTTCACAAGTTGTAGGACAAAAATTAGGCCAATCGGCTCATCAAGTTTACTCCGCCATTCAATCATGGCTGATCTATCTTTCTCTCTCATCCCCATTCTCCCGTCTTCTCCCCATTACCACGTGACACGCGTACTAATCAAGAATCGATCAATGTCTGTCTTAAAAAATATATCAATTGACTTGGCCTCCACAGCCATCTGTGGCCATGCATTCTACAGATTCAACACCCTCTGACTAAACATTGTGATAGTGCCTGCCTCAACTACCTCCTCCAGCGGCTTGTTCCATACACCCACCACCCTTTGTGTTGAAACGTTAATCCTTGGGTTCCCATTAAATCATTCACCCCCTCCCATTAAACCCATGTCCTCTGGCTCTCAATTCATCTACTCGGAGCAAAAGACTCAGTGCGTTTACTTGATCTATTTCTCTGATGATTTTGTACACTTTATCCAATCTATTCCTCTCATACATAATTAGTACACCTTTATATTGCTGAAGGTATACAAAAAATTCTGGAGGAATTCAGCAGGACAGCCAGTTTCTCTGGAGAGAAGGAGTGGGTGAATTTTAGAGTTGGGACCCTTCTCAAGACTGCAGTCTGAAGAAGGGTCTCGATGCGAAATGTCACCCATTCCTTCTCTCCAGAGATGGTGCTTGTCTTGCTGAGTTAGTCCAGCACTTTGTGTCTATCGTCGGTTCAAACCAGCATCTGCAGTTCCTTCCAACACCTTTTTATTGCTGGCGAAACTCAGCGGGTGCGGTAGCATCTATAGAGCGAAGGAAAGAGGCAACGTTTCAGGCCAAAACCAATCTTCAGACCCTTCTTCGGCCCGAAACGTTGCCTATTTCCTTCGCTCTATAGATGCCGCCGCACCCGCTGAGTTTCTCCAGCAATTGTGTCTGCCTTCGATTTTCCAGCATCTGCAGTTCCTTCTTGAACCTTTTTATTGTTATTGGTTTTAAACACGTCTGTGTTCGTTGCTGTTATGTGCAGCAGTCATTCATTGAAAACACTCTTAAAATAAGTCCTGATCAAATACAGTTCTGCTTTTTGGTGAGAGTAACAGGCATGAATTGAATTAATTGAGATTTTTCCCCACAAAATCCCATCTGACCCTCATTGTTCAACATCTCATCACGAGCTCTTATCAGGGGGATATCTTATTGTAGCTGAAATTACATGAATGGCAAAGGTGATTGTATACTTGGCTTATCAAAACACTATCGAAGTAGTAATTGGTGAATTAAATTGGCAATATAATGAAGATTACATCTAGTGAATAAAACAGAGGCACAGTAATAAAATGATTTCCCATAAATTATAGAAACTTTGAATTAGAGAATAATATGAGACAATCTGACATATGCCAATATTCAAATTGAACTTAAAGGAATAACAGTGTTAAATATCTTCAAAGTAAGAATGCAAGCTATACAAAATAAATTATTTAAATTATAGCAATCTCTTAAAATACGGCAATATATTGAAACTATGCCCCTGCATAAATCTTTTTCTGTAAAGCAATCAGAATAAAATTGCTCATATTTCTGAGTAATCCATTGAACAAATTTGCTTCAAAGTAACAAAAGTAAAGATTTAAAATCGGGTAAATAGGATTACATTTGAAAAAGGTAAAAGGAATAAATGAATGAGAAAAGCTTAATAGGAGATATACACTGTACTTGTTGGGAACTTTCCGTGTTAACGCAACAAAATCGATTATAAAATTGCTTCTCGTGAAGATTTGAATTCAAAATCAGTATCTGAACTGTTACATCCTTATCTATTTTACTTAATTGAAATAAAATGACAATACTCACAGTGGGGGAAAAAATATGCTGCGTTTTTCCTTTGACAAGTCCCAAACACATTAGTCTGGAGTCTTCAAAGCCAATTTGTTCAGTTATAACAAAGATTGTTTGACAAGGATCGTTCAATAAAAATAATGCATGTCGGATTTTTTTTTTTGGATTGGATCTGAGTGTTTTTCAATTAAGCATTTTAGCACTCAGAAGCCAAAAACGTGTCTCTTTACAGTAGAAATGTTCACAGCTGACTGACTCAATCAAATGAGCTCTAAAGGTATCAGCGGCACATATAATGGTTTGGGATATCAGCTGTATCATGAAAGTAAAACAAGTCTCAAAACCCCAGAGCTCCATCCAGGATATCACACCTAGTAACAGCTTAACCTCTTTGGAACTAGCATGGCCAAATGAGACATCTCTTTGGGAAATTTGAGTTGCAATTGGACTGTCACGAGCCAGAGGTCGGGGCATCGATAGCAGATTGTGGATCAAGTGATAGCATTCCATTGTCAGGTTAAGTTGTTGGGAGGGCTGGCGATTTTGTGTTAGTAATATGTAAAACTTATGCATTTACATTAAGACCAGAGAAGGAAGATAAATCCTAACAGAGAGAAAAATAAGAAATGAGTGTAATTAAATTGCATTATCCCGTTTGTAGGCCCACACAGATCCATTTCTGGTGCAGAACTTTTGTTGACTGAATTCGGAAATTTAAAAGGCATTTTCATCACAACAAAATGGAGAAGAGGAACCTATTTCTCCCCTCCCCCTCCCGCCTACATCCCTTCCTCCAGCTTCACAATTCGCAACACTTCAAGTCTTTTGCTTCACACTTTCCATCTTTTCATCTCTGGCCTTTGTCCAATCTCCTGCCT
Organism: Raja brachyura; assembly: GCA_963514005.1. Next base: position 11,881,803 of record OY740793.1, on the reverse strand, counting down.
TTTAAATAACCCCCCTCAGCCTATTACCTGCCGGGCTTTGTCCTTCTTCCGCCCCTCTCTTCCAGCCTCCCAGCCCCCCCCCCCCCACCCCCCCCCCCCCTCTTTCCCCCTACAATCGGTCTGAAGAATAGTCCAAACACGAAACGTCATCTATCCATGTTCTCCTGAGATGCTTCCTGACCTATCTAGTGCCTATTTTTGGACAACCCTTCGCAAGACTTTACATGCATGCCGATGCATATTTACCTATATATGATCTGTAACTTTGAAAAAAAATTATGCAATATTGTATTTATCAAAATGAGAGAAGAAAGTGCAGGGAAATATACCCTGCAACAATCAAATCACCATGACCAAGAATGAATATATATGATTATTAAGGTTACATACTGTACAGTATCGAACCTCTACCTATTTCAACAACCAGTCTGAGAAGACTTTTACCACTGCAACACCATGAAACCTTTTTTTAAAATCTTAATCTGCTATCTGAGTGATAATACCAACCACAGTGGCAACTGATACTAAATATGTAATTCTAATCTTTGAGGATTTATTAAGGGACTTTTAATATTTTGATAGTCATAGATTTATACAGCATGGAAACAGGCCCATGCCGATTAAGTTGTTCCATCTATGCTAGTCACACCTGCCTGTGTTTTTTTCCCATATCCCTCTAATGTTTTCCTAGCCACAAGACTGATTTTTATCATTTAGGCAATGTAACTTGTGTTTTTAAAAAAAACAAGAAGATCCTATTTTAGAACAGGCACTGAGAGTTGCTTTGAACATGCAAAAATTATCTTCCCGGCAGCATTGTTTGCTATGAATGGCAAGGAACACGAGTTCTTCCAACATGAAGGACTTAAGACTGCAGTAAACATTTTACATGCCCCAAATCATGTTTTATTTACTTACATGACAAAAATTGGCCAATATTTGCTCCCTTGAGTCATCATATACAGCGAGGAAATGGGCCCTTCAGCCCAACTTTCCCACACCGACCAACATGTCCCATCTACACTAGTCCCACTTGCCTGCATTTGGCCCACATCCATCTAAACCCATCTACCTATCTAAACGTTTCTTAAATACTGTGATAGTACCTGCCTCAACTACCTCCTCCGGCAGCTCGTTCCACGCACCTACCACCCTTTGCGTGATAAAGTTACCCCTTTGGGTTCCTATTTAAATTTTTCCCCCATTACCTATTCCTCTCATGATGTTGTCCTTCTCCGTAAGATCACCCCTCACCCTCCTGCGCTCAAAAAGAATAGAGTCCCAGCCTGTCCAACCTCCCCTTATAGCTCAGTCACTCGAGTCCTGGCAACATCTTGTAAATCTTCTCTGTACCCTTTGCAACTTGAACCCTTTTCATTTTTGGTCATGTTCACAGTTCCTTCAGCTTACGTTCTGAAATAGTGGACAAACAAATGTTTACATTGCTCAAGAACAAAGCTAAAACTATCTTTCTGTTCCTTTTGCCGTGTTTCTGCGAAGTGGTATCGATATTACTTTGATCAGTTTAACTGATTTATTCATGTCAATTACAAATTTCATAAGATCATAAGTGATCGGAGCAGAATTAGGCCATTCGGCCCATCAAGTCTACTCTGCCATTCAATCATGCGTGATCTATCTCTCCCTCCTAACCCCATTCTCCTGCCTTCTCCCCGTAACCTCTGACACCCGTATGATATTCCTCATCTGGCCATATATATTGTTCGATGAGAATGCTGTTTAATTTTCCAAGAGGTGAGTGAATTAAGTCATTTAGCGGTCCGTCAAGTTAAAAAGTCTCAAAGAGAAATCACTGAATCCAAGATCCTGATTTTACAATTAAATTTTACAAAGAACAGTTTTTTTAAAAAAAAACCTTCTTCCCATGAAGGTCTACAACGTGAGATACTGCAACCCGTAAATGGTATGAAGACAATGGCAAACAGAATGAAAAAATGAAAGTAAGCTGGAGAGAATGGTTTCATTAATGCAAACTGAAAGAAAAATAGCCAAGACCGGCTTGGAGGTGCTCCTTAAAGGGGCTGCTGCATTTGATTTTCCAATTTTTCCATTTAAAATGGAGGCGCTTACAAAATGTAGCGTGATTCTGTTATATACACCGGACAGTTGACCGTAAAATGCGATATGCAGCAAAAACACGGTAGCCCTCCAAGGGTGCTGGAGATAGATAGACCTTATGCATTTTACGGTCTCAGCATGGTGTATATAAGTTTTTCAGAGAGCTGCGCGAATGACATTGAGAATAAGCCACTGGGCATTTTGAGCGGGGTGGCAGACTGAATGATGATTGGATGGCTGGTGGATCTTACCGCGCTGGTATGGATAATAATATTGAAAGAAAAATTTGTCGGGAGAGTGAAATTTAAAAAAATAAATAAAGGTGGAATGAAAGTAACGTATATGCACCATGGCATCAGTTTTTGACCATAAAATGCACAGAGGTAATGTGATAATGACAAACCTTGGTGAAATATCGCATCCTTGCTGCATAAAGGCACCCAGAGAAAACCAGAGACTATTAAATATCCCAAACTCATTAGGTGGCTCAGTGTTTTGGGGATCGCGTCCTTCTTCATTGTCTTCCATGTGCCATTCATAAGGACTGAACCGGCTGACCAAAAAAAGGACTACGCTGACTCCAATGTAGGCGAAGACTATGCACATCCAAATCTCATAAGCCAAAGGGTCCAGAAAAGAGAACACTCCCGGTTTGGACTTTTGGGGCTTCTTTATCATTATTGAAATACCGAGACTCATGAACGGTTTGGAAAAGTCAATGACTTCTTCTCGAACCAAAGTGATAGTGAGTGGTGCTACAGCAATGTCAGCTCTCTGGAAATGGGGAGAATGCTAATTAGTATCAAAACAATCATTTACAAAAACACATTGCAATAACTTTATAGAAGAAAACGATAACATTACTATTGCAGTTTGTACTTATTAATGCTATTGATTATGGAACTGGAATTTCTCCAATCTTAAGGCAGATATCCATTAATATACATGGCAACAGTTTGAACACCAACATATGCCCAGATTTATACTAAACTGAGAATTATGACTTGCCCTACAAAAGTCTTTCTTTTATACAAACTTAACTTGAGAAATTGAGAAGCATCATCATTATTTTAAGGAAAAAAACAACCCAAATGTTTAAGAAAAAGCAGCAATGCAATGGTCAGCATTGAGTTTTGTTGGTGAGCTTTCTTTTGCTGAGTGGATGAGTGACTGGTAGAACTCTTCTCCCTTCAGGTGGCAAGGGCTGCATTTATTGCGCATAATCATCTTTAAGAATGTAGCGGTAAGCTGCCGTCTTGAACAACTCTTGTTCCTGTGGGTGGTGAAGTTAATCTTTCTGGATTGGAATTTACCATGCAGCGGTACAATTACATTTGAACTTGAACTTGAATTGGGTTCGGACCCAGCGATGATGTTTGAACGGAGGATGCTTGGCATATTTCTATTGAAGAGACCCTGGCAAGTTGACCCACTGCATCTGGTAGAGTGTGCAGGCTGCACCCATGATGGACTCCGGGTGTGCTCAGGGTAGTGGGTGGGTCTCTTTCTTCTACATTGATGCTGATCTGTGGATGTTGTTTACTTCAGTTTAGTTTATTGTCACGTGTACCGAGGTACAGTGAAAAGCCTTTGTTGCATGCTAGCCAGTTAGGGGTAGGACCACACATGATTACAATCGAGCCATCCACAGTGTACGGATACATGATAAATGGAATAACGTTTAGTGCAAGATAAAGTCCGAATAAAAATAGTCCGAGGGTCTTCAATGAGTTAGGTAGCAGCACAGTAGCAACACTCTAGTTGGTGAAAGAATGGCTCAGTTGCTTAATAACAGCTGGAAAGAAACTGTGCCTGAATCTGGAGGTGTGCATTTTCACACTTCTGCACCTCTTGCCTGATGGGAGAGTGGAGAAGAGGAAGTGGCCGGGGTGAGACTGGTCCTTGATTATGCAGCTTGGAGCTTCACGCATGCAGGCAGGTGTCGACATCCATTGGACCTGTGACTTGCAGATGGTGGAATGGCTCTGGAAAATCTGCCATCAAGCCCCTTGATGCAGAATACATAGCCACTGGTGCAAATAGTCCACAAATTATTTCTGCGCTAGTCCGGGACATTGATAATAGGGATGCAGGGTTAAGATAAGGCTTAAGAATCTTTTCAGAGACAGTGGAATACTTTGGTGATAAGGAAACAGGTTCATCCTGGGGACTGAACCATAACGAGTGAAGCGTACAACCTCTGCCAAAGCAGATGTTATATCATTTAAGTTCATTGTCATACACCTTTATGCAGGACTTGCTGCAAACTGATCTACCATGTTCCTGTCTAGAAAGCTGAGTAAAGATAAACATAGAAACATAGAAATTAGGTGCAGGAGTAGGCCATTCGGCCCTTCGAGCCTGCACCGCCATTTCAATGTGATCATGGCTGATCATCCAACTCAGTATCCCATACCTGCCTTCTCTCCATACCCTCTGATCCCCTTTGCCACAAGGGCCACATCTAACTCCCTCTTAAATAAAGAGGAGTGATAGCGAGGGACAAATAAGCAAAAGGCTCAATATTCAATATATTATTTAAAAAATTGTTAATTTAGTTACCTAACTAAATTATAGTTAAATTTAACTAAACATAAGAACCCCAATAAGAATTGAATTGAATTAAATTGAATACATTTTATTAGCCAAGTATGTATACATACAAGGAATTTGCCTTGGTGCTTCACACCAAGAACAGAATGGGTTCTGTTACTGCTTAAGTGGACAAGCATAATTGGTGAGAAGTAATGGATATTGATCTCATTTCTTTTAATGGTAATTATTGTCATGGGTTCTCTTCAGTTTGGTCATAGGGGCAATCATTAGGCTATTTGGCCCATCAGGTCTACTCCACCATTCAATCACACCTTCTCCCATTCAACCCCATTCTCTTGCCTTCTTCCTGCAAACTTTGACAGCCATACTGATCAAGAAACCGTCAATCTCTGAATTCGTCTAGCGGCAAATGGGTGTAAATAATGTGCGACTTGTTCCTCAGAAATATTGCCTTGGACAGTTGCTGCAAAAATCATACATTGCTCAGGACCGGGGCAAGGCTCTGGCAGTTTGAAGAAGAGATTTGTTCAGCATAATGGGGCAGTTTAGGGTTGCCATCTTTAGGATTGGAGAAAACTTCCTCTCTCACTATATATTTAACTTACACCACCAGGGGAAGAAACTTGTGTGATTTAGTTTAGTTTAGAGATACAGCGTGGAATTAGGCACTTCGGCCCACCCAGTCCGCGCCGACCAGCGATCCCCGAACACTGCACTATCCTTCACACACTAGGGACAATTTACAATCTCACCAAGCCAATTAGCCTACAAACCTGTACGTCTTGGGAGTGCGGAGGAAACCCATGCAGGTCACGGGGAGATTGTGCAAATTCTGTGCAGACAGCGCCTGTAGTCAAGATCGAACCCGGGTCTGGCAACAACCCTACTTCTGTGCCACCGTACCAAATCCATAGCCTCAGAAACCTTCATTATGACAATTAAGGTTTTTAATCAAATTTTGGAGCCACTCAAGCTTGGCATAAGATGGGTTGAGTTCTGCTCAGTTACTCTGTACCTCAACTTAGCAATTATTTGTTTCATGTACGTTCCTGTGAATCCTGGGGAGATTTCTCTTGGTTCCACTACCCTCCTGTGCTCTGTGTTTACCATCCCCCTCAATTGGGATTGCAACGGGCAATATTTCCCTAAGCCCCAGTCCGTAAACTACATTGAAATTAAGAACAGAAATATGAATAGTCAGCAGACCAGGCAGCATCTGTGGAGAGAGAAGTCAAATTAATGTTTCAACTCGATGTCTTTCATCAGGTGTGTTTCTTTTGCTACAGGTGCTGCCAGATCTGGAGAATATTTCCTGCCTTTTCCGTTTTTATTTCGGCTTGCTAGCAGTGATTAGTTTGTTTCTCCAAGTGCTTTGGGATTCTGTACTGCTACCTGCGACGTGTTGCTTTTATTTATTTGAGGCCATGGCACAAATCTGGAGCAAACTTTGCATCTATATTTTCAGTTCAATGCCCCAGGGCAGGTCGTGCACTTCACTCCTGTTTCACGCAGACACAAGGCACTATTTTGTTGTGGCTGTCACTACGTTTATAGATTGTGGATGTGACACGGAGGAAATCTAGTTCAGTTTAGTTTAGAGATACAGCACGGAAACAAGCCCTTCGGCCCATCGAGTCCGCGCCGATTAGCGATCCTTGAACACGAGCATGATCCTACACACTAGGCCCAATTTACAAACTTTACCAATGCCAATTAACCTACAAACCTGTATGTCTTTGGAGTGTGGGAGGAAATGGGAGCACGCGGGGAAAACCCACGCAGGTCACGGCGAGAACGTGCAAACTCCGTACAGACAGTACCTGTAGTCAGGACCAAACCCAGCTCTCTGGCGCTGTAAGGTAGTAACTCTACCTGCTGTGCCACCGTGCCGCCCCAGAAATTCTCTGATGTGGGTAAGAATGCCAAGATTCGACTGCCTTAAAGACTGACAACTTGAGTCAAGCAACTCTAAACCCATCTGTGAAAAGGTTTGAAGGACATTCCAAATTTGGGAAAAAAAATCTTAGTTGCTGCTGCCACGGCAACGAGTAAGTCTTTTGGTTCCAGTTTACAGGAGTCCCTCAGTTCAGCAGAGCGAAGCTGGACAATTGGTCTGAATGTGTCTTCACAAGTTATAGGAGTGGAATTAGGCCATTCAGCCCATCGAGTCCACTCCGCCATTCAATCATGGCTGATCTCTGCCTCCTAATCCCATTTTCCTGCCTTCTCCCCATAACCTTTGACACCTGTTCCAAACAAGAATTTGTCCATCTTTGCCTTAAAAATATCCACTGACTAGGCCCCCTCAGCCCTCTTGATTGCTGACTTCATGCTTATAAGTGACCCATATCCCCAGCTATTCTCAAGAGGGCCTGGTGGCTAATGGGAGGCCAGAAAAGGAACATTAAGCCACTACTTTTCAGGGTGATGATTCATCAGAGCAGTCCAGTCACTCCACTCAGAAATATGTTAATCAAGTCCATTAAATGGCCGTAGTGGTGAAGTGTCTGAACATACATTGCAGATGAATAGAAAATAAGAGGGGGCACCACGATGGTTGTGGAAGCCATCTTCACTGAGCATGCTGGAGCCAATACATGTAGAAGATGGCACAATGTGCGGAGTTATAGACTGGAAGGCTTGCCAGCATTGATTGGTTTTCTGATTGCAGGTCAGTGTTGCTCACTTCCATTTCCACCTCCTCTGCTTGCACCATATCAAAGCTTCTCTTTCCCCACATAAACATTGATGCAAGGCGCACCGAATACCGATAGCGTTCAACGCCCTGCCATGGCTGTGGAGCAGCAGGCATCTGATCTGTTTCTGCTTCAGCAGGCTGAGAGCTTGCTGTACTAGATTCCAGTGCCCTGGCTCGCAGACTCGACCGAGCGAGGGGAGGCCAGATGCCTAATCTCTCTGGTTCCGTGCGGATTGAGGCCTTGCATATTCTGATAGCAGACCGTCCAACAAAAACTCCGGCACTTCTCACACCGTTGTCTCCTTGCTTCGGCCAAATTGACACAAAGAGCTCCCCTTTGTCGAAGGCGGCAGATATAGCAGAGGCAGCTTCAGATACATCAGAACTGGTGCAGGCAGTCTGTAGAAGTGCCTCGACCCGAAACGTCGCACATTACTTCTCTCCAGAGATGCTGCCTGTCCCACCGAGTTACTCCAGCTTTTTGTGTTTAAGAAAGAACTGCAGATGCTGGAAAAATCGAAGGTAGATCAGTCTGAAGAAGGGTCTTGAGCCGAAACGTCACACATTCCTTCTCTCCAGAGACGCTGCCTGTCCCACCGAGTTACTCCAGCTTTTTGTGGCCATCTTTGGTTGAAACCAGCAGCTGCAGTTCCTTCCCACACATCCGAAGTGAAAGCTGTGCAGTTCATCGCAACTGGAAGGGCCATTAATGGTGACATATCTTAGAGACTGCCCTCTACCTTGTCTTCAGAAGTCAGCGTGAGGATGATTTGCGTTTACCATATAACCATATAACAATTACAGCACGGAAACAGGCCTTCTCGGCCCTTCCAGTCCGTGCCGACCATTTATTTTCCCATATTTATTGTGGTTAGACAGACCACAATTGATATCTTCAATGAGGCTAGTCTTATTCTGGGTTTGATCTTTTGTATAAAAACAGTTTTCAGCTCCATCACTGACAAAGTTGTCTAATTCTCTGTGCGTGTGGAATACATGAGCTGCTGGTGTAAGCACGATTTTCAGTTGCTGTACTGATTTAAGCCTTGGATGCTTTTTCAGGCGCTGTACTGATTTAAGCCTTGGATGCTAATTTAGACACCTGATGTCCACATTGAACTCGTTGTTCCAAATTTCCAATACTTATTTTCATTCGGAAGAATATAGAATCATTTGATGGTTTCTCATGTTGGACTTGGTTCCACTGGGAATGTAAACATTAATTGATTGATCATATAAACGCCACATTTTATGCTAGAGAGACGTGCAGATTTTGATGAGAAACTGGAAAATAATCTGGAGAGATCGACCATGTTACATCACATATGGATGAAAGTCACCTTCTCTCTCTCTCTCTCTCTCCCCTTCTCTCTCTCCCCCTCTCTCTGTCTCTGTCTCTGTCTCTGTCGCTCTCTCTCTGTTGCACTCTATTCTCACTATCTCTCTCTATCTCTTCCCCCTCCCTCTCTATCTCTCTCTATCTCTCTCTCCCTATCTCTTGCTATCTCTCGCTCTGTATCTCTCTCTCTCTGTCTCTCTCTCTGTCTCTCTCTCTCTGTCTCTCTCTGTCTGTCTCTGTCTCTGTCTCTGTCTCTCGCTATCTCTCTCTCTCCCCCTCTCTCTCCCACCCTCTATCTATCTATCTCTCTCCTCTCTCTATCTCTCCCTCTCTCTCTCTCTCTCTCTCTCTCTCTCTCTCTCTCTCTCTCTCTCTCTCTCTGTTTTCTTTCAAGTACACTGAATTGAACAGGCGACCTGGTCCAGCCACCTAGAATGCTCCTACTGGCAAATTTCCTCCCCGAGGGTTCTGTTTGAGTGCAGCGAAATTAAATAGACAAGTACTGTTGCAATTGTGGAGAGAATTCACAGGACTCCACACAAGGCCGATCTTCGTCATCCAAAGCTAAGCAAAATAACTAGAATTGCAAGCTTCTTAGGGCAAGGTTGGATTGAACCATGCATGTGGCCACCACCGACTAATATATCTAACTGAAGAGAAGTACTTTAAAAGAATGCATGTAACATCTCTGTACAACAGCAGTCCTATCCCAATGAAGCGTATTGAGACTGAAACTTTATAAGGAGATGTGTTACCATAAACTGGATCAATGAGCGGTCCCGGATCAATTTAATTATCTAGTAAATGATACTTTCAGTTCATTAATTAACAACCCAAGTAACATGAAATAAACACTTCTGCCTAGAGAATTGTCTTTCGCCAAAGAGTCAATGAAACAGATGCATAGTATAATTAACAGGCACTAATTCATTGCGCACTCAGACTGATTTTCTGAGGACCATTTACTTGCTGATGGTAAAACTATTCAATTTTGACTGCAATGCAGCCTTGGATTGTGAAGTAATCTTTATTCTTTGTTCTAGCATCAGTTAGAAGAAAGTAACATTGTCCCCAAAATAGCCATTTTATTATGGTCATAACTTTAAGGTGAAGGGGGAAAGATTTAATGGGAACCCGGGGGGTAGCATTTTTTACACAAAGGGGTGGTGTGTGTATGGAATAAACTGCCCGAGGTGGTAGTTGAGACAGATACTATCGCACCGCTTAAGAAACATGTGGACAGGTACATGGATAGGACAGGTTTAGCGGGATATGGGCCAAAAGCAGGCAGGTGGGACTGGTGTAGATGGGGCTTGTTGGCTGGCATTGGCAAGTTGGGTCGATGGGCCTGTTTCCACGCCGATGACTTTCTCTGATTATGCTGTGTGTGTGTTAAAGTAGAACTTTGAATAATCCATGTCCGAAGTTCAGCCTGCATTGCATACAAAAATATGTCTCTAAACTTCCTTAAACTCATACTTACCCCATACACCAGCTCCCCCACCATTCCATTCCAGATTTTAGTTTCAGGGTCTCTAGCTCCGTATTTACCATCAGGGACAACAGAGAGTTTATATTTAATGCCAACATGCTTGGCTATTTCAAAAGCTAAATCCACACAATAGCCTTCATATCTATCATTTGCACCAAACTGTTCATGATTTTTCTTCAGCATTACATACGGTGATTCCTGCAACAACAAAAACATGATTAAGTGAATCATCTAAACTGAGAGTGGATCAAGGTCAAATGACAAGGTTTGTCCACTAACTTTACAACAATATCATCCACATTTATGCACTTTTTAATATATATATATGGACTTACTACCATCACTGTACCCATACAGTGTGTTTTTTGAGACGAGGCAGTAAGATAATGAGTGGTAATGAGTGAGTATTATAGACATGTTAACTTCAGTGTAATTGGCACAACGCATTATATATGAAATCGTGGAACTTAAAAAGGAGCATAGCTGTTTTTTCTACAGGTAACACACGCGATTTGACCCAACCCACTTAATATCTACAGCCTCCTGAAGCAGCACTTGACCTGACCCTAAATTCTACAGCATTAGAAAAAGATCTATCGCAGTTGATCACTACAGTTGTCAAAACTGAAAAACAACCATTTTCACTATTGGCCGAGCACATATATCACCGGTACCAATTTCAAACGGAAAATGTAAACTTTTTATAACTTTATTCATTTTTTTTTTAGAAACACACCACTCCGTTCATGGAAGCTGTAGTCATTTACAGGGTTTTTTTGGACATCAAAATGTAGATGGGGACTTTAGAAATACGGTTTAATCCACCTGGGTCCGATGCTTAATAAGGGGTGTAGAAGGAAGGAACTGCAGATGCTGGTTTACACGGGAGGTAGATACAAAAAGCTGCAGTAACTCGATGGTTCAGGCAGCATCTCTGGAGAGAAAGAATCAGTAACGTTTCAGGTCGAGACCCTTCTTCATACTGATGAGGGGATGGGGTGAGAAGTGTCACGCCAATTGTTCTGTTACCTCAAGGTTAACTACTTCAGATAAGTTGGAGCATATCCAACCCATATGGGAACGGTGTTTAAGTGTTTAAAACGTGTTTAAATTAGAAATAGTGGGAGGCATTCTTGGGCATCAAGCTATCCAGCACAAGTTAGTGAGTGGTTAACGCGGACTCCGTGGGCTAAAGTGCTGCTTCCATGCTGTACCTTGATCTTATAGAAGTGTACAAAAGCTCGAGAGGAATAAATCGAGTAAGTACGCAGAGTCTCTTGCCATGAGTAGGAGAATCGAGAACCAGAGGCCAGAGGTTTCAAGTGAGGGGGGCGGAATGATTTAATAGGAACCTGAGAGGTAATATTTTTACACAAAGGGTTGTGGGTTTATGGAACAAGGATAGTTGAGGCAGGTACTAGTCCAATGTTTAAGAAAAATTGAGTACATGGATAGGACAGGTTTAGAGGGGTAAGGGCCAAACGCAGGCAGGTGGGACTAGTATAGATGGGATATGTTGGTCGGTGTGTGCAAGTTGGGTCGATGAGCCTGTTTCCATGATGTATGACAACGCTGTATATCTCTGTGCCACTATAATTAGCAGGAGATAGGAGTTTGAATGGAAGAGGCCAAGATAGCGTTCTTAAACAATGCAAAAACTTCCAGAGAGGCACACACAATATAAATATTTATTCTCCAGACCTTCCACCTACTCCGTTTGGGGCCACTATGGAGACCCACCCTTTTCCTCTCTACTGGCCGCATGTTGCATCTCATCTCCATCCTTCCCCAAACGCTTGGACCAACGTTGAAACCTCCTACTCTTGTCCACAGTTTCTAACAATAGTTCTGGAGCTTTTGCAGAGAAGGTAGTTTGCACAAATTGAATTAAGTTAAGATGTCATAGGGTCTTCCACCAAGCCTCTCCCACACAACTCCTGAATTGTCCCGAGTACCCATCCACTCAGAAGCTTACTTTTTTTGTTCATGTTACCGAGAGGTTCTCAATGATTCTGCAAACGTTAGTTCTTCTCTTCCCTTGCGAGGGTTCGCGATTCATGCTTGTGTACAGTTTTATGGCCTCACACGTCCTCCATTTCAAATAGTTCAACGCTGAACCCAACTGGCTATTATTAAGACATATGCTTCAATATAAGTGTCAGGAACATACGACAGAAAGCCTTTAATGTTGAGGCCACACCTGCCCTTATTCTCAGTGTGGACACATAATCACGATCAGAACTTAGACACGGAAGTCCTGATTAATCGTCCTCTCTTCAATCAGAATGAACCTTGATTAACCTTAGGCGGTACAATGGTGCAGATAGCAGAGCTGCGACTGCACAGGTCCAGTGACCTGGCCTCGATCCTGACCTCTGGTGCTGCCTGTGAGCAGCTTGTGAATTCTTTCTGTGGTCGCATCGGTTTTCATCCAGATGCTCCAGTTTCCTCCCACATCCCAAAGGCATGAAGGTTGACAGGTTAATTGGCCGCTGTAGCTTGCCCCGAGCGTGCAGGTCCACGGTAGAATCTGAGAGGCGTGGATGGGAATGTGGGTGTGAATAAAATGGAATCGGTGCAAATGAGTGTTCAATGGTCAGCATGGATTCAGTGGGCTGAAGGGCCTGGTTTCATGCTATATGACTCTCTGAATACTCCATTATTGTTGTAGTAAATATCCACTTTTTCAGCACATATAAGGAATGGAACCTGGAGCAGTTTAGTTGTACATTTTCCAGCCAATTTCAGTAGCTGGGAATTAAGTTCAGAATGCAACTTAAAGCTGCTCCTTTCATCCTAAGGAGATCAATTTGGCTCAGAATGGCCATTGCATTTCGGACAACCTTTGAACTTCCCAGATGAGACATTCTGTAGTCACGGAGATGGCTGGTTCAGGGTTTTGAATGTGTAGGAAGGAACTGCAGATGCTGCTTGACACCGAAGATAGACACAAAATGCAGGAGTAACTCAGCGGAACAGGCAGCATCTCTGGAGAGAAGGAATAGGTCTAGACGCCTGGACACTAGACCTGGACACTAGACCTAGACAAGAATGGTCTTTTCCTGTTCTCAAGAGATGCTGCCTGACCCGCTGAGTTAGTTCAGTTAAGTTTAGTTTATTGTCACATGTACCGAGGTACAGTGAAAAGCTTTGGTGCTAACCGGTCAGCGAATAGATTACAATCGAGCCATTTACAGTGCATAGATACATGGTAAGGGAATAATGTTTAGTGCAAGGTAAATCCTGTAAAGTCTGATGAAAGATAGTCCCGAGGGTCATCAGCATTTTGTGTCAATCTTCAGGGTTTGGAATGACAGTTTGCAATGTTAGCAACAAGCGTATTAATGCTACTCGAACAGTGCTATTAACCGGTCTGCTTTCGAAATTCCTTTGTAAAGGACTTGGGAATGTTATACAGTGCATTCAACTGAACCTGACAGCACATTGTCAGGTGTAACATCACTGAATTTTTCACCAGGTGCGATCCGATCCTGCCTCTTCATAGCACAGATTAGCAGCGGAGTACAGCCCTGACTCAGTTCATGACTGATTATAATGGAGAGAAACAAAGACCATGCCGTTAATCTCCTGATAAATGCCCTCGGCAGGTGACAGCCCTGGGAAGGGCACAGTTTGACAAGTCACCTTTGTCAGTGTAATGGTCAGTACTGAGTCTCAGACTTGTCCCCGGTTCCACTTCACTTGCTGCCATCAGCATCAGTGGATAGGTAGACGGACGGGAAGGGAATGGAGGGGTATGGTCTGAGTGCAGGTAGATGGGACTAGGGGAAAATAAATGGTCGGCACGGACTGGAAGGGCCGAGAGGGCCTGTTTCCGTGCTGTAATTGTTATATGGTTATATGGTTATATGGTATCTCCAGCTCTTTATCCCAACACGGCTGGGATAGATTCTCGATGGCAGCTGCCAGAAATAAATTGATAGGCATAGGAAGGAACTGCAGATGTTAGTTTAAACCGAAGATAGACACAAGAAAGCTGGACCAACTCAGCGGGACAGGCAGCATCTCTGGAGAGAAGGAATGAACAGGTGCCGATTCAGGTCCAGGCCCTTCTTCAGGCTTGCCAGTCCCGCTGAGTTGCTCCAGCTTTTTGTGTCTATCTTAGAAATAAATTGCTGATACTCGGCTTCTATCTTACTGAGGAAGGATGTACTGGCTCCGGAGAGGGTCCAGAGGAGGTTTACAAGTGATCCCAGGAATGAGTGGATTAGCCTGTGATGAGCATTTGTCGGCACTGGGACTATACTGGCTGGAGTTTAGTAGAATGAGGGGGGACCTCCTGGAAACATGCAGAAGAGTGAAAGGCTTGGATAGAGTGGATGTGGAGAGGATGTTTCCACTAGTGGGAGAGTCTAGGACTAGCGGTCAATAACTCAGAATTAAAGGATGTTAATTTAGGAAGGAGATGGGGACTTTAGTCACAGGGATGTGAATCTGTGGAATTCTTTGTCACAGAAGGCTGTGGAGGCCAAGTCAGTAGATATATTTAAGGCAGGGATAGATATATTCTTGATTAGTACAGGTGTCAGGGGTTATGGGGAGAAAGCAGGAGACTAGGAGGGAAAGTTAGATCAGTCGTGAGTGAATGGCGTGGACTTAATGGGCCGAATGGCCTAATTCTACTCCTATCACTTCGGACCTTACAGTTTGCCATCATAAAAGTGGCAGAAATGAAATAGAGTTGCGATTCATGGTTGAGTTTCCTCAGTTTATGAAAAAAAAGTTATATTGAAGCACTGTATTTTACAACAGTGTAAAAAGCAGGCAATCCGTCCATGCAGTGACTGATGTAACGCTGACTGGGAACTAGTAAATCCATCGCTAGAGAACGATCGAGCAAGTGAGCGTGTGTAGAAAATGTTTGTGGGGAAAAAAGTGACAATATCACATACAAAATGAATGGACATTTATTGAACAGCATTTGGGATCTTTTGCTTCTTGAATAAAAGTGACAATAGAAGACAATAAAAACGATGGCAATAAAGTGGAACTTATAAAATTAACTCCCCCTGTTACAGACTCCAATGTTACATTTTTAACACTTTTAACATCACCCATTTTAGTGAGAAAAGTACAGATAAGATCTTGAACATTGGAATAATAATTGCAAAAGTAAGAAAAATAAATTGCTATTATAACGTAATACAGTTATATTAAAATCAAAAATGCTTTAACATTTAATATAAATATAATCTGGAAATACTATTGCAAAACATACCAACATATGACGTTTCTTCTCCCTGTTTTCATTGCAACCTACTCCTGACCGAAAACTCTCTAAATTTTTGGTGACACTCACATAAAGATGTTCTAAACAACTAAACCTTGCTAATATCATTGGATATATCCATCAAGGAAACTCTTTGATTTTAAGAAATATTCACTGGACTGTGAACATTATTGTTGCCCATTCTCATCCTAAAGTATCAAGGTGCAAATCAAGATGGCCATTGTTATATAGGAATAGCAGATCAGGCCAATAATTGAGTTTAGGGTTCTATGCTGAAACCATGTTTTATATGTCACAACTAACAACATTTCCTGTACATGCGTTTAACGGGGTATTGTGAGAATGCTCACATTCAGTCAGTAGCAATGGTGAGACCAACACCGACTTGTAGCTTAGATGGTCAACCCTAAAAGCCATTGAACATGTTTGCTTTAGGGATCTGTCCATGCAACATACTGTAACTCTCCTGATTTAAAGCTGGCAGCAGGTAAATCATAAGCTTGAAGATCATTAAGGAAATACGAGACAGCAGATGCTGGAACCTGGAGCAAACGTGCTAGAAGAACTCAACAGATCAAGCAGCATCTCTGGAGGCAAAGGAAGGGCAGACATATCGGGTCCAGCCCCGATGCAAGGTCGTGAACTGAAACGGCAACCATGTCTTTGTTGACATCCACAGATGCCTCTTGACCCACTGAGTCCTTCCTTCCAGCAGTTTTTTTTTACTAGCGTGAAAATCATCATATTTACTTTCTTACATGTAATGGCGAGTCACCACATCAAATTGAAAACAGGTCACCATGCAATAATTGATTAATTATTGGACCTTGCGTTGAACCGTACTTGTTTTTGTTGCATCGTCCCCTGGAACCTATATTTCCAGTTCCTCTGAAATCCACAATGGATTTCTGCTGGTGTTGTTCACAAGCAGACAGACAAGCATATAGATAGGTAGCCAAGCAGGCAGGCAGATAGGCAGACAGACAGACAGGTAGACAAACAAGAACACCGGTTAAAGTACCTCTGTCCCCTTTTGGGGCGGAGGTAATAAATTACTGAGATGTACTGCTTAGAGAACAGAAGCGAGTCGCCACCAGTAAAATATTACTGTATTTGGGAATCAGCTTAAATCTTATATTTAAGTCTGCACTAATATCTTCTCACAGTCAGTCAGTGACATTCCATTACTGTGTAGCTCTCTGCAAAATAATTTGTTGGCAAAAATTAGAGTGTGGAACATAAACGAAATGCACGAAATTGTTTTATTTTTTTTAAAGTTAGTAAAGTTTTGAACGAGGGTTGTACTCACCAAGATTGTGGTGACTACTATGGTTCTGTTTTCAGCAGAAGTCGACTCATTAACCTGCTGCAGTTCGGCAATAGTCACGAGTCTTTCGTATTCATTCCAGTACCCAATCTAAAGGCAGAAGAGATTTGAAGCTTGTTACTTCAACTTTATAAGAGTCCCTGAATCTGGAGGTGTGTGAGCATTCACACTTCTGTACCTGTTGGCTGATGGAAGAGGGAGTGACCGGGGTGACACTCATCCTCGATTATGCTGTTGGCCTTGCCGAGGCAGCGTGACGTGTAGATGGAGTCAATGGAAGGGAAGATAAGACACAAAAGGCTGTAGTAACTCAGCGGGTCAGGCAGCATCACTGGAGAAAAGGAATAGGTGATGTTTTGGGTCGAGACCTTTCTTTAGACTGAGAGTCAAGGGAGAGGGAGACTAGAGGTATAGATAGTGAAGATAGCGAGATATAGAACAAATGAATGAAAGTTTGGTTTGGATTATGGTCTGGGCTATGTCCACAATTCTCTGCAACTTCTTGCAGTACCGTTCACTTATTCATTTCTCAGAAATAATTATATTTAAGGGTCTTCCATATTTATATATAAAGGGTTGTGAAGGTTTGAAGAAGGGTCTTGATCCAAAACGTCACCCATTCCTTCTGTCTAGAGATGCTGCCTGACCCGCTGAGTTACTCCAGCATTTTGTGTCTATCTACGGTTTTACAATAGTGCTTTTGCCACAGAAACTAACTTGTAAACATGCACAATTTGTGAAAACATATCACAGATATAAATAGATTAAGTGAGTGGGCAGTTTTTGGTGAGTGGCTTTCAACAGGAAAGATGACAGAAACTCTACTAATACTGATCATAATTTACATTTGACATTCATAGAGTCATAGTCAAAGAGTGATGCAGTGTGGAAACAGGCCCTTCAGCCCAACGTGCCCACACCAGCCAACATGTCCCAGCTACACAAGTCACACCTGCCTGCGTTTGGTCCATATTCCTCCAAACTTGTCCTATCCAATTTGTTAATTATTTGTACAAATCTGGACAATTTCACAGTAAGGGGTGCGAAACCAAGGTGACAAGATTTCTATCAGCCTCCACATTAAATTTATGATCATTTGCCGACAATGACATTGCCATATGTGCCCACAGTTGGAGAGGGAACTGCAAGTTTAAATTAGTCAACTCTGGTCATTCCCTGCAACCATTTGAGATGATTATAGGGTCTTAGTTTGTAACTGATAGTTTATCAGGTTGGGGCAGGTCAGTGGCGCAGTGGTGGAGTTGCTGCCTCATCCATCCACAGACCCAGGTTCGATGCTGACTACGGGTGCTATCTGTACGGAGTCTGTACGTTCTCCCTGTGACTGCGTGGGTTTTCTCCGGGTGCTCTGGTTTCTTCCCACACCCCAAAGACCTGCAGGTTTGTAGGTTAATTGGCTTCGGTAAAATTGTAAATCGGGTCATAACGTCATTAGTGAGGAGTAGAATTAGGCAATTGTGCCCATCAGGTCAACTCCGCCATTCAATCATGGCTGATCAATCTCTCCTTCCTTACCCCAGTACCCTGCCTTCTCCCCATAACATCTGACACCTGTACTAATCAACATAGGCAGTTAGGACTAATGTAGATGTTGGGCCATGCTAGATGGCTCTATGGCTAGATGGCTCTATACTAATGCTAATGCTAGTACAAAAACTAATGCAATACTGATACAAATTGTCCCTAGTGTGTAGGATAGTGTTAGTGTATGGGGTGATCGCTGGTTGGCATGGACTCGTTGAGACAAAGGGCCTGTTTCCGCGCTGTATCTCTAAATTCTAAAGTCTACAGTGAAACTTCTCAGCTCCATTTCTCATCGCAGTTTCACCCAAAAGTGTTATTTCTTTGTTGGAACTCTTGCCTTAAATCTGGGTTCAAGCTGATAAACTTCAAGTTCCACTCCGAAGCTTGAAATCCACAACCTAGGTAGATGCATCAGCGTGGGAGCCAATATGAACGAAAATAAAATGGTCAATTCCTTCGGTGTAATTTGATCATGTACCTCAACTTTATTAACCAACATTGCTGGAAACCTTTGAAGCCATGTTTAACAAAAAAACTACTGGTGATAGACACAAAGTGCTGGAGTAATTCAACGGGTCAGGCAGCATCTCTGCAGACAAGGGATGGGTGACGTTTCGGATCAGGACCCTTCTTCAGAATCTATTAATGCCCTTCTTGAATGGCAAGAGGCCATTCGGCCCAACCTGCCTATGCTAACCAAGATACGCCATCTACACTAGTCCTACCTGCCCATGTTTGGCCCATATCCCGCTAAATCTTTCCAACCCATCTACCTGTCCAAATGTTGTTTATATGTTGGAAGAAGTAATGAACATTAAGGCTGACTCCTGGAAATTAACATCATATTTATATAATCATATATTAAATATAGATCTACCATCGACCGAGGCACTTAGAGAAGAGTGGGATCGAGAATTAATGATAAAAATTACGAAGGGACCATGGGAAAAGTATTTGATATATATACACAAATGTTCGATTAATGTAAGACATAATTTAATTCAATTTAAAATTTTACATAGATTATATTACTCAAAAATTAGATTGAATAAATTCTATCCAAATGTTTCCCCCATTTGTGATAAATGTCTATCCCAAAATGCAACTATAACACACTCTTTTGTCTCCTGCGTAAAACTTTATAAATTCTGGAGTGATTTTTTTTGATATATTTACAAAATTATTTAAGATAAAATGGAACCTAATACTGAAATGATTATATTTGGAGTAATGGCAGATGGGAATAAATTGAACTCATCTCAAAATTTATTTTTTAATTATGGGTTAATAACGGCAAAAAAACTGATACTTAACTTTTGGAAAAATACAGCCATACCAATGCTTAAAATGTGGATTTCAAACATGTTGGACACTGCACATCTTGAGGAAATGCAATTCCTCCTAATAGATAAATCAAACCTATTTTTAATGAGTTGGTCTCCATTTCTCGATTTTTTGGAAGCACATGGTACAACAAAACCGCAGAAGCTAGTTGTTTCAGGATTGGGTGAGGGATGGTCAAGAATATGGATAACGATCTCCTTAATCTCTTACTTTCTACGCTTTTTCTTTCTCAACTTTCTTCTTTCACACTTTTTTCTTTCTCACACACTATATATCACATGTTTCTCTATCTTTTATTAGCTATTCTGTCTTTCTTTTTCATTATTAAAAAAAATAAAAATAAGAAGCTGTACATAAAATGTAATATGTCAATATATATTAGGCACCTTGGTGCCATATTCCTGTACTTACTTCTAATAAAATTAAAAAAAAATAAAAATAAAAAGTTGCTATCGTACCTGCCTCGCCGACCTTCTCTGGCAGCTAGTTCCATATACCACCATCCTCTGTGCGATAAAGATGCCACCCGGGTTCCTATTAAATCTTTCCCACTCACCTTAAACCTATGTCCTTAGGCTCTTGATTGCCCTAGTCTGGGCTAGAGACTCTGTGCATTCACATTCTCTATTCCCATCATGGTTTTCTACACCTTTACGATATCACCCCTCAACCTCCTGCACTGCAAGCAATTGTGTTGGCATTCGGTTGTAAGGAAGTACTTCTTTTCAGATTTAACGCAAAATTGAAGTCCCAATGCCATTTCTTGATGACTGTAAAAGACTGTGTTAGGGAGAGCACTTCAGTTTTCCAAATACTGGTGTAATTTGTGTTGACGTTTAGTCCAAGACTGCAGTGGTGAATGTGCTATATTGTAGCTACTGTATATTTGTCAACTTCGGACCTAGATTCTAGTGCTGCTAGATTCTAGTTCTTGTAGGTTGATCATTCATCTTTTAATGTACTTCTTGTTATACAGACATGCCAGGATGCCATTCAGCTCATTGTTTTCATGCCAGCTACTGGGGGATTCACATCCTGTTGAAAATATGACATCAATGACTTCTGTGGCTTCACAGGGTCTTGTTAGGCTGCATTTGGAGCATTGTGTGTAGTTCTAGTCGCCCCATTACAGGAAGGATGTGGAGGCTTTGGAGAAGGTATAAAAGAGATTTACCAGAATGCCACCTGGATTGGAGGGTCCTAGTTATAATGAGCAATCAAACAAACTTGAAGTATCTCTGGAGCGTTGGTGGTTGAGGGGAGACCTGATTGAATGATATAAAATGATGACAGGCTAGATAGGGTTTACAGTCAGTACCTTATTCCCCAGGGTGGAAAAGTCAAAGACTAGAGGGCATAGCTTTAAGGTGAGAGGGGCAAAGTTTAAAGGTTATATTTGAGACAGTTAATTTTTTTATGTAGAGGGTGGTGGGGGCCTGGAACGTGCTGTCAAGCGTGATGGTTGAAATATCTATGATAGTGACAGTCAAGAGGCTTTTAAATAAGCACATAGATATGCAGGGAATGGGGGATATGAATCACACCCCAAAGATGTACAGGTTTGTAGGTTAGTTGTCCTGACAGTGTGTAAGATAGTGTAAGTGTGCGGAGATCGCTAGTCAGCGCAGACTCGGTGGGCCGAAGCTGAGAAGGATGAGGGGGGATCATCCTTCCCTAACCCTAACCCTAATCCTAACCCTAACCCTAAACCTATAAATTATTAAGGGATTGGACAGTCTAGATGCAGGAAAAATGTTCCCGATGTTGGGGGAGTCCAGAACCAGGACTTAGTCACAGTTTAAGAATAAGGGGTAGGCCATTTAGGACTGAGATGAGGAAAAACATTTTGTTGAGAGTTGTGAATCTGTGGAATTCACTGCCACAGAAGGCAGTGGAGGCCAATTCGCTGGATGTTTTCAAGGGAGAGTTAGATTGTGCTCTGAGGGCCAACGCGTGCTGGCTCTAAGGGCTGAATGGCCTACTCCGACACTTATTTTCTATGTTTCTATATTTCTATGAGTCCCTGCATCTTACATGCATGCGTGACGGCATCTTACACGTATGAGCACCGGCATCTTACACGCATGAGCACCGGCATCATAAACATGTGCGTGCCAGCATCCCTGCCAGCCAAGAACATCACGGGTACGTGCGTGTGCGGTAGATTGGGAACACGGTCCGATCAGAGGACGCTGACACAGGATCTGCGCGGGACTCAGTCGGGACACGGTTTGTTAGGCTGTAGCCATTTTATGTAAGTTAGGGTGATGTACTATGTTCATAGTCAGTTAGTAGCATGTCAAATTACTTACTCAATTGTTGTTATTGTTCCGGGCAATAGTTTACTTTAGAGACAGTTTAATTATAGACACAGCGCCAAACAAGCCCGACGGCCCGCGCAGTCTGCACCGCCCGTTGATCCCCGCACATTAACACTGCCCTACACACAGCAGGGACAATTCACATTTATACCAAGCCAATTAACTTACAAACCTGTACGTCTTTGGAGCGTGGGAAGAGACCGAAGACCTCGGAGGAAACCCACACGGGTCACAGGGGCAACGTACAAACTCCGTACAGACAGCACCCGTGATTGGGATGGAAGCGGGGTCTCTGGCGCTGTAGGCGCTGTTTGGCAGCAAATCTACCGGTGCCACCGTCCCGCCCACATACAAAACACTATCCCAAAATCATCCATCTCCACTCTGCCTCAGCTGCACCTTTGCTCACAGCCTCATTCTTGTCCTTGCCATAATCTAATCCATACTCAGAGTTTTTCCATAAACCAGCACTTGCAGTTCCGTGTGTCTGCGGTTTTGTGCAGTGGAGGTTCTGTCATGCACCGCCACGCCTGCAGCTGTTGTTGTGCAGTTCTCTAATGATCGGCTGGGAAAACTGAAAGCCTGATGTAAACCTAAAGCAGTGGCAAAAAGAAACAAATCTGGCAGTATTTCAGCTGTCAGTTCTACATGAAGTCAATGGAAATTAAGATTGGGGCCTCCACGAAAACCCAGTGGCTGCTCTGATTTAATCAGTTTCCCTTTCTGAGTGATCAAGTGAATTAGTTTAAAGTATTCCTCAGGCTATATGAGGTGAAATGGTATGGGATTTAGCTTCTTTGTATTTATCTCATGGGTTCACCAAACTAATCAGATCCACACACACGCGCTTATCAAAGAATAACATTAGTAAGATTGAGAGAACTGGCAATATTGTCTCACCGTTCTCAGCAAATGCGATAATCTAAACCATTCGGTTTTTATCTTAAAACACTTGAATTCCTATGCTGATAGAAGTATATTAAATTGCGTGAGGCATAGAATGAATACTTTATTGTCACATGTGACAGGTCACAGTGCAGTTCTTTGATTGCGTACTCAAGGTATGCAAATATTCGCCACATAGACATGGTAGACAGCCAGAATCTTTGTCCTAGGGTTCTGATGTCAAAGAGTAGAGGGCACAGCTTTAATGTGAAAGAGACTGTTTAGTTTGGTCTAGTTTAGAAATACCACACGGAAACATGCACCTTCAGCCCACCGAGTTCACGCTGACCAGCAATCCCTGCACACTAGAAGCCCTGTCCCACTGTACGAGTTCATTCAAGAGCTCTCCCGGGTTTAAAAAAAAAATCACACTCGCGGTAAGCACGTAGAATGAACGTAGCGGGTACGTCGGAACTCGGGGACGTCTCTTAACGGCTCGTAACGCTAACGGCAGGTACTCGGGAAACGGGGTAAGCTCGGGAAGACTCGTGAAGATTTTTCAAATACGTTGAAAAATGTCCACGAGAGCCCCGAGTACCTACGAGCGGCCATTACCATAAATCTCCGAGTTCAAATCAGGGGAAACCCGGGATAGCTCTTGGATGAACTCGTACAGGGGGGCAGGGCTTTAACACTGTCCCACACACACTCGGGCCAATTTACAATCTTTAACGAAGCCAATAAACCTAACAACTTGTACGTCTTTGGGACGAGGGAGGAAACTGCGCTCCCGGGGAAAACCCATGCAGGTCACGGGGAGAACTTGCAGACTCCACACAGACAGCACCTGTAGTCAGGATCGAACCCGGATCTCTGGCGCTGTGAGGCAGCTGTGCCGCCACAGTGTGAGGCACAGGTGTGTGGGGCGAGTTTTTCTTAACAGAGAGAGTGGTGGGTGCCTGGAACGTGTTGCCGGGGATGGTGGTGGAGACAGGTATAATAGTGGCATCTAAAGGCTGGCAAATGGATAGATATGGTTCATGGGCAAAGTTAACTTGGAGTTATGTCTGGCACAGACATTGTGGACAGAACGGCCTGTTTCTGTGTTGTACTGTCCTCTATTATTATATGCCTACCTTTCTTACTTTGAATCAGGATCTGATTTATTCATTCAATTATAAAGTTTAAAGCACATCTGCAGTAATGCATTTTTTATTGAGAAAATTGCTATTCTCATAGATCCATATCAATATATCTAAATGTCAAGAGAGGATTTTAATATATTTGGCATCCAGACCCATTTACCATGTAAATATATAGATACCTTTCCACCCTGTGAGATCAAGAATTTAACAACACCTATTTATTAAGCTGTTTCCCCACTGAATCCTTGCTGGGGATCTGAGCCTCTACCAAAAAAACAAAACTTCGTCAGGTACTCAAAATGTGCCACCTAGAGAAGCCAAGATGGCCCCCAACCCAGGCGACTATTTGTGTGCCAGCCACAGAAGCAGATCTACAGTCAAACATTACAATCGCTCCACACTCTTAAATCTCTAACGCTGTGAATGGCTCGATTATGATCATGTATTGTCTCTCCACTGACTGGATAGCACGCAACAAAGGCTTTTCACTGTTCCTCGGTACCTCGGGAGTTTCTTCCCCAGTGTAGCAGTGAGACATTGGGTGAAGGTCATGTCATAAGTGATAGGATCAGATTTAGACCATTCGGCCCATCAACTCTATCATGGCTGATCCATCTCTCCCTTCTAACTGCCTTCTCCCCATAACCTCTGACACTCGTACTAGTCAAGAATCAATCTATCTCTGCTTTAAAAATATCCTTTGACTTGGCCTCCACAGCCTTCCGTGGCAAATAATTCCACAGATTCACCACCCGCTGACTAAAGACGTTCCTTCTCATCTCCTTCCTAAAGGAACGCCCTTTAATTATGAGCCTATGACCTCTGGTCCTAGACTCTCCCACTGGTGGAAACATCCTCTCCACATCCACTCTATCCAAGCCAATGAAGTAGTCCATTAATAAATCACTGGTCAATAAAAACTCAACTCACACCAGAGATTCAATGTGGGATTTGTGTTGTTTACGCTTCACCACGTGGTTCATCTGCCAACTCAATTCTTCAAACAAAAAACGCAGCACCACTCTGAAATTGTGCCTGGCTCATCGTTGTTGTACCAGAGATGACTGAGAGCAGGCAGTTGGATCAATTTGGGCCATTGCCTTGGCTCTAACTGAAGTTGGGAATCGTTCACTGATGTGCACTCTGCAAAAGTAACGGGCTGCGTATCGATTGATAGATCTGGGTCACTATCCAGTAACAAGAACCACGCAGACCTCTTTTACTTCACTGGATACATACGCCAATTGATCCAACAGACTTCTCCAGTCTGCGTTTGATTTAAGTTTTAATTTAAAAAGAAGGTATTGAATTTTTTTCCCCTGTACCGTAATGTTACGGTTAATCAAAATATTAATTTGTCTTGTCACATAATCCAGCTTTAAAGTGCTATTATATCTGGGCTTATGTTGGGTCGGACCTGTGATTAAAATCAATGACAGTGATTATTTTGACAGAGGCAGTGTTTCTTTGTTGTCCTTTTGAGAGTGCTAGTTTGATGCGTTTGGGAATATTGCACCGGATAGCAAGCAAGAAGCTCCAACTTTCATTTGTGTGTTAAGATGCCAAAGACATCCAGCTCAAGCTCAATCCCCTGAAGTGCAAGTTTCGGTTCCTGGAGGTTATCTACGCGGACATGTTTTCACAAGTGATGGTCTCAGACCAGACCCATCAAAGACTGCTGCTATCAATGAAATGCCAGCTCCTACTGACGTTACAACTCTACAAAGGTTCCTTGGAATGGTCAACTACCTGGCAAAATTTATTTCCAACCTCAGTGATATATATGCTCCCTTACGGGAACTGACACACAAGGGCACTGCATGGTCCTGGTATCCTCAGCACCAAAGAGCTTTTGATATCCTTAAGCTGCAGCTGTCCAAGCACCTACCCTCGCCTACTCCCCTTGGAGTTACCAGTAACGCTCACCTGCGATGCGTTCCAGTACGGACTTGCCGCTGCTTGCCTGCAGTCCACTACCGATAGCGACTGCAAGCCTGTTTCTAACGCCTCTCACACACTAACTGACACTGAACAATGCTACGCCCAGATTCAAAAAGAATTGCTCACAGTGGTTTCGCCTGCAAATGACTCATCTACACTCAACACAAAGAAGGCTTTGTACATAAATCAACAAAAATAGAGAGTTAAAGCAACAGTAGGATCAGGAGGAATTCAATGACAGCCTGGTGCGGCACGGTGGTGCAGCGGTAGAACTACTGCCTTACAGCGCCAGACACCCGAGTGTGATCCCGACTTCGGGTGCTGTCTGTACGGAGTTTGTACGCTCTCTCCATGACCTGCGTGGGTTTTGCTCCGAGATCTTCGGTTCCCTCCCACACTCCGAAAACGTACAGATTTGTAGGTTAATTGGCTTGGTGTAAATGTAATCTGTCCCTAGTGTGTGCAGGATAGTGTTAGTGTGCGGGGATCGCAGGTCGGCGCGGACTTGGTGGGCCGAAGGGCCTGTTTCCACGATCTTTTGTGAGTTATAACATGCCAGCTTTTAGTTAAGGTCTGCTGATTGAAAAATAATTGCTCGCAGTGGTTTTCGCTTGCACGAAATTCAAGGACTTTATTTTTGGGAAGTCTGTGACTATAGATCTGACCACCAGCCGCTGGTCACCATCTTGAACAAACCCATTCACGCTGCTCCGGCTCGCCTTCAGCGGATGATGATGCAGCTGCAGCGGTTTGATTTCAACATTGTCCATAAAAAAGGCAAGGACACGCACATAGCTGACACGCTATCAAGGGCCCGACGCAAAACCAACGAATAATAACTAATGAAGGTATTGTACGTTCCTACTAATTGTTTGAGCAGCCTGGCAGAGCACACGGCTGGTGATGAGACTTTACTAATTGCTGTCCGCAGTCATCCGGCGTGGCTGGCCGGATAAACAACACAGCACTCCGCTCGCAATCCGCCCATAATTCCTGGTTCGTGACGAACTGGTATTACAGGACAGGATTATAGTTATGGGCCATAAGGCATTGTCCCAGCTGTCCTACAGGACAAGTACTTTGACGCTGTCCACAGGGGCCACCCCGGCGTGGAGGCAACCCTATAACGGGCACAAAGCATGTTTTACTGGCCTGGTATTTCCAAGTACATACGTGACAAACTGAAGTCTACATTATCTGCAAAAACCTGACACCACACCAGCAGAAGCAGCCCTCACTGCCGCATCTAGTTCCTCCTCTACCGTGGTTCACGGTACACACTGACATATCTGGTCTTGTTGACTTGTTGGCAGATGAAGTTTAATGCGGATAAATGTGAGGTTATCCACTTTGGTAGCAAAAACAGGAAGGCAGATTACTCTCTAAATGGTGTCAAGTTGGGAAAAGGGGAAGTACAACGTGATTTGGGGGTCCTTGTACATCAGTCTATGAAAGTAAGCATGCAGGTACAGCAGGCAGTGAAGAAAGCGAATGGCATGTTGGCCTGTATAACAAGATGAATCGAATATAGGAGCAAAGAGGTCCTTCTGCAGTTGTACAGAGCCCTAGTGAGACCACAGCTGGCGTAGTGTGTGCAGTTTTGGTCCCCTAATTTGAGGAAGGACATTCTTGCTATTGAGGGAGTGCAGTGTAGGTTTACAAGGTTAATTCCCGGGATGGCGGGACTGTCATATACTGAGAGAATGGAGCATCTGGGCTTGTACACTCTGGAGTTTAGAAGGATGAGAGAATCTCATTGAAACATAAGATTGTGAAGGGCTTGGACACACTACAGGCAGGAAACATGTTCCCGTTGTTGGGGGAGTCCAGAACCAGGGGCCACAGTTTAAGAATAAGGAGTAGGCCATTTAGAACGGAGATGAAGAAGCACTTTTTCTCACAGAGAGTGGTGAGTCTGTGGAATTCTCTGCCTCAGAGGGCGGTGGATGCAGGTTCTCTGGATGCTTTCAAGAGAGAGCTAAGGGCTCTTAAAGATAGCGGAGTCAGGGGATATGGGGAGAAGGCAGGAACGGGGTACTGATTGGGGATAATCAGCCATGATCACATTGAATGGCGGTGCTGGCTCGAATGGCCAAATGGCCTACTCCTGCACCTATTGTTTATTGTCTATTGTTTATTGACTTATTCGGGCTGGTTTGACATTGATCTACTCCAAACCATCACATCTGAAGCAGTTATCTAGAAGTTGCAACGCACATTTCTTCGTGCACGGCTCCCCTGCTCGCCTTCTATCCGACAACGGCAGTCGGTTCACCAGCCAGCTTTTCAAAAACTTTTCACAATGATGGGACTTTCGCCATATCACCAGCAGCCCTGAGTTCCCGCAGTCCAACGGACTCGTCGAACGAGCCGTCTGAAGCGCAAAACAACTAATGGAGCGGTCTTACCTTGTTAAATCTGACGTCTACCCGGACCTGCTCAACTTAAGGAACTTTGCCAAGGAACTCATACTGGGTTCCCCAGCCCAACGACTGATGTCTCGCCAAACCCATGCTCCCCTGCCTGTGTCCCAGCAGCTTTTGCAGCCACAGCTCCGTTCTCCGGCCGCAGTCCAGAAACAACTACAATTCAAGCGCGATACACGGAAACGTTTTTTCAACAAGTCCAATAAGCCATTTAAACCTCTCTCCAGTGGACAGGTTGTTCGCCTCCAGACCAACAAGGGCTATGGCCATCTGGGTCACATCCACAGCCCTGCCAAAGAACCGCGCTCCTGCCTAGTCAGCGCGGACGGGTCAATTTACACACGCAACCGTCAACATCTCCTTCCAGTGAAGGAACCGCGTCCTGCGACTCCGCATCCAGAGGTTTCGCGTTTTGTCTACCCTCCCTCTACCGGGCCGGCAGCTCCACTATCAGAGACTGTGTCCCCCGCGACCTCTCCACGGCGTTCAGCGCCCAGCTCGTCTATTTCACCACCTCCACCCGGCGGGTCCCCAGTCACATTCCTACTAACCAATTGTAGTGCTTGTTAGTAATTGCTCCGCCTAATATGCGACATATTACCAAGAACTTGCTTACGTAATTCAGACTGAGTAGCTGTTAGGTACTGTAACGTTCTGCAGACCAATGCTGTAAGTGGACTTTAATAAATATGTGTTGTATTTTGATGTGTGTACGACTCAACTCAACACACAAACATTCACATTTTTGGATGTGGGAGGAAATTGGAGTACCCAGAGGAAACTCACTAACCGTGTTTAGTTAATCTCTAAACTAAACTGAACTAAACTAAACAAAATATTTGTTGAGATAGTGATATAAGGTCTTCACTCAGTGTCAGTAAGGCCTGTTCGGTTTTAAACATAAACTAGACTAAGTGGGACCCGTCGGGTCCCAGCTTCACATGGGAGGGCTGGTCCCCCAACGCAATATTCCAATATTGGTGGCCAGTGGAGGGGGGGGGGAGGGGGGGGTGGGCTTTCTGGAGGGCTAGTATGGACATTGTGGGCCGAATGGATTCTTGGGCTGGCGGCTGAGTCACTCAAGCCTGTTGTGCTGACACCTCACTCATAGCTGGTGGGCTGGCAGTTGACTCACGGCTATTCCTTGAAATTTCATTATTAAAGGTAAAAATAATAATTGTAATCTTGGACATCAATTGTTATCAGTAATTTGAAGAGTTAAAATTGTAAACTTTACCTTGGGAGGAATGAGGGAGATTAACAGAGCAAAAGATTTAAATTGTCATGAGCAAATGAATCATTGACCTGGGCAGCATTAGCAGTTATTTTATTCCAGCCTCCTCCCCCAAATGACTCATCTACACTCAACACAAAGAAGGCTTTGTACATAAATCAACAAAAATAGAGAGTTAAAGCAACAGTAGGATCAGGAGGAATTCAATGACAGCCTGGCGCGGCACGGTGGCGCAGCGGTAGAACTACTGCCTTACAGCGCCAGACACCCGAGTGCGATCCCGACTATGGGTGCTGTCTGTACGGAGTTTGTACGCTCTCTCCATGACCTGCGTGGGTTTTCTCCGAGATCTTCGGTTTCCTCCTACACTCCGAAAACGTACAGATTTGTAGGTTAATTGGCTTGGGGTAAATGTAATCTGTCCCTAGTGCGTGCAGGATAGTGTTAGTGTGCGGGGATCGCAGGTCAGCGCGGACTCGGTGGGCCGAAGGGCCTGTTTCCACGATCTTTTGTGAGTTATAACATGCCAGCTTTTAGTTAAGGTCTGCAGATCTTTTAATACTTTGCTCTGATGAATAAATATTTTTAAACATTGCTCCTGGACCCGACAAACCATTGGGAATTCCCTGAATCTACAATGGGTTTAAAGAGCAGATATTTCTGGAGAAAGGGTTAATAGGTCCCTTTTGGGTGTCAGTGGTTATGGAGGAAAGCAGGAGAATGGGGTTGAGTGGGAAAGATAGATCAGCCATGAGGGGATGGAGGAGTAGACTGGATGGGCCGAATGGTCTAATTCTGCTCCTATCACATATGAACAAATTAACTTTAGAAATGTCACCATCTATTTTTTAAACAGAACCAATTTCCAATTATCTTAAGTTTAAGAAGGAACTGCAGACGGAGTCCGAAGAAGGGACTCGACCCGAAATGTTGCCTATTTCCTTCACTCCATAGATGCTGCGTCACCCGCTGTGTTTCTCTAGCATTTTTGTCCGATTATCTTATGCTCATTTTCTTATTATCCAATTGAGCAATTTCAGATCCTTTTCATTGGAGGCGATGATTAAATTCTTGCAACAGTACCAGTCTGAAGAAGGGTCTCGACCCGAAACGTCGCCTATCTCCTTCGCTCCTTAGATGCTGCTGCACCCGCTGAGTTTCTCCAGCTTTTTGTGTAACCCTCGATTCTCCAGCATCTGCAGTTCCTTCTTTAACAGCTAAAATTCTTGTCTGCTCACTGAACTACTGTTACGGAGCTCCTGAGTAACTTACCAACACTTTTTTAGGAGTGTTGAAAATCTACTGAAAGAAAATGTTTGTAAAAAAGACTCATTGCATCAGAGGTCATTTAATTACTGAACAGTTATTGTCTATATAAGCCATGGAAACCATGGCTACGAGTTAAGAATGAAGCCTTTTTAATTAGTAAACAAACAGGATGTGCTCAAAGAACATATTGATGAATCTTCTGCGGGGTCATTTACAGGTTACTAGAGACACATAGGGTCTGGAACTCTGTTTCTGTTCATGCATGTCAAACCCTTGTGAGACATAAAGTGTCAACCCATTTTGTCAACCCAGTGTTAACCCACGATGGCTCACAAGGTTGTGTCGACATATTAAGGGGTGACAGCAGGGGTGTTGCATCTACTGGCAATCGACCTAAGGAAGTAAGTGTGGGAACGTTTTTCAGAAGCAACTGCAGAAAAACAATCACGGCAAGTACTTTGGCAGTAAATGGACAAATAGAAAAGCATGGTGAGTGATGGGGAGGCACGGTGGCGCAGCGGCAGAGTTGCTGCCTCACAGCGCCAGGGACCCGGGTTCGATCCTGACTATGGGCGTTGTCTGTGCGGAGTTTGTACGTTCTCCCCGTGACCACGTGGATTTTCGCCAGGTGCTTCGGTTTCCCTCCACACTCCAAAGACGGACAGGTTTGTAGGTTAATTGGCTGGGGTAAAATTTTACATTGTCCCTATTGTGTGTGGGATAGTGAGAGCGTGCGGGGATCACTGGCCGGCCTGGACTCGGTGGGTCGAGGGGCTTGTTTCCGTGCTGTATCTCTAAACTGAACTGAACTGAACTGAGCTAAACAAAATATTTGTTGAGATAGAGATATAAAGTCTTCACTCAGTGTCGGTAAGACCTGTTCATAAGGAATTGGCCTTAGCCGCAGTTGTGGTTGGTGGTCAATTTTCCAACACCAGACACCTCTGGACATTTGCTGCTAACTCGTTCAACCTGTGGTTGTAATCCTCCTATTCATTTGCAAATCCTACCTTTCAATTTAAGTACTACTGAGAAGGCCGTCTTTCTGACTGGAAACAAAAGAAACTGCCGATGCTGGAATCCGTTTCAGGTTGGGAGCCTCCTTCAGTGTGAAGAACGGCCCCGACCCAAAATGTCACCTTTCCATTCCGTCCACAGATGCTGATTGACCTGCTGAGTAACTCTAGCACTTTGTGTTTCTCTGACCGGCAGGCGGCTTCAAGTAGGGCGGCACGGTGGCGCAGCAGGAGAGTGGCGGCATTACTGCGTTTGCAGCACCGGAGACTCGGGTCCGATCCTGACGACAGGTGCTGTCTGTACGGAGTTCGTGCGTTCTCCCTGTGACCTGCGTGGGTTTTCTCCGAGATCTTCGGTTTCCTCCCACACTCCAAAGGCGTGCAGGTTTGTAGGTTAATTGGCTTGGAAAAAGTGCAAAATGTCTCCGGTGCGTGTAGGCGAGATGGTGTCAATGTGCGGGGATTGCTGGCCGGTGCGGATTCGATGGGCCAAAGGGCCTGTTTCTGCCCGGTATCTCTAAACTGAACCTTTGTTTTGGACTGAGCATCAGTCTTCCACTTTTGGGCATTCCGCTAAGGGGAACTGCTGATTGGGTGATGGAGACTAGGGACAACCAAGTCCTCAGCCACTTTGTCTGTTTCAATGTGAGTGTAACAGTCACTATTTTATCACATGTATCTGAGGACTCTTCAGTTTACCAAAATAGTCATGTCTGAGTCAGTGAAGTCAATTACAAAGCATAACTTCTATTTCCCACTGTGCAGCGCATGTCCGCCAGGAATAATGTTTCACAATAATGACTCAGTCAATGTCATGAATAATAACACCCAGCTGAAAGTACTGGGCGGGTGCTCACCCACACAAGAAACATTCACGGCAAACAATGTAACGTTGTTGATTTTTTGTTCGCAAATAGCTAACAGGGTGGGAATTGCAGTGAGATTCACTTCTGAGTCCCATATTGCTAAGTGAACAGTAGTTGAATCAATAATGGGCCCGTCAACCTAAAATGGCACCCAACGAGCTGCACAGAAACGCAGCGGTAGAGTTGCTGCCTCAAAGCGCCGGAGGTTCAGGTTCTGAGGTTCTGAGATTCGGAGGTTCAATCGACCCAGGTTCGATTCTGGCCACGGGTGCTGCCTGTGCAGAGTTTGAATGCCCCCCCCCCCCCATTCCCCCGTGACCTGCGTGGGTTTTCTTCGGGTGCTTCGCTTTCCCCCCCACGTTCTAAAGACGTGCAGGTTTGTAGGCGGATTTGGCTTCTGTAAATTGTCCCAAGTGTGTAGGATGAGAAAGTGGGACAGCTTAGAACGTGTGAACAGGTGATCACTGGTTGGAGTGGACTTGGAGGGCCGAAGGGCCTGTTTCCATGCTGTACCTCCGAGCTACACTAAATTAATGCTGGAAACTCTAAACCAAGTCAACACAAATGAGGAGAATGAGGTTAGGAGGGAATGATATATCAGCCAAGATTGAATGGCGGAGTAGACTTGATGGGCCGAATGGCCTAATTCTGCTCCTAGCACTTATGAACTTAGGACCACAAGAAAACAATTTAAAAAGGATCTGTAAATCTTGAGTTCAACAAACACAGTTTGCGGTTAGCTTGGCAGGAAGACATGGTTTAATTTAAATGGAAATGCTTTAATGAAACTTGCCTTCCGAGGACCAGTAGGTCTGAGCTCATAAACGTCGATGGTGTAGTTTGATCTTCGCC
Source organism: Raja brachyura (assembly GCA_963514005.1). The sequence continues at coordinate 11,848,217 of OY740793.1, read as the reverse complement.
CATAGTTGTCAAATTGCAGGTTGCCCGTTAGCCCTCGACCTCGAACCTGTACACAGAGAAGGACAGATATTTGGTGACATACACTGCTCATTGGAGCCAACAAAAAACAAGTGGATAGGACACGTTTAGAGGGATAAGGGCCAAATGCAGGCAGGTGGGACTAGTTTAGATGGGAACATGTTGGCGGCTGTGTCTTGGACGGGCCTGTTTCCATGCTGTAAGATTCTATGACTCTATAAGTTATAGCTTGAAGCTTCTTGAGTCATGTAAGTGGAGACAGCACAGTGGCACAGCCAGTCGAGCTGCTGCCTCACAGCGCTGGAGACCCGGGTGGAGTGTGTAGGTTCTCCCCGTGACCACGTGGTTTTCCAGGTTTCCTCCCACATCCTAAAGGTGTGCGGGCTTGTAAGTTACTAGGCCTCTGTAAATTGGCCCTCGTGTGCAGGGAGTGGATGCGAAAGTGCGATAACATAGAACTAGTGTGAATGGGTGATCGATGGTCGACGTGGACCCGATGGGCCGAAGGGCCTGTTTCCATGTGAGTAAATAATAGACGCTACAATCAGGGTCCTGGAACTTGCCATTTACAAGGACAAAAAGAAATAAGAGCCTACTTAATGTATAATTATTATCATTTTAAGAGTGGACGCATTTATCATTAGCCAGATTAAGCTGAATATAAATGTTCAGCAGACAGTTATGAGATTTCCACATATTCTTAAAGAGCCATTTAAAGAAAATGCTATGATCATCAACTTATTAAATTACTGCACTCACATCTAATTTATTTTTGAGGGCGGCACGGTGGTGCAGCGGTAGAGTTACTGAATTACAGCACCAGAGACCCGGGTTCAATTCTCACTGCGGGTGCTGTCTGTGTGGAGTTTGTACATTCTCCCCGTGACCATGTGGGTTTCCCCAGGAGCTCCGGTTTCCACCCAAACTCGAAAGACCTACGGGTTTGTAAGTTAATTGGTTTCGATAAAGATTGTAAATTGTCCCGAGTGTGTCGGACGGTGCTGTTGTACGGGGATCGCCGGTCGGCGCGGACTCGGTGGGCCAAAGGGCCTGCTTCTGAGCTATACCTCTGAACTAAACTAAACGATCTGCGTATCATCAGTACGATCAATATTTATATCCACTCCAAAAAACTGTGAGGTGATGGCAATAAGCTACCTGTAACTGAATGCCTTATAGAGAGGGAGCAATTACAAGTCATATTTAGGGGATGGGTCTGGAGTCACATAGAGGCCAGTATTGGTAAAGATGGAAGACCCCTCTGATCTCCCGGTTGCCAAACACTTTAACTCCCCTTCCCATTCCCATACTGACCTTTCTGTCCTGGGCCTTCTCCACTGGTGAAGGAGGCCCAGAGCAAATTGGAGGAACGGCACCTCATATTTTGCTTGGGCAGCTTACACCCCAGCAGTACAGAATATTGATTTCAAATAATTCTTGCATTCCCACTTTCTCCGTCCCTTCCCCGCCCTAGTCGTCTTGCTAGTTTCACTGTATCTACTAGTTATCACCTTTTCCACAGCCAACAATGGACCATTGTGGGCTCCACCTTTCCTCAATTATCATTGCTTTGACTTGTCCCTTTCATACCATTCAATTTTTTGTTCTTTGTACCTTTTCATACCTCTAGTTTCCCTCTCCCCTGACACTCAGTCTGAAGAAGGGTTTGCAGTGTGAGGGTTGAACTGCCAATTTCAGCTAAAATGTGAAATGGAGCTATCAGATAAGTTAAGGGCCTGCCACTTTAGTGACCTTTACAGGCGACTGCCGGCACCCGTGATAGGTTGCCAAAATTGTCAACATGTTGAAAGTTCATCGGCGACCAGAAAGACTCTGGGGACCTCTCGCGACCATAGGAGACCTCTCACAACCATACAGGTTGTGTGGTCGTGAGAGGTCTCCTATGGATGTGAGAGGTCTCCAAAGAGTCGTAGCGTCTTTTTGGTCGCCGTTGATTTTTCAACATGTTGGGAATTTTGGCGACCTATCATGGGTGCCAGCAGTCGCCTGTCACAGAAACATAGAAACATAGAAAATTGGTGCAGGAGGAGGCCATTCGGCCCTTTGAGCCAGCACCACCATTCAAAATGATCATGGCTGATTGTCCACTATCAATAACCCGTGCCTGCCTACTCCCCATATCCCTTGACTCCACTAGTCCCTAGAGCTCTATCCAACTCTCTTAAATCCATCCAGTAATTTGGCCTCCACTGCCCTCTGTCGCAGGGAATTCCATAAATTCACAACTCTCTGGGTAAAAAAGATTTTTCTCAGCTCAGTCTTAAATGACTTCCCCTTTATTCTCAGACTGTGGCCCCTGGTTCTGGACTCACCCAACATTGGGAACATTTTTCCTGCATCTAGCTTGCGTCCTTTTATAATTTTATATGTTTCTATAAGATTCCCCCTCATCCTTCTAAACGCCAGTGAATACAAGCCTAGTCTTTTCAAACTTTCCTCATATGACAGTCCAGCCATCCCGGGGATCAATCTCAGGAACCTATGCTGCACTGCCTCAATCTCAAGGATGTCCTTCCTCAAATTAGGAGACCAAAACTGTAGACAATACTCCAGATGTGGTCTCACCAGAGCCCTATACAACTGCAGAAGAACCTCTTTACTCCTGTACTGAAACCCTCTTGTTATGAAGGCCAACATTCCATTAGCTTTCTTCACTGCCTGCTGTACCTGCACGCCAACTTTCAGTGACTGGTGTACAAGGACACCCAGGTCTCGCAGTACCTCCCCCTTACCTAACCTAACCCCATTGAGATAATAATCTGTCCCCTTGTTTTTGCTGCCAAAGTGGATAACCTCACATTTATCTATATTATACTGCATCTGCCACCCATCTGCCCACTCATTCAACCTGTCCAGGTCCCCCTGCAACCTCCTAACATCCTTCACAGTTCACACTGCCACCCAGCATTGTGTCATCCGCAAACTTGCTAGCGTTGCTCCTAATTCCCTCTTCCAAATCATTTATATATATGGTAAACAAATGCGGCCCCAACACCCAGCCTTGCGGCACTCCACTCGCCACTGCCTGCCATTCTGAAAAGGACCCGTCACTCCTACTTTTGCTTCGGGTCTGCCAACCAATTTTCTATCCATCAACACCCTACCCCCAATACCATGTGCTCTAATTTTAGTCACCAGTCTCCCATGCGGGACCTTATCAAAGACTTTCTGAAAGTCTAGATACACTACATCCACTGGCACCCCTTCATCCATTTTACTTGTCACATCCTCAAAAAATTCCAGAAGATCAGTCAAGCATGATTTCCCTTTCATAAATCCATGTTGACTTGGACTAATCCTTTTACTGCTATTCAAATGCTCCATTATTAGCTCTTTAATAAGCGTCCAGCATTTTTCTCACCACCGAAGTCAGGCTAAACGGTCTGTAATTCCCCGTTTTCTCTCGCGCTCCTTTCTTGAAAAATGGGATAACATTAGCTATCCTCCATTCCACAGGAACTGATCCTGAATCTATTGAACATTGGGAAATGATCACCAATGCATCCACTATTTCTAGAGGCACCTCCCTGAGGACCCTGGGATGTAGACCATCAGGCCCAGGGGATTTATCATCCTTCAGTTCCATTAGCCTACCCAATACTATTTCTCGCCTAATGAAAATTTCTTTCAAGGTCGCGTTAGTGGGACAAGCCCTTTAGCAGCCCTTACATTCCATAGCCTTTCGAAAACAAGGTTCCCTGATGGGTTATCTCCTCGCGTCTGCGATCAGTGCATGATAAGTGCGATAAGTTCGATCAGTGCATCAGTGCATCAGTGCAATGAGTGCATGGGGAAGGCTGCATTGGTGAATAATACACAGCAATGATTGAGTAGATGTCCCCGAACAATGCCTGGGATTGTCAGGGTGAGCTGAGCAAAACAAAAGCAATAGTTGGGGAGACCTCCCATGACCCCAGCCGCTATTGGCATAGAAATGTTGCAGTAAATGGGGGCTTATGATAGGCTCGGGGAGGGCGGTCTGCTCTGATAAGCAGTGCCATAATGATTGGTGTTGGGTGCCCTTTCAGGGAGAGAACCTCAGCTTTGGACCATGTCACGAACGGCGTCAGGTGATCTTGAACGAAACATTCTGTGGTGTGCTCTGATGAGTTTGCGAGTATGTACGGGTTTACGTGAGTGTATGTTCTCGCCGTTTGCGACTGCTTTCGGGGATACGTGAGTGTATGTGCCTTACTTAGTTGTGTAATAAATTACTGAGTGAATCGAAACTGTTATCTGAATCCAGAGATTTATCGAACACAACAGGGTCTCGACCCTGAAATGTCACCTATTCTTGCTGTGAGTGTGGAATTCTCTACCTCAGTGGGCAGTGGAGGCCGGTTCTCTGGATACTTTCAAGAGAGAGCTAGATAGGGCTCTTAAAGATAGCGGAGTCAGGAGAAAGCAGGAACGGGGTACTGATTGGGAATGATCAGCCATGATCACATTGAATGGTGGTGCTGTCTCGAAGGGCCGAATGGCCTACTCCTGCACCTGTTGTCTATTGTCTATTGTCTATTCCTTTTCTCCAAGATGCTGCCTGACCCACTGAGTTACTCCAGCAGTTTGTGTCTATCTTTGGTGCAAACCAGCACCTGCAGTTCCTTCCTACACAGATTTCATGCCCTGACAGACACGAACAAACCACTTGGGTTTTTAACCAAAATCCAGTATTTTTTTAGACTAGTTGTTGGTGTCCCAAATTGTATTAACATATTGTATGCAGTGATGGAATTTGATCTGGGGTTTCTGGATTGCTAGACCAGAACACTTCATTACCCACTGGTGAATGAGCTGCTGTGCCAGCACTGTGCCCTCTCATGGGAACTAGAATGAAGAATTGCCCGCGGAGCGTTGCATAAAGACAATAGTGAGCACTCCTTTTAGAACACGGAAGACAGAAAAGTACAGACCAAGCAAAATGTGTAGGAAGGAACTGCAGCTGCTGGCCTACACCGAAGATAGACACAAAGCGCTGGAGTAACTCAGTGGAAAAGGCATCATCTCTGGAGAGAAGGAATGGATGATGTATCGGAAGAAGGGTCCCTACCTGAAACGTCACCCATACCTTTTCTCCAGAGATGACGCCTATTCCGCTGAGTTACTCCAGCTTTTTGTGTCTATCTCAAGTACAGTGTAGGAACAGGCCCCTCGACCCACAATCCTCCCCGACCTCCCCAACATGTTCCAGATGTTGGGGAGGTCCAGGACAAGGGGTCACGGCTTAAGGATAAGCGGGAAATCCTTTAGGACCGAGATGAGAAGGACTTTTTTCACACAGTGAGTGGTGGGTCTCTGAAACTCTCTGCCACAGAGGGTAGTTGAGGCCAGTTCATTGGTTATATTTAAGAGGGAGTTAGATGTGGCCCTTGTGGCTGAGGGGATCAGAGGGTATGGAGAGAAGGCAGGTATGGGATACTGAGTTGGATGATCAGCCATGGTCATATTGAATGGCGGTGCAGGCTCGAAGGGCCGAATGGCCTACTCCTGCACCTAATTTCTATGTTTCTATGTTTCAATGTATGTGCAGAACATGATAACGAAATAAACTGATCTCCTCTGCCTGCACGTGATCCATACCCCTCCATTCGCTACATAACCATGTGCCTATCTAAAAGCCTCTTGAACACCACCACTGTATCTCCTTCCACCACCAGTCTGATCAGCACATTCCAGGCCCTCACTACCCTCTTTTGCTGCTCTGAGATTTACACCTTTCACCCAAAAGCTATACCCTGTAGTAATTTAGTTTAGTTTCGTTTAGTTCAGAGATACAGCGCGGAAACAGGCCCTTTGGCCCACCAAGTCCGCGCCGACCAGCGATCCCCGCACACCAATACTATCCTACACACACTAGAGACAATTTACAATTAGACCAAGGCAATTCACCCACAAACCAGTATGTCTTTGGAGTGTGGGAAGAAACCGCTGATCCCGGAGAAAACCCACGCATGTCACGGGGAGAACGTACAAACTCTGTCTAGACAGCACCCATAGTCAGGATCGAACCTGGGTCTCTGGCGGTGTAAAGGGCTTGTACGAGGCAATTCAAGAGCTCTCCCGAGTATAAAAAAAATCAAACTCGTGGTAAGTACGCTGAATGTACGTAGCGGCTACGTCGGAGCTCGTGGATAACCATATAAACCATATAACAATTACAGCACGGAAACAGGCCTTCTCGGCCCTTCCAGTCCGTGCCGACCATTTATTTTCCTCGTCCCATCTACCTCCACTCAGACCATACCCCTCCATTCCCTTCCCGTCCATATACCTATCCACTTTACTTTTAAATGTTACAATCGATCCTGCCTCCACCACTTCTGCAGGAAGATCATTCCACACAGCCACCACTCTCTGAGTAAAGAAGTTCCCCCTCATGTTACCCCTAAACTTCTGTCCCTTAATTCTCATGTCATGCCCTCTTGTTTGAATCTTCCCTTCCCTCAATGGGAAAAGCTTATCCACGTCAACTCTGTCTATCCCTTTCATCATTTTAAAGACCTCCATCAAGTTCCCCCTTAACCTTCTGCGCTCCAAAGAATAAAGACCTAACTTGTTCAACCTTTCTCTGTAACTTAGTTGCTGGAACCCAGGCACCATTCTGGTAAATCTCCTCTGTACTCTCTCAATTTTGTTGACATCCTTCCTATAATTAGGCGACCAAAATTGTACACCATACTCCAGAATTGGTCTTACCAATGCCTTGTACAATTTTAACATTACTTCCCTACTCCATTATTCAATGCTCTGATTCATAAAGGCCAGCACACCAAAAGCTTTCTTTACCACCCTATCTACATGCGATTCCACCTTCAGGGAACGATGCACAGTTATTCCTAGATCCCTCTGTTCCACAGCATTCCTTAATTCCTTACCATTTACCATGTACGTCCTATTTTGATTTGTCCTGCCAAGATGTAGCACTTCACACTTATCAGCATTAAACTCCATCTGCCATCTTTCAGCCCACTTTTCCAAATGGCCCAAATCTCACTGTAGACTTTGAAAATCTACTTAATTATCCACAACACCACCTATCTTAGTATCATCTGCATACTTACTTATTCAATTTTCCACCCCATCATCCAGATCATTGATGTACATGACAAACAACAGTGGACCCAACACAGATCCCTGAGGCACCCCACTGGTCACCGGCTTCCAACCTGACAAACAGCCATCCGCCATTACTCTCTGACATCTCCCACTCAGCCACTGTTGAATCCATCTTGCTACTCCGCCATTAACACCCAAAGATTGAACCTCCTTAACCAACCTTCCATGGGGAACCTTGTCAAAGGCTTTGCTGAAATCCATATAGACAACATCCACTGCTTTACCCTCATCAATTTCCCTAGTAACCTCTTCAAAAAATTCAACAAGGTTTGTCAAACATGACCTTCCAGGCACAAATCCATGTTGACTGTTCCTGATCAGACCCTGTTTATCCAGATGCTTATATATATTATCTCTAAATATCCTTTCCATTAATTTTCCCACCACTGACGTCAAACTAACAGGTCTATAATTGCTAGGTTTATTCTTTGAACCCTTTTTAAACAATGGAACATGCGCAGTATGCCAATCCTCCGGCACTATTCCCGTTTCTAATGACATTTGAAATATTTCTGTCATAGCTCCTGTTATTTCTACACTAACTTCTCTCAATGTCCTAGGGAATATCCTGTCAGGACCTGGACACTTATCCACTTTTATATTTTTCAAAAGTGTCAGTACTTCCTCCTCTTTGAATCTCATAGTTTCCATAGCTACTCTACTTTTTTCCCTTTCCTCACAGAGTTCAATATCCTTCTCCTTGGTGAATACCGAAGAAAATAAATTGTTCAATATCTCCCCCATCTCTTTTGGCTCTGCAGATAGCTGTCCATTCTGGCTCTCTAATGGTCCAATTTTATCCCTCGTTATCCTTTTGCTATTAATATAGCTGTAGAAACCCTTTGGATTTACTTTCACCTTTCTTGCCAAAGCAACCTCATAGCTTCTTTTAGCCTTTCTAATTTCTTTCTTAAGATTCTTTTTACATTCTTTATACTCCTCCAGCACCTCAGTTACTCCATGCCTCCTATAATTATTGTAGATATCTCTCTTTTTTCAAAACAAGTGTCTAATTTCCCTTGAAAACCATGGCTCTTTCCAATTTTTATTATTTCCTTTCAACCGAACAGGAACACAAAGATTCTGTACTCTTACAATTTCCCCTTTAAATGTCCTCCATTTCTCTTCTATATCCTTCCCATAAAACAAAATGTCCCAATTCACTCCTTTTAAATCATTACGCACTCCCTCAAAGTTAGCCTTTCTCCAATCAAATATCTCAACCTTAGGTCCAGTTCTGATTCTCTCCATAATTATATTGAAACTAATGGTATTGTGATCACTGGTCCCGAAGTGCTCACCAACGCATACCTCCGTCACCTGACCTGCCTCTTTTCCTAACAGGAGGTCCAGCACTGCCCCTGCTCTGGTCGATACTTGCAAAGTATTGCTGCAAAAAACTATCCTGCACAGATTTTACAAACTCCAAACCATCCAGCCCATTTACAGAATGTGTTTCCCAGTCTATTTTTGGAAAATTGAAATCTCCCACAATCACTACCTTGTGCTTACTACTAATATCTGCTATCTCCTTACATATCTCGCTCCCCATTTGGCGGTCTATAATACACCCCTAAAAGTGTTGCTGCACCGTTCCCACTTCTCAGTTCCACCCATATAGCCTCCCTAGACGAGCTTTCTAATCTATCCTGCCAAAGCACTGCTGTAATATCTTCTCTGACAAGCAATGCAACACCTCCACCTCTGGTCCCCCAATTCTATCACACCTGAAGCAACAAAATCCTGGAATATTTAGTTTCCAATCACAGCCCTCCTGCAATCATGTTTCAATGATTGCCACAACATCATATTTCCAGGTGTCAATCCAGGCTCTAAGTTCATCCACCTTTCTTACAATGCTCCTAGCATTAAAATATACACATTTTAGTAACCCACCATCCCTTATTCTCGGTTTATTATCTTTTTCCTCTTTCTCGCCTACATTTTGGGTCCGAGTGCTTCCCTTCTCTGCCTCTTGCCCCACACCCTGTCCCCTAGCCCCCTCTACCCGAGTCCCTCCCCCCAGCCTTTCTAGTTTAGTCCTTTGCAAGTCCCCCTGCCAGGATATTGGTCCCCCTCGGGTTCAAGTGCAACCCGTCCTTTTTGTACAGATCATGCCTTCCCCAAAAGAGGTCCCAGTGATCATGAAACTTGAATCCCAGCCCACTGTACCAGTCCCTCAGCCATGCATTTATCCTCCACCTCATTCCATTCCTACTCTCACTGTCACGTGGCACAGGCAGTAATCCTGATGTCTCGTAGCGGCTCATAATGCTAACGGCAGGTACTCTGGAAATGCGGTAACTCGTGAAGTTTTTACAGCACTGTGAAAAATGTCCACGAGAGCCCAAAGTACCTACGGACGGCTATTACCGTAATTCTCAGAGTTCGAATCAGGGGAAACTCGGGAGAACTCGTGAACTACCTCGTACAGTGGGACAGCCCCTTAAAGAAGCAACTTTACCGCGGCACCACCCTAGTCTATCCTTTGGGAATTATCCCTCAGCTCTTCTCAGACCTTTCACGGGTGGCAAGCTACTGATAAAACCCATCCATATCCCCAGTTACAGAGTCCTGCCCAAGTATGAATAGGGGGACCATTCTCTGTCACGAATGACCTGATTAATAGAAATCCAATTTTACGCAGATTCTCCCTCACATTTTTAAAGCATTTTTCAAGACAGGAATAATAATAAAATGGTGCATTGCATTCATTGATAATTCATTGATACAGTACATATTTCATTAGTTTAATGATGAGTCAGGAGAGTTTAACTGGCATAGGTACTGACAATGGAACAATGAAATTAGTACTCGCAGCAGCATAACAAGCCTGTAAACGAAATACTCATAGATAATATATAATCAACAGAAGTTCAATCAATTAATAACCCCAATTACTTAGGATGTTAAGGGATTATTCAATAAAATAAAATAATTACAGCAAGTGTATGCAGAGTGATATGATATCGGTTATGATAGAAAACCATTATTAAATGGCGGCATTTAAGTGCGGCACGGTGGCACAGTGGTAGAGTTGCTGCCTTACAGCGCCAGATATCGTGGTTCGATCCTGACTACGGGTGCTATCTGATCATAGACAATAGACAATAGGTGCAGAAGTAGGCCATTCGGCCCTTCGAGACAGTACCGCCATTCATTGTGATCATGGCTGATCATCCCCAATCAATATCCCGTTCCTGCCTTCTCCCCATATCCCCTGACTCCGCTATCGTTAAGAGCCCTATCTCGCTCTTTCTTGAACGTTTCCAGAGAACCGGCCTCCACCGCCCTCTGAGGCAGAGATGGAGTCTGTACTTTCTCTATGTGACTGCATGGGTTTTCTCCTGGGTGCTCCTGTTTCCGCCCACATTTCAAAGATGTACAGGTTTGTACGTTAATTTGCTTCTGTAAATTGCCCATAACGTGGAGGATAGAAGTTCTGTTTAGTTTAACCATACAGCGCGGCAACAGGCCGTTCTGCCGACTTAGTCCGTGCCGACCAACAACCCCCCTACACTAGCACTCTCCTGCACACCAGGGATAATTTACAATTTTACTGAAGCTAAATTAATCTAAATTAACCTAAGCTAACCTAAATTAACTTGAACGTGTCTGGAGCGTGGGAGGAAACCGGAGCACTGAGAAAACCCGCGTAGATCACGGGGAGAACGTACAATCTCCGCACAGACAGCACACAATCAGGATTGAACCCGGGTCTCTGGCGCTGTCAGGCAGCAAGTCTAACCCTGTGCCACCGTGCGCCCCAAGTGTACAGGTGATTGCTGGTGGGCGTAGTCTCGATAGGCTGAAGGGCCTGTTACCATGCTGGATACCAAAACTGGGGTCACGTCGCGACCCTGTTTCCACCACCACGCACAAGAAGCACAAGACAGACACCATTGTGTGCAGATGCCGGGAAGTGTGTCCAGCTCTGGCTGAACAACTTCTAATCTTGTGTGTGGACTCGGCAAGCAGAAGATCCCAAAACTAAACTGAACTGGATCCTGGATTTAATCTCTAGTCTTGTTGAATGTCTCTTCCGCAGACTCATAGTGTGAAAACAGGCCCCTCAGCCCAATATGCCCCCACCGGCCTATCTACACTAGTCCCACCTGCCCGCGTTTGACCCATATCCCTCTAAACCTGTCCTATCCATGTACCTGTCTAAATGTTTCTAAAACTGTTGGCTGTGGGGAGATCTGCTTGAAACTAGCAGGCATATGCATTTCAAGCAATCTGGTTCCATCTGGCACCAAGTGGCATTAAATTGATAATGTCACACAGTGAAGCAAAATCAGTTACGGGAAATTGAAAGAAAACCAGACTTTTACAGCAGGGAAGGTTCCTCAGAGGATGGAGCATTATGTTGGAGCAGATTACAGGAGCTTAACTCTGCAAGTAATTATGTTTTGGCTAAGAACAGAAAGTGCAGGAAATACTGAGCAGATCATGTATCATCTCTGGACAGAATAAACAACCAATTTAGTTTCACTTAAGAAGGAACTGCAGATGCTGGAAAATCGAAAGTAGACAAAAATGCTGGAGAAACTCAGCGGGTGAGGCAGCATCTATGGAGCGAAGGAAATAGGTGACGTTTCGGGCCGAAACCCTTCTTCAGACTGATGTGAGGGTGGGGGGGGCGGGAAGAAGAAAGGAAGAGGCGGAGACTGTGGGCTGAGGGAGAGCTGGGGAGGGGAGGAGAAAGCAGGGACTACCTGAAATTGGAGAAGTCAATGTTTATACCGCTGGGGTGTAAACTGCCCAAGCGAAATATGAGGTGCTGCTCCTCCAATCTACGGTGGGCCTCACTCTGGCCATGGAGGTGGTCCAGGAAAGAAAGGTCGGATTCGGAATGGGAGGGGGAGTTGAAGTGCTGAGCCACGGGGAGATAGAAACATAGAAACATAGAAAATAGGTGCAGGAGTAGGCCATTCGGCCCTTCGAGCCTGCACCGCCATTCAATGTGATCATGGCTGATCATCCAACTCAGTATCCCGTACCTGCCTTCTCTCCATACCCCCTGATCCCTTTAGCCACAAGTGCCACATCTAACGCCCTCTTAAATATAGCCAATGAACTGGCCTCAACTACCTTCTGTGGCAGAGAATTCCAGAGACTCACCACTCTCTGTGTAAAGAATGTTTTCCTCATTTCGGTCCTAAAGGAATTCCCCCTTATCCTTAGACTGTGACCCCTTGTTCTGGACTCCCCCAACATCGGGAACAATCTTCCAGCATCTAGCTTGTCCAACCCCTTAAGAATTTTGTAGGTTTCTATAAGATCCCCCCTCAATCTTCTAAATTCCATCGAGTACAAACCGAGTCTATCCAATCTTTCCTCATATGAAAGTCCTGACATCCCAGGAATCAGTCTGGTGAATCTTCTCTGTACCCCCTCTATGGCAAGGATGTCTTTCCTCAGATAAGGTTGGTTAATGCGAACCGAGCGGAGGTGTTGGGCGAAGCGATCGCCAAGCCTACACTTGGTCTCACCGATGTAGAGCAGCTGACACCTAGAGCAGCGGATGCAATAGATGAGGTTGGAGGAGGTGCAGGTGAACCTCTGCCTCACCTGGAAAGACTGCTTGGGTCCTTGGATGGAGTCAAGGGGGGAGGTAAAGCGATAAGTGTAGCATTTCCTGCGGTTGCAAGGGAAAGTGCCAGGAGAGGGGGTGGTTTGGGTGGGAAGGGACGAATTGACCAGGGAGGAGTCTCTGCGGAAAGCCGAAAGGGGAGGAGATGGGAAGACGTGGCCAGAGGTGGGACCCCATTGGAGGTGGCGAAAAGGTGGAGGTCGGAGGATTAGTTTTGTTTCATTTAGTTTCGTTTTGTTCAGTTTTTAGTTTAGTTTTGTTTAGCATTGTCTTGTGCACTGAGGTACAGTGAAAAGCTCTCGTTTATGTGTTATCCAGTAAATGTAAAGACTGTACAGGAATACAATCAATCACAGAGACTGGATAAAGGGTACTGATTATTGTTGAGTATAGGAGCAAAGAGGTCCTTCTGCAGTTGTACAGGGCCCAAGTGAGACCACACCTGGAGTATTGGGTGCAGTTTTCGCCCCCAAATTTGAGGAAGGACATTCTTGCTATTGAGGGAGTGCAGCGTAGGTTTACAAAGTTAATTCCCGGGATGGTGGGACTGTCATATGCTGAGAGAATGGAGTGGCTGTGCTTGTATACTCTGGAATATAGGATGAGAGGGGATATTATTGTAACATGTAAGATTATTAATGGTTTGGATACGCTAGAGGCAGGAAACATGTTCCCAATGTTGGGGGAGTCCAGAACCAGTTTAAGAATAAGGGGTAGGCCATTTAGAACGGAGATGAGGAAACACTTTTTCACACAGAGAGTTGTGAGTCTATGGAATTATGTGCCTCAGAGGGCGGTGGAGGCCGGTTCTCTGGATACTTTCAAGAGGGAGCTAGATAGGGCTCTTAAAGATAGTGGAGTCGGGGGTATGGGGAGAAGGCAGGAACGGGTACTGATTGTGGATGATCAGCATGATCACATTGATGCGAAGAGCCGAATGGCCTTCTCCTGCACCTATTGTCTATTGTCTTCCAGATTGTACACTCATTCATTGACAGATGCACATGGACAATAGGTTACATCCATGAATGTTATTGTACCATGTAGGAAGGAATTACAGATGCTGGTGTAAACCGAAGATAGACATAAAAATCTGGAGTAACTCGGCGGGACGGGCAGCATCTCTGGAGAGATGGAATGGGTGATGTTTAGGGTCGAGACGCTTCTTCCTTCTTCCTATTATACTATTACAAATTATTGCGACTTCCATTGTCTCAAAAGGACAAAGAACCTTCCCAACTGCGCCCCAATTTATTATTCCTGCAACCTCTGTGATCTCATTTGTGTGATGAATGGCGGTGCTGGCTCGAAGGGCTGAATGGCCTATTCCTGCACCTATTGTCTATTGTCTATTGGTACAACTTTTAATGCAAGATATAAGATTGAGGTCCAATAAAATCAGATGAAAGATAGTTTAAAGGTCGCCAATGATTATTGTTGAACACACCAAGTCATAACATATTATAAACAATAATAAAATAAAAAGCTAGCTGATCTATTTTCAGTAATGGTGTTAAAGGAGGGATTGTACCCAAGAGGCTGAATGGATGTCTACAATAATTTTATAAGTAATGGAACAGATGGGTAGAAATTCATTCTTGTTCAGTGCATTGAATATACAACATGCTGCATATTCTATTTCACATCTAAAACTCTGCTGCATTAATCACTAGTGATTGAGAATGAATACCTGTGCTCATGATTATTAACATCCATCTGGGACAAATAAAGTGGATAACTGATGGGCCTGTCCCACGTACGTGACTTTTGCGGCAACTGCCACCACCCGACGACCAGAAAGACGCTACGACTCTTTGGGCGGCTGAGGAGACTACTCACGACCATACAGTAGGTATGTTACAATACCTACCTTTAGCAGCGCTGCAGTTCTGCCGCTCCCCGTGTGCGCGACTTTGGCGTCTTTCAGAGGGGGGCGTGTTTAAAATGCCGTTTTTTTCCTAGACAGTCCAAATCGATCCATGTCGGGCGATTTCGTCGCTAAAGAGAAATCGCCCCGACATTTCATTCATGAAGGTATTTTTAAACTACGCTAGATTATTTATTAACTAGAGTAGTTTAAAAATCATCTTCTAAAGCCGTGAGCGCCGACAACAGAACGGACCTAACGGAGAAAATAAAGTGCACAGTATATTTTTACATTAAAACTTGGTTTTTAGGAAGGCTTTAACCACATTTTCATGTTGCGAAAAGGGGACCAAAAAATGTATGAACCGGCAGTATTTTTCATACCGACTTCACCGCAAACCGCAACGTTCCAATCCACCGCATTCCACTAAAACCCACTCGCTAGTTGATTTAAATGACCATTAATTTACAGGCAATAAACACTAAATTCCTTCCATTTGGCCTATAAATTCATGAAAATGAGAAATAAAAAAATTATGTTACATTGTGGATTATTGTGTGAATGTTATTTGGACACTTAGGCAATTTAAAAAAAGTTTATCTTTTCTTAAGAAATGGATAGATGTTTAGATCTACTCATTGAATTTTGTAATTAGCTACAATTAGATAACTAACTAATTATATGCTTTAATTTCAGGTCATCCAAGTAATATTGTTTCATATTTGTTTCAGAATGCTTCAATCTATAATAACTGAAAATTTCATTGAGTTCTCTTAATTTTTAAGAAAGTTATGGGCTTTTGACTGTTCTAGATCACAGCTTTTGAGTTAAGTCAATGGAAAGGCAATGGGGAGCAAGATGCTAATTTCCGAGTATGAAAATGGCCATAACTTTTTTAATACTGAAGATATGAAAGTGAATTAGCTGTCAAATTAAACTTATTTTTATGCTTTATCTGATGGGATAAATTGCAGACTTGACTTTTAAAATCTCAAAATTTTGTAACATTGCTACATACAGGCAACACCCTGGCGACATGTTGCGAGGTGAAGCCTGTATGGTCGTGAGTAGTGGCCCAAAGAATGGTACCTTGTTCTGGTCGCCGCTGGATTTTCAACAAGCTGAAAATTTCGGTGACCTGTAACGACCTATGACGCCGAAAAAGTCGCGTAAGTGGGACAGGCCCTTAACGAAAAGTTATTTCCAAAGTTTAACAATACAAAGTAACTTGGCGAAAATTGTCTTTTGATCTTGCCTTTCGATGCACATAAACCTGCTGTGTATTTCCTATACAGTCAGTTGTTATTTTGTGATTCAAGCTGTTTGAATTAAAATCTGCACTAATTTATTTTTCTAATCATAGCTATTTTAGGTTCTTGACCGCTTTGGTGTTCTATTAACCTGTACGCCTTTGGAGTGTGGGTGGAACCCCGAGCGCCCGGAGGAAACCCACGTGGTCACGGGGAGAATGTAAAAACTCCGTACAGACAGCACCCGTAGTCAGGATTGAACCCGTGTCTAGTCAGGATTGAACCCGGGTCTAAGGCAGCAACTCAGTCGCTGCGCCTCTGTGCCGCGCCACAGACGTACTCACGGAAATTGAGAAGAATGGGAATTGATTTCATGGAGATACAAAAGGTACTGAGAGGGTGTGAACAGGTCGATTCTGAGAGGCTTTTGCTGCCATCTGTAGATTCGACAAGCGGGGAGCAGAGTCACAGGGTAAGGGGCTCAACCATTTCGCACTGACAATGCAAGACCTTTTTCTCCTGCCTGGAGGTTTAGATCATTAGATCATGTGATAGGAGCATAATTAGGCCACTTGGCCCATCAAGTCTACTCTGCCATCGATTCATGGCTGATCTATCTTTCCCTCCTAAGTACATTCTCCTGCCTTCACCCCATAACCCCTGACACCCATACTAATCAAGTATCTATCCATCTCTGCCTTACAAATATCCATTGACTTGGCCTCCACAGCCTTCTGTGGCAAATAATTCCACAGATTCACCACCCTCTGACTAAAGACATGTGTCCATTGTCAGGTGAAAGTGGCAGGGGCTGGGGAGGGGATGGATAGCTGGGTAGCCCTGAGAGGACCAGGGAGTAGCAGAGGGAGTATAAGGCAGAAAAGGGAGGGGAATGGAAGATGTAGTTGGTGGTGGAACCCTGTTTCAGATGGCAGAAGTGACGAAGGATGATGTGCTGGACATTAAGGCTGATAATGTTTCTCTGTAATAGGATGGCTTTTCAACTTGGTGTTGCATTGTAGCAATCAGGCAACTATGGTCAACAAAGTGGTGAATCTGTGGAATTCATTGCCACAGATGGCTGTGAAGGCGAAGACTTTGGGTCATTTTAAAGCGCAGATTGATAGGATCTTTATCACAGCAGTGCAGCAGTAGAGTTGCTGCCTTACAGCTCCGGAGATCCGGGTTCGATCTTTACTATGGATGCTGTCTTTGCGTAGTTTACACGTTCTACCTGCGACCGCATGGGTTTCCTCTCACATTCAAAAGACATGCAGGTTGGTGGGTTAATTGGCTTCTGTAAATTATCCCTGGCGTACCTAACGCAGTTGTATAAAAATTAATAATTTTTGGACGGAAATTTTTAAGATAATCTCTGAAGTCGTCAATACCAAACTGGTCCCTGACTCAAAATTAATAATATTGGGAATGACAGAATAAAATCAATTCATTACGTCGAATCAAACAACTTTTATTGATTATAGTTTAATAATTGGGAAAAAAATTATATTCAAATTTTGGAAAGGCCCTATAACCCCCGCAATTAAAATGTGGATTACGGAAATGTCGGAGATCCTATATTTGGAAAGATTAAGATTTGTCTTAATGGACAACCAAGAACTATTTTAATAATATGGTCCCCATTCATTGAATATTTGAAGGGGCAAACTGGTTCGGCACGAGAACCTGACTGAACCCTGAATCAAAGAATAGATGAAGAATTACATTTCATAAAACGCGGATATATCTCCAACGATGCATAATCTGTAGAACATTCCATTCTTTCTCAACTTTTTATCTTTTTTTTGTTTAACCTTTCTCTATCAATTTCTATCTTTATAAAAAATGGAAAAAATATATATAGAAGTACAATTATTATGCAATTGTTAATATAAATAATACTGATAATGTATGTTTACAAAGAACAAAATGCTTTTATTATGTCGACAACGATCAAACTGCTTTTTATTATGTAGTTGCTTCTAATTAATAAAAAAATTAAAAAGAAATAAATATTTAAAAAAATTATCCCTGGCGCGTAGGTTAGAACTAGTGTACGAGGGATCGTTGGTCGGCGCGGACACGGTGGGCCGAAGCGCCTGTTTCCACACTGCATCTCCGTATAAGACAAAACAAATCTTCACAGATCAAACCCTTTACGGTGAATACACAATATTCTTATCACGTCAGCTTGAAGTGGGTTCAGAAGTGAAACATTAACCACAATTTGCAATCCATTCACCTGTGAAATCAGCCTTTTCAAAAAAAGGCACTTGTTTTAATTAAGATAAAAGCTCCCTTCTGGAAGAAGGCAGTGAAAAATATAAATGTTTGTATTACACCAAAAGCTTTTTAATTTTTTAAAAATTTAGTACCAAACATTATTTAATCAATTATTTACAATAATATTTACAGTACAAAATTAAACAAAACAAAACCCACCACCACAATACAAGATGAACAAATGTACTAAATAAACTTATATATGACTATATTACAATTCTTATTGAGGATGACTTTCACCCCACGCGGAGCCCAATGGTCCCAGAAAACCCCAGGGTGCCCGCGGACAGAGCATAGTCCCTCTCAAGTACCACCCAGGCGCGGACGTAACCCCGGTAAAAGGGGCCGGCAGCCGGCTCGGGCAGAGCCCTTTTCCGCCTGGCGCTGTGATTCGCGGATGCCAGCTTGGCCAGGCCTAGGAGCAACCCAACCAGGACATCTTCGGCCCTACTCTCTCCCCTACGCACAGGGTGTCCAAAGATGAGGATGGTGGCTGAGGCAAGGAGCAGCCCCTTTAGATATTGGAACAGGGGCTGCAGCCTCACGCACTCCATGTACACGTGGAATACGGACTCTTCCATCCCGCAAAGGTGGCAGGCGTCTGGCGAGTCTGTGAACCATGAGAGAAACAGGTTGCAGGGAACTCCTCGGTGCAGTATCCCCCACCCCAGGCCTCTGATGTAAAGGGGCAGAATCCCTGCGTTGAGGGACCCTCACTGGGGTGCCCCCTCGCGACTGAAAGGCAACTGCAACTGCCACTTAAGGGCCTGTCCCACCAGCATGCAACTCCATGCAATGAGCACGACCTAACGTGGTCGCTTGAGCCGTCCGGTATCGCGGGGCCGGTCCCACTTCGATCGCCGGAGCCGTGCGGAATTGTGCGGAGTTCGTCCTGACATCGCGCGGGGCTCCGAAAAACTGACCGTGTTCAAAAATTCTGCGCGGCAACGGCTTGTCGGCTCGCAGTCGCCTCGATGCATTACACACCGCCTCGTCGTCGTGCCTCCGTGACCCTCTCTGTAGGTGCCTCCATGACCCTCTCTGTATGTGGCTCCGTGGCCCTCTCTGTGTGTGCCTCTGTGCCACTTTCTGTCCTGGCGAACTTACCTTTAAGACTTTGCTCCAAGTTCGCCTCACTTTGCGCCGCGTTGCGCCACTCACCCGACCTCCGCGTGGCCCCTGCTGCTGGTTTGGTCGCGCTTGCCGCATGCAGGCGCATGCTGGTGGGACAGGCCCTTTAGTGTCCGGACGGTGGACCTGGGCCAGGAAGTGCAGGGTGCGGAGGAGGATCCCGTACAGGAGATGCTTGCCTGCGCCTCGGAGGGAGGTGAAAGGTGTCGAGGAACGGTGGCTCAGATTGTGTGGGACCGGCCCCTGGGAAGGATTACGGCGCC
This sequence comes from Raja brachyura, assembly GCA_963514005.1. Next base: position 11,828,672 of record OY740793.1, on the reverse strand, counting down.
TGGGTCCAAAGTGTAAGCTCAAAAAGCTTAGGGTGGTGGTATGGCAGATGAGATTTAACTTAAGTTGGCTCCATTGCTGAGCAAAAAGCTAAATGAGCAACAGATAACTTAGCGTTCAGTGAGGTGAACACGATGCTAGTAGTGGGCCATGTGGTGTGTTAATATGTCCACATGTCTCATCCTCGAACAGTGGTGTAGCTAGCAATTAAAAACTTGTACACATGCCAGCCAGTCTGTTGTTCTCTCCCTTAACCTGCTCTGGCATTGTCAAGATTTGAACACAGACATTATTTTGTGGAATGTGAATGTTAGTATTGCATTTCAGCTTCTTAATATGTGAAAATTAGGACGGCACGTTGGTACAACGGTAGAGTTGCTGCCTTACAACACTTGCAGAGCTGGAGACCCGGGTTCGATCGAGACTACAGCTGCTGTCTGTACAGAGTTTATACGTTCTCCCCGTGAGTGCGTGCGTTTTCTCCAAGATGTTCGGTTTCCTCCCACACTCCAAAGACGTACAGATATGTAAGTTAATTGGCTTGGTGTATGTGTAAATTATCCCTAGTGTGTGTAGGATAGTGTTAGTGAGCGGGGATCGCTGGTCAGCGTGGACTCGGTGGGCTGAAGGGTCCTGTTTCCCCGCGTATCTCCAAACTATCTAAACATGCTAATCCTAATATTGAAATATACTTGTACTAAATTATGCACCATAATACATGTACACTGTAGAAAGCATACTGTTGGGTAGCATCACAGCTTGGTTTGGGGACAGCTCTACCCCAGACTGCACGAAATGGCAGAGAGTTGAGGGTGTAGCCCAGTCCATCGCACGGACAGACTCCATTCTACCTCGGAAAAGCAGCCAATAATATCAAAGATTTGCTTCACGCCCGGCCATCCCTTCTTCTCACTAATCTTGTGTATATTGTCCAGGGGAGGTGGTTGAATGCGCCCGGGGGCTTCGTCCGTCGGCCGAGACCAGCAGAGAGGCTTTGTCGGGGCGGCCGAGCTAACATGGAGGCTCCTCGGAGTCGAGTATAGGAGCAAAGAGGTCGTTCTGCAGTTGTACAGGGCCCTTGTGAGACCACACCTGGAGTATTGTGTGCAGTTTTGGTCCCCTAATTTGAGGAAGGACATTCTTGCTATTGAGGGAGTGAAGCGTAGGTTAATTCCCGGGATGGCAGGACTGTCCTATGTTGATAGAATGTAGCGGCTGGGCTTGTACACTCTGAAATTTATAAGGATGAAAGGATATCTTATTGAAACATATAAGATTGTTAAGGGTTTGGACACGCTGGAGGCAGGAAACATGTTCCCGATGTTCAGTACCAGGGGCCACAGTTTAAGAATAAGGGGTAGGGCATTCAGAATGGAGATGAGTAAACACTTTTTCACACAAAGAGTTGTGAGTCTGTGGAATTCTCTGCCTCAGAGGGCGGTGGAGGTACTTTCAAGAGAGAACTAGATGGGGCTCTTAAAGATAGCAGAGTCAGGGGATATGGGGGAGAAGGCAGGAACGGGGTTCTAATTGTGGATGATCAGCCATGATCACATTGAATGGTGGTGCTGGCTCGAAGGGCTGAATGGCCTACTCCTGCACCTATTGTCTATTGTCTATTATCTATCGTCTATTGTCTATTGATGCAGAACCGCCTGAGAGCTCGTCGGGATGTGGAATACCGGTATGGATTAACTGGAAACATCAGGTGTGGAGAGCAGAGGTCCAGTAGGAGGATGAACCAGGGTGTAATAAAGTTATACGTGTGAGGAAAGATATTCACTCACCATGGTTCAGTACCCAGGGAGAACCTGCTACCTCATCACGAAAACATTCCATTGGCTCTTAAAAGATTCTTAAACCTTATCTTCACCCTGCATCCCCTTTATCAATGTCTAGGACCAGCCGTGAAATATTTTGTGGACTCTCTGCACCATAGACTATATATTCTGCATCAAGGGACTCAGTGGCAGACTTGCCACCATCTGAAAATCACAGGTCAAGAGTCTAATGGGAGAGTCTACACCTGCCTGGATGAGTAGAACTCCAAGCAGCATAATCAAGGACCAGTCTCACCCCAGTCACTCCCTCTTCTCCCCTCACCCATCAGGCAAGAGGTACAGAAGTGTGGAAACGCACACCTCCCGATTCAGGCAGTTTCTTCCCAAATGTCATCAGGCAACTGAACCATCCTATCAACAACTAGGGAGTGGTTATGGAGCTACAATCTACCTCACTGGAGACCCTTGGACTATCTTTCATCAGACTTTACCTTGCACTAAACGCTAATCCCTTTATCGTGCATTCTTCTCCATGGGTTGTCACCTTGTCGTGGTGGAGAAGCTTGTGTGGACCTGAGATCCTGAGAGCGATGCCATCTGGAGTTTTGCTCCTGGTGGGGCCACCCATGGCGGTCAGGTCGAGGGGGAGGACTCTGACAAAGAGCAATCCAACCAAGACCTCAATGGTGGAACAGGCGGAGGACGATGACTGACCTTAGTGGAGCGTCACAACGGCTGGGAAGGCGGATGAAGGCTGCAGCAGAAAAGGGTCTCCGGTCGTCTTGGACACCATGCCACTGGACCCTGACCTAGATTTGTCAAGGACCGTGTGGTGGCTGTCTGTGCACCAGTCTCCCCACGTTAAAGAAAGTCACGCACGGGCGTCCTCCAACCCTGGAGACACCCATGGTCAGCCATGACCGAAGGGGGGGCCTAAGAAGAAGTACACTGTGGCTGGCTCGATTGTAATCATGTATAGTCTTTCCGCTGACTGGTTGGCATGCAACAAAAGCTTTTCACTGCACCTCGGTACATGTAACAATAAAATAAACCAAACTAGATATTCCCCAATCAATTATATTTCCATGAGACTCGACGCTGTACGTTTCTGCAAGTGAGAAATGGAAGCAAGGTGCACGAGACAATAAACTAAACTAATGCCCCTGTCCCACTTAGGAAACCTGAACGGAAACCTCTGGAGACTTTGCGCCCCACCCAAGGTTTCCGTGCGGTTCCTGGAGGTTCCCGGAGGTTTTTGTCAGTCTTCCTAATGGTCGAATGTGGTTTCCGTTTAAAAAATCGGTAATTTTTTAGTCAAAACCGGTTGCGATGCTAGTTGAAAGTGTTTGGCGGAGGACAGAAACTTCCGAGAACCGCGTGGAAACCTTGGGTGGGGCGCAAAAGTCTCCAGAGGTTTCCGTTCAGGTTTCCTAAGTGGGACAGGGGCATAAGTGGGACAGGGGCATAACTAACTAATCCTGTTACGCCCTACCTAATGGCAAAGTGGGATCACAAGCACCACAGTGGCAGCAACAGTTCTGGACCACCACACAGCACAATACCTTCTCCGAAGCAGTTAGCAACGGGGCAGAAGCGATGACCTTGCCAGAAACACCCACATCTCTTGTGTGAATGAAAGCTTTGTGTGGGAGGAAGTAATTACCATTGTGGGAGATTCTATTTTGTTGCTTTTCGTTACACAACGCTGCTGTCAACGTCACAGGCATCAACATGTGAGAGAACTTTGCAGCATTCTAGATACCGCACGTCAAAATAGGTAGACTAAAAAAGATTTAAGGGGGGGAGCAGAAAGAAAGACTGAAAATATTTTTTAAAAATTGAACCACGGGGAAAATGTAGAGAAAGGATAAACACTTTTGCCGATTATTTGTATTTAATTCTTTCATGGACATTCATGGCCAAGGGCACATGGGTTTAAGGTGAGAGTGAGAAGATTTAACAGGAATCGGAGGGCTAGCTTTTTCAAACAAAGGGTGGTGGGTGTGTGAAACAATATAGCTGATAGGAGCAGAATTAGGCCATTTGGCCCATCAAATTCTGTCATTCAATCATGGCTGATCTATCTCTCACTACTAACCCCATTCTCCTGTCTTCTCCCCATAACCTCTGACATCCATACTAATCAACAATCTATCTATCCCTGCCTTAAAATATCCATTGACCTTGCCTCCACAGCCTTCTGTGGCAATGAATTCCACAGATTCACCACCCTCTGACTAACTTAAGAAATTCATCCTCATCTCCTTCCTAAAGAAACATTCTTTAATTCTGAGGCTATGGTCTGGTCCTTGATGATGCTTCTTGTCTGTCCCAGATCACAGATGAACAATGGTTACTAGAATGAGGCATGAGATGAGGACAAGTATCTGTGGAACGAAGGGAAATTACCCACCAAAGAAAGACACAGAATACTGGGAGTAACTCAACAGGTCAGGTGGCATCTGTGGAGAATATGGACAGATGACGTTTCAGAATCCACAATGTTGCCTGACCTGTTGAGTTACTCCAGCACTTTGTGTTTCTTTTGGTAAACCAGCACCTGCGGTTCCTTGTTTCTACAGCGATTACCAGCCACTGCTAAACCCCTCTCCATGAAATTCATGAAACTGTCTATCCACGAAACTAATTATTGGAAGTGACATTGAGAAGGTTTCGAACAGCTCTTCAGTGTTGATACCAAATTTGAATTTCTCCCACAAAGTATTAAAACCTTCAGGAAGAAGGGCCCAGAATGAATAACTGAAACAAAATCCTTGGTAAGCCACGCATTGAAAGATGGGAGTTCGTTTTGACCATTACCTTGTATTTTAGTTTTAGATTGAGCATTGTCCATGTACCGAGGTACAGTGAAGAGCTTTACATGATATCAAGTCAGGTCAGATAATACTATACATAAATACAGTCAAGGCAAACTCAAGTAAAATAGGCAGTGCAAAAGGATAGATTCAAAGTGCAGGATATAGTTCTCAGCATGGTAGTGCATCAAAGATAGACATAAAAAGCTGAAGTGACTCAGCGGGTCAGGCAGCATCTTTGGAGAAAAGGAATAGGTGACATTTCAGATCAAGACCCTTCTTCAAGAAGGGTCCTTCTTACTTTTTGCTTGGACTAGGGTCCTACTCTGGCTTTTTGTACCTATCTTCGGTTTAAACCAGCATCTAGACAATAGACAATGGACAATAGGTGCAGGAGTAGGCCATTCAGCCCTTCGAGCCAGCACCGCCATTCAATGTGATCATGGCTGATCATCCACAATCAGTACCCCGTTCCTGCCATCTCCCCATATCCCCTGACTCTGCTATTTTTAAGATCCATATCAAGCTTTCTCTTGAAAGTATTGAGAGACCCAGCCTCCACCGCCCTCTGAATTCCACAGACTCACAACTCTGGGTGAAAAAGTGTTTCCTCGTCTCCGTTCTAAATGACTTACCCCTTATTCTTAAACAGTGGCACCTGGTTCTGGACTCCCCCAATATCGGGAGCATGTTTCCTGCCTCTAGCGTCTCCAAACCCTTAACAATCTTATATGTTTCAATAAGATCTCCTCTCATCCTTCTAAACTCCAGTATACAAGCCCAGCCGCTCCATTCTCTCAGCATGCTCCAAGTTTGGTCTCACTAGGGCCCTATGCAACTGCAGAAGGACCCCTTTGCTCCTATACTCAACTCCTCTTGTTATGAAGGCCATCATGCTATTCGCTTTCTTCACTGCCTGCTGTACCTGCATGCTTACTTTCATTGACTGATGAATAAGGACCCCCAGATCCTGTTATACTTCCCCTTTACCCAAGTTGACACACCACGTAGATAATAATCTGCCTTTTCTGTTAATAATCTGTTTTAGCTACGGAAGTGGATAACCTCACATTTATCCACATTAAACTGTATCTGCCATACATCTGCCCACTCACCCAACCTGTCCAAGTCTCCCTGCATTCTCATAACATCCTCCCCACAGTTCACACTACCACCCAGCTTTGTGTCATCTGAAAATTTGCTAATGTTACTTTGAATCCCTTCATCTAAATCATTGACATATATTGTAAATAGCTGCGATCCCAGCACCAAGCCTTGTGGTACCCCACTAGTCACTGCCTGCCATTCTGAAAGGGACCCGTTAATCCCTACACTTTGTTGCCTGTCTGCCAACCAATTTTCTCTCCATGTTAGCACTCTACCCCCAATACCATGTGCCCTAATTTTGCCCACTAATCTCCTATGTGGGACCTTATCAAATCCTATGTGGGACCTTACCATCTGCAATTCCTTCCTAAACAGAGAGTTACATTTAGCTGTTTTCAAGAGAGTCTTAGATTGAGCTCTTAGGGGTAAAGGAATCAAGGGATATGGGGAAAAAGCAGGAACGGGGTACTGATTTTAGATGATCAGCCATGGGGCGGAAGATTGTAACCTTCCCTGTTTCGACTGATGCAATCAACTAGAGGTGCACAAACAGAAGATCAAATAGAACAAGTTGTCCACCAACTTTAGGCTGTGCACGCCACACGAAAGAAGAAGAAGAAGAAGAAGAATAAGATGATCAGCCATGATCATGATGAATGGCGGTGCTGGCTTGACAAAGTCCAATGTCCGCAATGGGCTAGAGATGAATCAGACGCTACTTTTTAAACCATTATAAGGAGTTTTATTCAAAATTGATCATAATTCTCTAGAGACAATTTTGGTGCCTGGTACTGTATATCATTTTTCCATATTTTGATTTAATATTGTAACTTTATGCTGAAGACATCAGATAATTTGTTTTAGTTGCCTCCATGCTTATTCAAATATAGCACCACACTACCATAAATCATTTACAAATAATGCAGTATACTTTCAAAATTACTCTTTACTTCAAATTTTCTGGGCTGTGAATAGACAAATGTAAAAAAGTAATGCTCATGAATGTATGTATTCATAGCAAAAGGAACTATATTGAAAACCAGAGGCCTCCTAGTATTGCGTTACTTTGAATGTTTATTTTGTATCAATCTGAATGTGTTTTCTTCAAGGATAAAAGGATGTAAATAAATTCAACATATCCCTTTTAAGATGTTTAATTTCAGGAATGATGTGAACATTAAAGTTGATAGCTCTTCCAGATTTAATATCAACAGCGTTTAGCTCATGGCAATCCATTACAATGTTTTTAATGCACTCAGATCTATGGCTTCTAATCTGAATATTCAGCGATAAATTTCTTGTGATGTTCTGCCTGCAAATCTTTAGAGAGAGAGAGAGAGATACAGCGTGGAAACAGGCCCTTCGGCCCATCTTGTCCGTGCTGACTGGCAATCCCCGCCCTGGGGAACACACTGGGGAACAAATTTAGAATTTAACCAAGCCAATTGGTCTACAAGCCTGGAATAAACATAGAAACATAGAAGTTAGGTGCAGGAGTAGGCCATTCGGCCCTTCGAGCCTGCACCGCCATTCAATATGATCATGGCTGATCATCCAACTCAGTATCCCGTACCTGCCTTCTCTCCATACCCTCTGATCCCCTTAGCCACAAGGGCCACATCTAACTCCCTCTTAAATATAGCCAATGAACTGGCCTCAACTATCCTCTGTGGCAGAGAGTTCCAGAGACTCACCACCCTCTGTGTGAAAAAAGTCTTTCTCATCTCGGTCTTAAAGGATTTCCCCCTTATCCTTAAGCTGTGACCCCTTGTCCTGGACTTCCCCAACATCGGGAACAATCTTCCTGCATCTAGCCTGTCCAACCCCTTAAGAATTTTGTAAGTTTCTATAAGATCCCCCCTCAATCTCCTAAATTCTAGAGAGGAATGTGGGAGGAAACCGTCATCGGAGTCTTTGGAGTGTGGGAGGAAACCGGAGCTCCCGGAGAAAACCCACGTAGGTCACAGGGAGAACGTACAAACTCTGTACAGTACAGCATCTGTAGTCAGGATCGAACCTGGGTCCCTGATGCTGTAAGGCAGCAACTCTACCGCTGCTCCACCGTGCTGCACCATCTTCACCAAGGAAGTAATTAACTTCCTATTTTTAGGATTATGGACTGACAGAAAGTTCCCCAAAGTTGCTCATTCTTAGCAAGGTTTTTTACACAATTAAATCCTTGGAAGTGCCCACTATGTATGAATTAGGTTCAGCTCCTACAGATTAGAGCCACAGCGTGGAAACAGGTTCTGTTAGACATTCAAAAATAGTCAATATTTTCCATTGTTAACAGTTTCTATTATAAATATTTCTAACGATTAAAATGGAACTGGTTGCTACAACCATGAAACTGCATGCTTCCCACGTGGAAGGATAAGGATGGGTACAAAGCCAACAGAAGAATGTTGCAGATGGGATCTGGAGCAGAAGAACGTCTGAAGTAGACATTTGGAAGAGATGCCCAAATTGATAGATGCAGTGTTATAAAGTCACAGAGACATACAGCTTGGAAGCAGTCTCTTCGGCCCAACTTGCCCATGTTACCCAACCTGTCCCATCTTCACTAGACCCACCTGCTTACATTTGACACATATCCCTCTAAATCTTGCCCAGTCATGTACCCGTCTAAATGTTTCTTAAACATTGTGAGAGCACCTGCTTCAACTACCTCCTCCTTCCATATTAATATATGAAATCTTTCCCCATCTCACTTCAAACCTATGTTCTCTGGATCATGATTCCCCTACTATGAGTAAAAGCATTTACCCCAGCAATTCCTCACACGATTTTATACACCTCATCCTCCTGCGCTCCACAGAATAAAGTCCTAGCCTGCTCAACCTCTCCCGACAGCTCAGGCCCTTGAGCTCTGGCAAGATCCTCGTAACTGAGAATAATTTGTCCCGATTGCACACATCATCTTGGTTCACATGTGAAGATAACGTGGTGCTTGGCCGCTGATGCCAGCGGAACTAGAGCAAAGAAGCTTCAACACTTTCCGAATAAAGCAGGGAAATTGCCAAGCAAAACCCCGCTGTGATGGTGGCTGAGACGCTAGAGGTATTTATGAAAGAAATAGCTGAACTTGACATCTTGGAGCCAATCCACCCGGTAACTGACGCTGTCCTGGCCTGGATGTCTACAACTTGATCTACAACTTAAGCCTGTGCACGCCATACAAGAGAAGAAGATGGCATCTTGGAAAAGGTGAAAGCGCTACTGGAAAAAAGGAAGGGGAAGTGTGATGTGGTCATTGTGTGGAACTTCATCTGTTGAGGACTGATATTGTTATCAGACCATAGATATAAAGTTTGAAAGTATGAAAGTATTGTCATTCAGACATTTCAGCCCGAACGAAATTGTGAACCTTGCAGTCATAACATAGAATAAAATAACAAATCACACACTTAACACAATTTAGCATCCACCACAGTGAGTCCACCAGGCACTTCCTCACTGTGATGGAAGGCAAAGTCTTGAAGTCCAGTCAAGAACAGTATAATGCAGTAACGAGCCCTGCAAACCACAATAACTGTGCCAAACATGATGTCAAGATGAACTAATCTTCACTGCCTATACGTGATTCATATTGCTCCATTTCCTGGAAATCAAGGGTTTGAGGTTCAAGGTCAGTTTATTGTCACATGTACAGTGAAATTTGAGTTACCATGTGTCTAGTTAAAAAACTCCAAAACACCACGATGGTATCTGCCTCCACCATCACACAGAGGGTGCTAGATGTATGGAACGAGCGGCCAGAGGAGGTAGTTGAGGCAGGGACTATCCCAGCATTTAAGAAACAGTTAGACAGGTACATGGACAGGAAAGGTTTGGAGGGATATGGGCAGATGGGAGTACTGTAGCTGGGACATGTTGGCTGGTGTGGGCAAGTTTTGCCGAAGAGCCTGTTTCCACGCTGTATCGCTCTATGACACCCCTGACAGCGAGTTCCAGGCACTCCATATTGTAACTCTAAGTTCAAGCCTCATAAATTCTACTATTGTATCTGCCCCAACTGGCAGCATGGTCAATGCAACCAGCACTTTCTGCATAAAGAACACCATATTGAGTAGCTTACAACCCAAAGTAGGAACATTTTAGGTCAAGGTAACTCCAAACTCACAACATAATTCACAGTGTGCCATTATCATAGTTATTTTTCCATGAACATCCAGCTCGACCTACATAAGTATAGCCCACACAATTACAGTTGAATCATGAATATAACATGAATATATCCACTAAAACTGCAAAAATTCTGAATGGAAAAAAAAAATTCTTGCTATTCATTTTATCATCTGCAAATCAAGGGAAGACAATCATTAGAATGACTGCAGAAGACGCAGATTGCTGGAGTAGCTCTGCTGTTCAAGCAGCATCTCAGGAGAACCGATAGTACAGGTGTCAGACGTTATGGGGAGAAGGCAGGAGAATGGGGATAGGAGGGAGAGATAGATCAGCTATGATTGAATGGCAGAGTAGACTTGATGGGCCGAATGGCCTAATTCTACTCCTATCGCATGACCTTATGACCTTATTGGCGACATTTTGGGTCAGGAACCTTCAAACTGCAGAGTCTCGATCCAAAACATCGCCTGTCCATGTCCTCCTGAGATACTGCCTGATCCACTCAGCTACTCCAGCAGTCAGTGACTTCTGTTATCAGCCAGTATCTGCAGTTCCTTGTATCTACATTGGAATGATTGCCTTCCCTTAAGACAATCATATGGGCTTAAATTTAGTTAAGTCTTGGAAATAGAGTTATAGATTAATATAGTGCGGAAACAGACCCTTCGGCCCAACACGCCCAATAATGTCCCAGTTAACCCTTGTCCCACCTGCCTGCGCTTGGTCCATAACCCTCCAAAATATGTTTTCAATTTTACAGAAAAAAGGTTGTTGAAGTTAATTTATCAATTAAAGATGTTCTAATTGAAAGATAAGCTTTCAACAAAGATCAACTATTTAAATATATATTAATTGCTTCTAGGTGTTTACTGGTGGAAACAAGGAACTGCAGATGCTGGTTTACACAAAAGAACACAAAGTGGGTCAGGCAGCATCTCTGGAGAACGTGGATAGGTGACGTTTTGGGTTGGGACTGAAGAAGGGACTGACATGACATGTCACCTATTCATGTTCTCCAGACATGCTGCCTGGTCCGTTGAGTTATTCTAGCAGTTTGTGCCCTTCAGTTTATATATTCATTGCCGTGTTTTATCCAATGGAAGAATAATTCTGCATACCTGCTTCAAAGCTCGTTCTATATCAATTCCTTGACTCCAAGGTACGGCAGGGTTGGCTAAACAGTCTCCAGTAGTTACTCTTCTTGAAATATCAATCCGCTGCTTCCGTAGATAGCGAAAAGCGTCCGCGATGACGAATATCCCGTCATATGTCAAGGCAGCGGTAAACTGAATGAAAACAAATTGGTATCTATTTTTAATGAACGAATGAATTAATGAATGAATACTTTATTGTTACATGTGACAAGTCACAATTAATTGTTTTGCGCAACCAAGGTATGCAAAGAGTCACCACATCAATGTAAAACGCACCAAGCCAATAGCACAATCCGCCGATTACTGGACTCGTTTCTTGGCCGAATAGCTTCATGAATTATAGTTGGGGGCAAGAAATTGCAGCATCATAATAGGTTGATGTAAATTAATTTCTTGTTTTGAGAGATCACCTAATGGCATCACTAGCTCACCTAGGGGATTGGCTGCCACAATTATCTCATCTATAGAGCATGCAGTAACATTGGGAAGAAGAGATAATTAGTTTAGTTTAATTTACGGATGCAGCGCGGAAACAGGCCCCTCTTTCCGCCCACCGGGTCCGCACTGACCAGCGACCCCCGCACATTAACACTATCCTACATCCACTAGGGACAATTTACAATTTACACTTAGACCAGTCAATTAACTACAAACCTGTACGTCTTTGGAGTGTGGGAGGAAACCGAAGATCTCGGAGAAAACCCACGCTGTCTCGGGGAGAACGTACGTATATACTCCGTACAGACAGCACCCGTAGTCGGGATCGAACCTGAGTCTCGAGCACTGTAAGCGGTGTAAGGCAGCAACTCTACCGCTGCGCCACCATGCCACCCAATAATCACAATGACAAAGGAAGAATTTTTAAATGTTTAAAAAAAACCCTCCTGCGAATTTAGCTTACTAAGAGTTGCGGTCACAATGATAGTAGGTGTGGAAAGCATTAATTTTGTAATCAACAAAAATCCCTCCACACTTTTACAGAAGAACTGCATACCCATACCATTTCACACCTCATTAATCCTTCCTTTGAAGCCTGGATTCAAATTATGCATGTCAGCACTTTCACATTATTTTGATTAAGACAATTTGGTGCATTTGCTGATAATATGAGAAAGAGCTATTGGTGAGGGTGCAGAAGAGGTTTACCAGAGTGCTGCCTGGATTAGAAGGTGTTAGCCATGAGTAGACTACTGCAATCAGTTTGAAGAGGGGTCCAGACTAGTACAGGTGTCAGGGGTTATGGGGAGTAGGCAGGAGAATGGCGTTAGGAGGGAAAGATAGATCAGCCATGATTGAATGATGGAGTAGACCTGATGGGCCGAATGTCCTAATTCTGCTCCTATCACTTATGAACTTACGAACATATGAAAACGTCACCTACACATTCACTCTACAGATGCTGCAGATTGGATGGTTGATCAAATTGGACTCAGAAGAGTAATTTTAATGGTTACATCAATAGGCCACATGTTGACCCAACAAGTTTTGTTGCTTTAGCAAAAGATCAAAGGCAAAATAAAGAAGCACTAATATAAAGTATATATAATAATCACTCAATCTAGCTCTAGGTGAGAGATAAGCATTTGTTGTTTCAAAAATAAAATTCTAACATTTCATCGCTTGGGAATCATTTAGTTCCTTGCCTTTGGTGTTTCAGACTTTAGAGTTTAGTTTAGTTTTGTGTAAAAATACAGCTCGGAATGGTCCAGTGAGGCCCACCAAGTCTGTGCTGACCAGTGATCCCCATACATCAGCTCTATCCTACACACTAGGGGCAATTTACAATTTTACCAAAGCCAATTAACCTACAAACCTGCACATCTTTGGAGTGTGGGAAGAAACCGAAGCAACCGGAGAAAACCCACACAGGTCACGGGGAGAACGTATAAACTCCATACAGACAGCAGCTGCAGCCAAGATCGAACTCGGGTCTCTGGTGCTGTAAAGGGCCTGTCCTACAAGCATGCAACTCTATGCGATTAGCGCAACCTAACGTGGTCGCTTGAGCCGTCCGGCGTCGCGGGGCCGGTCCCACTTCGATCACTGGAGCCGTGCGGAATTGTGCGGAGTTCGTCCCAACATCGCGCGGGGCTCCGAAAAACTGACTATGTTCAAAAATTCCGCGCGGCAACGGCTTGACGGCTCGCAGTCGCCTCGACGCATTACACACCGCCTCGACATCATCCCTACGTGACCCTCTCTGTAGGTGCCTCCGTGACCCTCTATGTGTATGGCTCCGTGGCCCTCTGTGTGTGTGCCTCTGTGCCCCTCTCTGTCCTGGCGAACTTACCTTAGACTTCGCTCCAAGTTCGCCTCACTTTGCGCCGCGTTGCGCCACTCACCCGACCTCCGCGCGCCCCCTGCTGCCGGTTTGGTCGCGCTTGCCGCACGCAGGCGCATGCTGGTGGGAACGGCCCTGTACAGGGGATCACCCGACCTCCGCGCGGCCCCCGCTTCTAGTTTGATCGCGCTCATCGCATGGAGTCGGATGCTGGTAGGACAGGCCCTTAAGGCAGCAATTCTACTGCTGCGCCTCTACCACAGCAATTCTACCATGCTGCAAACATGCATACAGCCGATACAGCATGGAAATAGGCCCTTCGGCCCACCAAGTCCACTCTGACCAACCACCACCATTCATATCAGTTATCCCACTTTCCACACACACACACCCCCCCCCCACACCCCCCACCCCCCACCCTCCCATCCCCGGCTTTCGGATGTGGGAGGAAACCAGAGCACCCAGAGGAAACCTGCAGGGTCACAGGGAGAAAGTGCGAACTCCACCAGGTCAGGATCAAACCCGAGACACTGGCGCCGTGAGGCAGCAGCTCGAACCACTGCACCACTGAGCGGTCCTCAACGGTGCCCTGCAATGCTATGGGAAATGCATAGTACACTGTTATATCTGGAGTAAGCGAAGGAAATATTCTCATCAGGCAGTGCAATATTCAATGATAATTTCCGAGCAAACAAATGTCTTTTTTCACTTAGTTTTAACTGACTGTGTTTGCTCTCAACCAAACGAGCTACTGCACAGTTGTGTGAGGACATTATTACTGGGTATATTTACATAATCTAGTTTTTTACGCTGGTGATTTTCTTTATGGATGTGGAACTTGTGGAACGGCATTCTGTAATATAGGCATCTGCAAACAGTTTCCTTTTGGCTTCCCTGTCTTCTGATTTACACCATGTCATTTCATCCATTCAAATGCAAAAACTCAGAAACAACCAACAATCTCTTGAATGACTAGTTGTATTATAGGGAGCTTAAACTCTTGAATGAGTGCTGGTATTGTATTCAGCTTATGATGTTAATGCAATTGCGCTTTTCACTGTTCAGATCAGTCATTGCAAGGTATCTTTAATAGACACATTTATGACCAAATTCTCCTCACTGGAACAGACTATTATGACAAATAAAAGGGATTAAGCTTGAGCATTTGGATACAGTGTGTGGAATTATGGCCTCTTTGAACACAAGGTGCAAGGGTAGACAATTTCCTTCAGCCGAGATAGACACAAAAAGCTGGAGTAACTCAGCGGGTCAGGCAGCATCTCTGGAGAAAAGGAATAGGTGACGTTTCGGGTTGAGACCCTTCTTCAGACTTAGAATCAGGGGAGAGGGTAACGAGTGTTATAGAAGCAACATGGAACAAGTGAATGAAAGATGTGTAGTAAGGAACAGCAGGTGCTGGTTTACACCAAAGATAGACACAAAATGCTGGAGTAACTCAGCAGGACGGGCTGCATCTCTGGAGAGAAGGAACGGGTGCCTTTGCGGGTTAATATCCTTCTTCAGTCTGAGAGTCAGGGGAGAGGGAGACATAGGGATATGGAAGGGTAAGGTGTGAAAACACAGATCAAATGAGACAATGCTCAAGGAAATGTAGAATGGAACATTGTTAGTTGAGAGGAGGACCCATAGCAGAAGCGTCCACATCGCGGGGCTGGAAACTCGAAGTATCCTGAGCTAATTCTGCTGCCACCATCATCTATTCGACAAGTGATGACTCCCACTGATTGTCGCCGGAAGCTCGCATCATCTTCAGGACGGACGGTGACAGCGAGGCCAACATTTGTAACAAGATGGACATGAAAAGAAGAAGAAGGAGCTGAGAAGAAGGTGAAAGATATGCAAAAGAAGAAATGAAAGGCAGCAAGGATGATCAAGGATAGGTGGAGCCCACAATGGTCCAATGTTCTGCCTTTCTTTGATCATTGTTGCTGGCTTTCATTTGTTCTTTTGCATAACTTTCATCCATTTGTTCTATGTAACTTGTCATATCTCTTGGTTCCCTCTCCCCTGACTCTCAGTCTGAAGAAGGGTCCCCACCCGAAACGTCACCAGTTCCTTTGTGAATCTGTGCAATTCTCTGCCACAGAAGCAGTGGAGGCCAAGTCACTGGATGTTTTCAAGAGTGAGTTAGATTTAGCTCTTGGAGCTAACGGAATCAAGGGATATGCATGAACGGGGGGGGTACTGATTTTGGATGAACTGCCATGATCATATTGAATGGCGGCGCTGGCACCTATTTTCTATGTTTCTATTTCTATCTTGGGTGTAAACCAGCATTCCTACACAATTTCCATCAGTCATTTGGAAACGTTTCCCACATCCTGGTGCTGGATCTCCACAACCTGACTGAGGAGATCAGGTATATACAAAGTGCTGGAGCAACTCAGTGGGTCAGGCAGCATCTCTGGAGAAAAAGGATGGGTGATGTTTCGGGTTGGGAACCTTCTTCAGACTGTCCATGCGTAAGTGAACGACTGCCTTTTATAATGAGCTTAGTTTAGTTTAGAGTTTAGATATACAGCAGGGAAACAGGCCCAGAAGGCTGTGGAGGCCAAGTCAATGGATATTTTTATGGCAGAGATAGACAGATTTTTAATTAGTACAGGTGTCAGGGGTTATGAGGAGAAGGCAGGAGAATGGGGTTAGGAGGGAGAGATAGATCAGTCATGATTGAATGGCGGAGTCGACTTGATGGGCCGAATGGCCTAATTCTATCCCTATCACCTATGACCTTATGACCCACCGAGTGCTCGACAACCATTGATTTTGTTTAGTTTAGTTTAGAGGTACAGCACGGAAACAGGCCCTTCGGCCCACTGAGTCCACGCCGACCAGCGATCCCCGCGCATTAATGATATCCTTCGCACAGTCGGGACAATTTACAATTTTACCAAGGCAAATTAACCTACAAATCTGCACGTTTTTGGTGCGTGGGAGGAAACCGGAGCATCCGGAGAAATCCCACACAGGTCACTGCGAGAACGTACAAACTCCATACAGTCAGCACCCACAGTCGGGATCGAACACAGGTCTCTGGTGCTGTAAGCCGCAGCTATAATGCTCTACCACCGTGCTGCCCATTCACACTAGTCCTACATTATCCCACTTGACAATGCAGTGTCACCACAGAAACTGATGCATTATTTACGAAGCCAAGTAACCTAAAAACCTGAATGTCTTTGGTGTGTGGGCTGCATGGTGGCACGGCGGTAAAGTTGCTGCCTTAAGGGCCTGTCCTACCAGCATCCGACTCCATGCGATGAGCACGATCAAACTAGAAGCGGGGGCCGCGCGGAGGTCGAGTGATCCCCTGTACAGGGCCGTTCCCACCAGCATGCTCCTGCATGCGGCAAGCGCGGCCAAACCGGCAGCGAGGGCCGTGCGGAGGTCGGGTGAGTGGCGCAACGCGGCGCAAAGTGAGGCGAACTTGGAGTGAAGTCTTAAGGTAAGTTCGCCAGGACAGCGAGGGGCACACAGAGAGGGGCACAGAGGCACACACAGAGAGGGCCACGGAGGCACAACGTCGAGACGGTGTGTAATGCGTTGAGGCGACTGCGAGCCAACAAGCCGTTGCCGCGCGGAATTTTTGAACATAGTCAGTTTTTCGGAGCCCCGCGCGATGTCGGGACGAACTCCGTACAATTCCGCATGGCTCCGGCGATTGAAGTGGGACTGGCCCCGCGACGCCGGACGGCTCAAGCGACCACGTTAGCTTGCACTCATCGCATAGAGTTGCATGCTGGTGGGACAGGCCCTTTACAGCGCTTACAGCACCAGATACCCGGGTTCGATTCTGTACTGAGTTTGTACGTTCTCCCCGTGGCCGCCTGGGTTTTCCTCTGGGACTCCAAAGACGTACAGGTTTGTAGGTTAATTGGCTTGGTATATATGTAAAGAAGTGTTCTTACTGTATGATAGTGTTAATGTGCCGGGATGACTGGTCGGCGCAGAGTCGGTGGGTCCAAGTGCCTGTTTCCGCGCTGTATCTCTAAACTGAACAAAACTAATCTAAATCTACGAAGTTTTTGATTTATCTATGCTTCCATTATTTTTCAACCATTTCAAGGCTTGAAGGAGTTTTGGCCAATACAGAATAAATCAAAGCGCTAAAGGGCAGGTGATTAATTGTCTGATGGCCTTTGACCAAGGGGATAGGATGGGCGGTACGCGAGTTGTATTGTTAATGTTGTTCGCTGGAAAATCAATTGCACAGGAAGAACAATTAATGAGAAAGTATTTTATTTGTGCCTGGGAAAACAACAAAAACGGTAGCTGATTATGGTGTGAAAATTACTAACAATGGACATTTTTTGAAGACAAGAGAAAAGCCGTTGAGTGTAGGAAGGAAGTGCAGATGCTGGTTTAAACCGAAGGTAGACACAAAAAGCTGGAGTAACTCAGCGGGACAGGCAGCATCTCTGGATGACGTTTCGGGTCGAGACCCTTCTTCAGACGGGTTAGGCATAAGGGAAACGAGAGATATAGACGATAATGTGGAGAGATAAAGAACAACGAATAAAATGTATGCAAAAAAGTAACATGATAAAGGAAACAGGCCATTGTTTAGCTGTTTGTAGGGTGAAAACGACAAGCTAGTGCAACTTGGGTGGGGGAGGGATAGAGAGAGAGATGGAATGATGGGGCTACCTGAAGTGAGAGAAATCAATATTCATACCACTGGGCTGTAAGCTGCCCAAGCGAAATATGAAATGCTGTTCCCCCAATTTGCATTTAGCCTCACTCTGACAATGGAGGAGACCGAGGACAGAAAGGTCTGTGCAGGAATGGGAAGGACAATTAAAGTATCTGGCAACTGGGAGACCAGATGGTGAGTGGAAAGTTGAAACTAATAGAAAAAGAGGTAGATACAGAAAAAAAATTGTAGATGCTGAAATTGAAGCAGAAAAAGCTGGACACAGTCAGCATTGAGTATAGAAGCTGGGAGGTCCTGTCGCACTTGTGTAAGGGATTGGTGAGGCCGCATTGCATTCAGTCACCATGCCACAGGAAAGGTGTCATCAAGCTCGAAAGGGAGCAGAGAAGATTTACGAGAATGTTGCCAGGACTCGAGGGCCTGAGTTATCGGGAGAGGTTGAGTTCTGCCAGGGGAGGTAGCAATCTTCTGAGGTAGCAGGGTAACATTACATGCACTTATTTTTTGATGGGTCCCAACCCAAGATGTCACCCATCCTTTGTCTCTGTAGATGCTGCTTGACCCGCTGAGTTACTCCAATACTTTGTGTCTAAATTTGATATTGAGACTGGAAGGCTACAATATGCCCATCGGATACAAGTCCATTCTTGTCTTGGCTTGAACCAATTTAGCGTCCTTCCTTAAATAAGGAGGCCAGTAGTGAAAGCAGTGTTCCAGATTTGCTGTCACAAGTATCCTGTACAACTGAAGCATAGCTTCCGTACTTTTGCCTTCAATCCGTGGCCTGGTTCGGCAACTTGAGCATCCAGGAGCGGAAAAGACTGCAAAAGGCTGCGGCCACTGCCCAGTCCATCACCGGCTCTGACCTTCCCACCCTCAAAGGGATCTATTGAAGTCGCTGCCTCAAAAAGGCAGCCAACATCATGAAAGACCCACACCACCCTGGCCACACGCTTATCTCACTGTTGCCATCGGGAAGAAGGTACAGGAGCCTGAAAACTGTAACGTCCAGGTTCAGGAACAGCTTCTTCCCTACAGCCATCCGGCTATTAAACACGACAAGAAATAAGCTCTGAACTGCAACAGACGATTATTATTGTTGCCCTATATGTGTTGATTTATCGAGTATGTGTGCATGTGTATATATATACCCACTGAACCTTTTTTCTCCCGTTATGTACCATGTTTACATATTCTGTTGTGCTGCAGCAAGTACGAATTTCATTGTCCTATCTGGGACACATGACAATAAAACGCTCTTGACTCTTGCCAATTGTAAACATTGGTATTGTGTTAACCTTCTAACCACTTGCTGTATCAGCACATACACTTTTGTGAATTATGCAATGGGACATTCAGATACATCGACATCTCTTTGGGGTGGCACAGTGGAGCAGGATTAGAGTTGATGCCTTACAGTTCCAGAGGCCCAGGTTCGATCCTGATCACAAGTGCTGTCTGTACGGAGTTTGTCTGTTCTCCCTGTGACCGCTTGGGTTTTCTCCGGGTGATCCGGTTTCCTCCCACTTTCCAAAGGCTTACAGATTAATTGGCTTCAGTAAAATTGTGCGGACTCGGTGCGATGAAGGGCCTGTTTCCATGCTCCGAAGTAAAGTCGAAAGACTCTGTAGGAGGCACTGCCTCAAAAAGGCAACCAGCATCATCAAGGAACCACACTACCCTCGCCACCCTCTCATTTAGTTTTACAGATGCAGTGTGGAAAGAGGCCCTTTGGCCCACCGAGTCCATGCTGACCAATGATTACCTGTAGGGACAATTTACACCAGGGACAATTTACAGAAGCCAATTAACCTACAAACCTATTTTGTCAACAAAATAGAGGGAGTACAGAGGAGATTTACTAGAATGTTGCCTGGGTTCCAGCAACTAAGTTACAGAGAAAGGTTGAACAAGTTAGGTCTTTATTCTTTGGAGCGCAGAAGGTTAAGGGGGGACTTGATTGAGGTCTTTAAAATGATGAAAGAGATAGACAGAGTTGACGTGGATAAGCTTTTCCCATTGAGGGTAGGAAAGATTCAAACAAGAGGGCATGACATGAGAATTAAGGGACAGAGGTTTAGGGGTAACATGAGGGGGAACTTCTTTACTCAGAGAGTGGTGGCTGTGTGGAATGATCTTCCTGCAGAAGTGGTGGAGGCAGGATCGATTTTAACATTTAAAAGTAAAGTGGATAGATATATGGATGGGAAGGGAATGGAGGGGTATGGTCTGAGTGCAGGTAGATGTGGCTAGGCGAAAATAAATGGTCGGCACGGACTGGAAGGGCTGAGAAGGCCTGTTTCCGTGCTGTAATTGTTATATGGTTATATGGTTATATGGTTACAAACCCGCACGACTTTGGGAGAAAATCAGAGCACCCAGAGAAACCCCACACGGTCACAGGGTGAACGTACAAACTCTGTTCAGCTCTGTACTCAGTGGTCAGGATCGAACCCGGGTATCTGGGGCTGTAAGGCAGCAACCCTACCGCTGCGCTGCACCCTCCTGCCGTCAGGAGGAAGGCACAACAGTCGCAAAACTGTGACCTCCGGGTTCAGGAACAGCTTCTTCCCAGCGACCATCAAGCTATTGAACACTTCAGTTACGTATCTGGCGCTGAGAGGCAGCAACTCTACCAGCTGAACAACTTGTGAAAAGGAAATAACCCACTAAGAAACTCACGACAATAAATGCTTTTGAAACACTGTGGGATTAGGGCAATCTTCAGCTTAATCAGACAACAATGAACATTTAGAAACTAAAAATATTAAATACTCTTAAGACAAGTACAGGAATTTACCTCAGCCTTTCTTGAAAATGGAGAAAGTTTTAATACTTTTGAGCCATGAGTTTAAATTCTGCGAAAAGCTTTTCAGCACAATTTTCAAGAGGATAGCACAGATTAAGAAGTTTCTCTGCAATAATATCTCAGTTGAAGATGAATATTTGTAGATATTTTTTGAATACCAATATATCCAATGTTAATCAACTGAACTGAATCGAGAATAGACTTATGATTATCATTTTCAATTTGAGTTAGCAATTAAAAGCAAGAAGTGAGAAATTTTTGATAACAAATGGGGAATTAAATTAATCTAATTTGCTCAATGGTAAAGCATGCATAAAAATCAATCTCCATTTGGGTAGCATCAGCCTACATTATTTTCTCTTCAATATTCCTTTCACAATACACTGATACTGCCATCCAGCTCCTTTCTAGCTCTCTTCTGTCCCCTCTACAATCAGTCTGACAACAAATGTGTAGGTTTTTACTACTCTACCTTTCATTTTTTAGCATTAGTGAACCATCAAGTGCACTATCATGCACCCCTCCTCTCTATTTAATGTCCCGTCAATCTTACTGATTTTCAGTCCTGTCATTTCACACTAACTGGCAGAGACTCTTCCTTTAACATGAAAAATACTGAATTCAAGCTGTCTTTCACAAAAGCACTGATGTATATTAGCATCCAATGTGCCTGGCGCAAGAACACATTAGAGCAAAGTGCAGTGACAATCAACCCATGAGGCCATTTGCTACTGCATCCAATTTCCTACACAACTGCAATATAACTTCAATCTTCAGTCATGAGACCACGTCTCAACATTGCTGAGACAACAGGAATTGTGCAGATGCACTGCTGTGGTTTGATTGAGTTACGATTCAGCATGGAAACAGTCCTTGGGCCCACACCAAAGATCCTACAGCAAGCAAGATGGCCCACTCGACGCAAAAGACGCAGTAGGGTCATGGGCAGATTAATGAGTACTCTTCGGCCCCATTTCCGTAACCGGCTTCCGTCTCCGCACTCCTATCCAAAGATCCTATATCAACAGGAATCTCCATATTGCTATTATTTTACCAAATACCTTCGTTGTGAACAGTGTGATCAAATGAATTACAGAGTGCGAGTTTAATACAAACATCAACTCAAACGCAGCACATGAGCCATTTAAAAAGAAATTAAAAAGAAAACTTAAAAAAATAAAATTCAAAAAAGCATTAAAAAAAGAAAATTAACAGAATTATAATTTATTGACATAATAATCATTAACAAAAAATAGCAGAATTATGAATTAACAGAATTATGAATAATGGGTCTAACACTCTATCACACACACAAACTGTTCCCCCGCAACGCTAATTACACTGCGAGAGGGATATATATATACAAAGTCGGGTCGGGTCAGGTTTCCTGAAATGGCAGACGAAAAGGCTGACTTTCTGCTCCGTAGGGTAAGCCCATTGGTTTTAGCAGGAGTGCACTATCTTGCTTGCTATTAGATCTTTGGTCCACACCAGTTCGGTGTGGTCCCAGTTTCTCATCCACTCCTAACACACCAGGGGGCAATTTGCCTTGAAGTCAATTAACCTACAAACCTGCACACCTTTGTGTTGTGCGAGGTAACCGGAGCACTGGGAATAACCACAAGCAGTCATAAGGAGAACGTGCAAACTCCACACAGACAGCACCCGAGATCAGGATCAAACCCCGTATCGCTGGCAGCAGCTGATAATTTAAATTATTCTGAATTCTCGTTTAAGTCAAAATTCCTTTGCATTTTTAGAGCCAATTTTGTTGTTTACCTTTATTGCATGTGCCCATTCAAACAATATGGTTGAATGCAGTTCAGTGACAATACTACAATCATACTAGGTATAAGAGTGTAAAATATGAAACCACATTGAGTCAGCACACATGAATTACCACGTTTTAGGCCCTTCGAGTCTACTCTGCCGTACAATCATGGATGGACACAAAATGCTGGAGTAACTCAGCGGGTGAGGCAGCATCTCAGGAGAGAA
Organism: Raja brachyura; assembly: GCA_963514005.1. The sequence goes on along the minus strand of OY740793.1, from coordinate 11,805,925 downwards.
GGAATGGTGACGTTTTGGGGTCGAGATCCTTCTTCAGACTGATGTTAGGGGTGGGGGCGGGACAAAGATAGAATGTAGGCAGAGTCAGTAAGATTGGTGGGAGAACTGGGAAAGGGAAGGGGATGGAGGTCGAGGGAATGCAATTGGAGAAGTCAATGTTCATACCGCTGGGTGTAAACTACCCAAGCAAAATATGAGGTGCTGTTCCTCCAATTTGCGCTGGGCTTCACTCTGACAATGGAGGAGGCCCAGGACTGAAAGGACAGATTGGGAATCCCGCCCCCTCCCCTGACATCAGTCTGAAGAAAGGTCTCGACCCGAAACATCACCCTTTCCATCTCTCCTGAGATGTTGCCTCACCCGCTGAGTTACTCCAGCGTTTTGTGTCTACCTTTGATTTTAACCAGCATCTGCAGTTCATTCTTACACATACAATCACGTATAATCTATTTTTCCCTCCCAACCTTATTTTCCTTCCTTTCCCCATATCCTTACTAATCAAGAATGTAATAATTTTATTTCTGGAATTTTCGTTTAGTTTATTTAGGATTTTAAAAGATTTTTAAAAATATAATTATTTTCTGAAGCGCGTCCATTAAACACCAATAAGCTCGAAATATCCAAACTGCACAATCTGGTGATGTGATTTTTTTCCAATGGGTTTTTAATCCGCACCATTGCCAGGTGGTGGAACATTGGAAAGAGAGATGGTCTTACCTTCAGATTAGTAGCAGCTGTTCCTGGGTACTCTCTCTGATCCAGCTTCGTCCATCTCTGCATGAATTTCTGAACCATTGGGTCCTCGTAATTCACAAGCTGAAAGCCAGTTACATTGACTCCCGTCTCAATAAATTTATCCAGCACAAGATCGGAGAAGCCCTGCAATGAATACACAAGAGAAGTCACAGTAAAGGAGGCCAGCAGACTGCTGAAAAAGCAGGGTGTAAGTCTATTATATCCATGCTCAAGTCTCACCATCACCTCTCTCACTCACACAGGAGCGGCTCGGTGGAGTCGCTGCCTTGCAGCGCCAGAGACCCGGGGTTCCATCCTACCTCGGCTGCTGTCTATGTGGAGTTTGCACGTTGTCCGCGTGACCGTGCGGGTTTTTCCCCGGCTGCTCTGGGTTCCTCCCGCATTCCACAGACGTGCGGGCTTGAAGGTTAAGTTGCTTCTGTAAATTATTACCTGTGTGTGGGATAGAGCTAGTGTATGGGTGATCACTGGTTGGCATGGACGCAGTGGGCTGAAGGGCCTGTTTCCATGCTGAATCTCTAAACTAAACTAAAGTCGCTCAGCGGGTCAGGTAGCAAATCTGGAGGACATGGATAGGCAATGTTTCAAGTTAGGACTCTTCTTTATTCTGAACCCAAAATATCTAAATGAAGAGTCCGTACACAAAACGTCAAGTATCCGTGTTCTCCAGAGATGCTATCTGTCTCGCTGAGTTACTCTAACGGCGCTGTCCCACTTACGCAACTTTTTCGGCAACTGCCGCTACCCGTCATAGGTTGTTGCAGGTCCCGAAGATTTTCAACATGTTGAAAATCCAGCGGCGACCAGAAATACGCTACGACTCTTTGGGCGACTGAGGAGATGACTCACGACCATACAGGCGATGTCGCGGGGTGAATGAAGCCTGTATGGTCGTGAGTAGTCGCCCAAAGAGTCGTACCTTCAATTTGGATTTTCAACATGTTGAAAATTTTCAACGACCTGCAACGACCGATGACGGGTGCTGGCAGTCGCCGAAAAAGTCAGGTAAGTGGGACAGGGCCATAACACTTTGTGTCCTTTATGTTAAAATCATCATCTGCTGTTCCTTATGTTTTAATTTGCTCTTGGAATATTCGCTCTTTTTACCACAGCGGCAATTGTATGATCAACATCAGAGGGCTATAACCCCCCAAAATTAGTTATAAAAATATCTCTGGCTAATCTGTTGCAGCAGCTGCTAATGAGTTTGTGGTTATGGATTTAGAATTGAAGTTGGCTACAAAGAAAGCTTCAACACGTGGGAAAATAAATTGCGATCTTTGCTGTCTAATGAGCAAAATCAGCACTGTTTTGACTTGTTCCTTTACCTCACCCGCTGCTGGCATTCAGGCAATGGCAACATGTTATTCACTGCAAGGATGAGATGGAAAGGGGAATCATTTGCAAGCACCGCATGGCTGATTGATTCCCGAAGCTTCATCTAATATGTGACAAAATAGCAACAGTAAAAGACCCTCAGTGCCATGGACTAGATAGGATGTTGGCAGGCATTTGTGGGTCTTGCATGTGTGATTTCGTTGAGAAGGTCCAACTAATAGGTGACAAAGCAGCAGGAGTGAAATATCTGCGGTACAATAAACTGGATGTGATTTCCTCAGGGCTGATTGAAAACCCCGACGGTACCGCAGTCCCGATCAAAATATAAATGCGGGAAGTATTTATTTGCAAATGTCCAATTTCGACAGATTTCCCGAGCCAACCAGTGAGTTGTGAAATTGCCCACCAAGGATATCTGAGGAATTACTGAACAGGATGCCTCTTCCGAGATAATTCTGGGATACATTTAGTCTGTGATTTCTGTTTGCGGTGATGTGCTTTCCCATTCTGTCCTGGAGAAAAACTACGGGCGGCACGGTGGCGCAGCGGTAAAGTTGCTGCCTTACAGCGCTTGCAGCGCCAGAGACCCGGGTTCGCTCCTGACTACGGGTGTTGTCTGTACGGAGTTTGTACGTTCTCCCCGTGACCTGTGTGGGTATCCTCTGAGATCTTCGGTTTCCTCCCACACTCCAAAGACGTACAGGTTTGTAGGTTAATTGGCTTTGGTGTGAATGTACAATTGTCCCTAGTGTGTGGGATAGTGGTAATGTGCGGGGATCGCTAGTCAGCGTGGACTCGGTGGGCTGAAGAGCCTGATTCCATGCTGTATTTCTAAACTAAACTAAACTAACTCAACTACTTATCAAATTAAGCCACCAGGCTCAAATTAAGTTTTTTGTCAATTTGATGTTTGGCGATATTTTTGACTCCCTTTATATAAAGTCATAGAGTGATACAGTGTGGAAACAGGCACTTCGGCCCAACTTGCCCACACTGGCCAACATGTCCCAGCTACACTGGTCCCACCTGCCGACATTTGGCCCATGTCCCTCCAAACTTGTCCTATCCATGTACCTGCCTAAATGTTTCTTAAATATGTTTCTTTCTGTTGAAACAACTGTTTCTTATATGTTGAATATGCCTACAGTAAATGTCTTGTTAAATGTGGGTGCCTGCTGTGCAGATGTTTCTTCTTAAAGCCTTATGGGCGGCACGCCGGCACGGCAGGTAGTACTCTTGCTTTACAGCGCCAGAGACCAGAGTTTGACACTGACCTTGGGTGCTGCCTGGACGGAGTTTGCACGTTCTCCCCGTAACCGCGTGGGTTTCCCCTGCACATCCCAAAGACGTGTGGGTTTGTAACTTGCCCCTCGTGTATAGGGAGTGTGTAGTACTCGTGTGCCAATGGGTGATCGATGGTTGGCGTGGACTTGGTGGGCCGAGTGGCCTGTTTCCATGCTGAATGTATAAACTCAAACTCAACTTTTACATTCAGTGAATGGATGAAAAATGTGCACAGGTGAGTGACGTTTTTTGGTCTCACTCATGCCAACCTGGATGCAATTTGCAAGCAAAAAAACCCAAATTTGTGATTCCTCATTCGGAAAGTGTTTATTGTAACTGAGTCTGTACTCGGATTAGTCATAGAGTATTACCAGAGTTTAATTTAATTCAGAGATACAGCACGGAAACAGGCCCTACTGCCCACCGAGTCGGCACCGACCAGCGATCCCCGCACACTAACACTATCCAACACACACTAGGGACAATTTACAATTTTACCGAAGCCAATTAACCTACAAACCTGTATGTCTTTCGAGTGTGGGAGGAAACCAAAGTTCCTGGAAAAAACCCACACAGGTCACAGGGGTAACGTACAAACTCTGTACAGACAGCACCCGGGTCCGGCGCTCTAAGACCGGAGGTTTTTGTCAGTCTCCCTAATGGACGAAAGTGGTTTCCGTTTTAAAAATCGGTAATTTTTTAGTCGCAGCCGGTTGCGATGCTAGTTGAAGGTGGTTGCCGGAGGACAAAAACCTCCGGGAACCGCACGGAAACCTTGGGTGGGGTGCAAAGTCTCCAGAGGTTTCCATTCACGTTTCCTAAGTGGGACAGGGGCATAATAGTGAATGTAGCGCCGGAGACCCAAGTTCGATCCTGACCACGGGTTCTGTCTGTATGGTGTTTGTTCCTTCTCCCCGTGACCTGGGTGGGTTTTCTCCGAGATCTTCTGTTTCCTCTCATATTCCAAAGACGTACAGGTTTGTAAGTTAATTGGCTTTGGTAAATGTAAAAATTGTGGCTAGTGGATGTAGGATAGCGTTAATGTGCGGGGATCGTTGGTCGGTGCGGTCCCGGTGGGTCGAAGGGCCTGTTTCTGTGCTGTATCTCTAAACTAACTAAACTGCAGCACCTGGAGGAAGCCCAGGGAGTCACATGGAGAACGTGCAAACTACACGCAGACAGCTCCCGAGTGCAGCTAGAGACACGGGAACTGGTGCCGAGACAGTGATTATTAGTTTTGTTTAGAGATAGTGCAGAAAAAGGCCCTTCGGCCCACCTTGCGATCTCCGTAAACTTGCACTATCCTACACACCAGGGATAATTTACAATCTTTACTGAAGCCAATTAACCCTCAAACCTGTACTTCTTTGGAAACCGGATCACCCGAGGAAAACCCACGTGGTCACAGGGAGAATGTACAAACTCCGTGCTGACAGCACCTGTAGTCAGGATTGAACCCAGGTCTCTGGTGTTGTAAGGCAGCTACTCTACCATTGCGACACCGTACAGCCCCAAACCATGATGTGGTGAACAATTGCATTTTCCAACTTAAGCAGTCACTAAAAACACAATAAGACTTTCTTGACACTTTTCTGATAGCAACCCTTAATTCAGTGCAACATTTCTACGTATTCTACATCCCAATCAGTGATTTCCCTGTGTATAATTAACTGTAGTTGATGCAGTACGTCAGAAACTATTCCATTTGTACTCTAAGATTAGCAGACACACATTTCCGAGCATTGTTCTTGGCTGGAGTTAAATTAATTGGTAAATGATCAATTATTGTACCAGTTTAGTTCATTGTCACGTGTACCGAGGTACAGTGAAAAACTTTTGTTGCGTGCTAACCAGTCAGCAGAAAGGCAATGTGGTACGGTGGCACAGTGGTAGAGTTGCTGCCTTACGAAGCTTACAGCGCCAGGGACCTGGGTTCGATGCCGACTACGGGTGCTGTCTGTACAGAGTTTGTACGTTCTCCCCGTGACCGCATGGGTTTTCGCCAATATCTTCACTTGCCTCCCACACTGCCAAGACGTACAGGTTGGTAGACGTATATAATTGACTTGGTATGAATGTAAAATTGTCCCTAGTGTGTATAGGATGGTGCTAATGTGCGGGGATCGCTGGTCGTTGTGGACTCGGTGGGCCGAAGGGCCTGTTTCCGCGCATAATCTCTAAACTAAACTAAATACATGATGACAATCGAGCCATTTACATTGTTAAAAATGTGGAGCGATTATAATACATGACTGTAGATCTGCTTCTGTGGCTAGCACGCAATAGTCTCCTGGGCTGGGTGCCTATTAGTACTGAGTTCTTCAAAGCCCCATTATATAATCAATCACAAAGGTGACTTACCAGAGTGGCCAGCATGTAATGGTAACCTCTGATGTTTTTGCCAACGTTTACAGCCTGTATCGCAAAGGAAAGAAATAATCTATGAAAATGTTCTTCAGTCAATAAAGATGGAATTTAAAAAAAAAAGAAAATGTTCTTCAATGAAACCTAAACAATTCCAGTCAGCGTAATTGCATTATAAATATTTAGCTGACACAGGATAGAAAATATCATTCTGACGCAATTAGCACAGTCAACGCCTGTGTAGCTTTTCGAAATGAAAGTAAAATAAATACAGATGCTGGAAATCTGAAATAAAAGTAGAAAATGGCAAAAACGATCAGCAGGTTAGGCAGCATCAATGCTAACAGTGTTAACTTTGCAATTGTATTGTTAGCGTTCTCCGACCTTTTATAAGATTCTGTCCCTAAAACCTCGGTTGGCGTAACTGGTAGAGCTGTAACACCATATAGTGTTAATGATATCCCAAGTCCATTTTCAGTCTGGCACCTGGTCACTAGATTGGGCATAGCTGTGCAACTTTCACCGCCTCTCCTCTTTACAACTAGTCAATGGTACTTCCATGATCTTCATTGAGATCACCAGTACACATTGAATACCAGATCATTACCGAGTATGTGCTTCTTATCCCCAGCCCTTGTCTCATAACGTCATGAGATCATAAGTGATTGGAGTAGATTTAGGCCATTCGGCCCATCAAATCTACTCCGCCATTCAATCATGGCTGATCTATCTCTCGCTCCCAACCCCATTCTCCGGCCTTCTCACCTTAACCTCTGACACCCCGTACTAATCAAGAATCTATCTATCTCTGCCTTAAAAAAGCCCACAGATTTGGCCTCCACAGCCCTGTGTGGGAGAATTCCACAGATTCACCACCCTCTGACTAGAGAAATGTGTTTACCAGGTGAACCTACCAGCCTATATAATGAGGTTACTTCCAATTCCGCAGTTTTACTATTTACTAATAACCTATTGTGAGGAATGGTTACAAACACCTTGGCATGATTCACATAGGTCATCGTGCAAACTTCTCAAAAATACTCTAGGCTAATTCTTGAGCTACACAGTTTTCTGCTTTTCCCTCTCAAATTTGTTATTCCGTTTTCTGTGGTATCTGGTACCTGGTCTTCCAGTTTAACTTTCGCAGTTAAAACCAAAAGCCTTAAGGGCCTGTTGCACTTGGCCGTCATTTGCGCTTAATTTACGTGGCATCATTTACGCGTCACGACACACGATGCGCGCTTCATGACACGCATGTGATGCGCGCATGCTGCGCATTACCTGCGTATGGTGTGCCTTACGCGCGCATGGTGTGTAGTGACATAGGCAGTGACGCGGTCGCGCGTAGCATCCCAGGATTTCGTGATGTACAAAAATTTGTGCGCCATCTGCGTGATGCGCAAAATGACGGCCAAGTGGGACAGGCCCTTTAAGGTTCCAATTGTCAGAGTGAGGCCCAATGCAAATTGGAGGAAGAGCACCTCATATTTCGCTTGGGCAGCTTACAACCCAGCGGTATGAATATTGATTTCTCCAACTTCAAGTAACCAGTGTTTTCCCATTCTCTCTGTCCCTCCCCAACCTAGTTTTCTGACTAGTTCTACCGCCCTCCTGATTAAATCTTGCCGACTGTATGCCACCCACTTGTCACCTTCCCCATAGCTAACAATGAACAATTCTAGGGTACACAAAAGGCTGGAGAAACTCAGCGGGTGCAGCAGCATCTAATGAGCGAAGGAGATAGGCGACGTTTTGGGTCGAGACCCTTCTTCAGACTGGTTAAGGATCAGGGAAACGAGAGATATAGACGGTGATGTGGAGAGATAAAGAACAATGAATGAAAGATATGCAAAAAAGTATCGATGATAAAGGAAACAGGCCATTGTAAGCTGTTTGTAGTGTGAAAATGAGAAGCTAGTGCGACTTGGGTGGGGGAGAGATAAGAGAGAGGGAATGCCAGGGCCCGAGGGCTGAGGGAGAGGTGGGAAGGGGAGGAGGCAGCCTTGGTTAACAGAATTGAGAACATTCAATGTTTAAGCCCGAAGGATGCAGACTCCCCAAGCGGAATATGAGGTGCTGTTCCTCCAACTTGCGGTGTTGCTCACTCTGGCCGTGGAGGAGGCCCAGGACTGAGAGGTCGGATATGGAATGGGAGGGGGAGTTGAAGTGCTGAGCCACCGGGAGGTCGGGATGGTTATTGTGGACCGAGCGGAGGTGTTCGGCGAAACGATCGCACAGCCTCCAATGAACAATTCTACATTTCCTTATCACCATCTGCTTTGATCTGTCATTTTCACACCATATCTATAGTTCTCCTCTCCCCTGATGCTCTGTCTAACGAAGAGTCTCGCTCCGAAACGTCACCCATTCCTTCTCTCCAGAGATGCTGCCTGTCCCGCTGAGTCACTCCTGCATTTTGTGTCTACCATTAAGGGGATATTTTGGTTGGTTCTAAGAAATTATTCCATTGATTTTATTATACAAACACCAGACTTGAGGCTCTCCTAATGGAGGCAGAATAGTGCTTACTGACACTACTTTGCTGATTATCTGTCCCACCAGGTCTCTTACATTAATAAATAGCAGTCGGGTAACTTTTAATCCTTCTTCAATAAATTCCACAATTCTCCTCAGTAGTAGGTGATGAGCAAGCACAATTGCGATCCTAATCTTTGCTTCCTCATTAAACGTGGATGCCCTTTTAGAACAGGGTTTAAAAAAAAAATTCAGAGCACACTGAATATGCTCAGCAGTTCAGGCTGCATGACCTTCTGGTAACCTGAAAGATTCCGAGTCGTACAGTCGTTCAACACAGGAAAAAGCCCTTCGGCCCAATTTGTCCATGCTGACCAAGAAGCCCCATCTACGCTAGTCCCACATTCCACTAAATCATACATGTCCATGTACATGCCCATGTGTCATTTAAATGTTGATATAGTACCTGCTCAACCACCTCCTGTGGCAGTGTGTCCCCAAACCTTACTACCCTCTGTGTGAAAATGTTGGAAAGATCTACATCTTTCCTCTCTCATCTTAAACTTATGCTCTCTGGTTCTTGATTCCCCTACTCTGGGTAAAATAATGTACATTTACCCTATTCATCTATTCTCCTCATGATTTTATACTCTTCTATAAGATCACCCCTCATCCTCCTGCGCTCCAAGGAATAAAGTCCTTGCCTGCCCAACTTCTCTTCGCAGTTTAGAACCTTGGATCCTGGCAACATCCTCGTAAGGTCGATGCCAACATTTCGATGTCAACGACGGCAACGCAGGCAACCTCGGCGTGGCCGCAGCTTTGTACAAATCTGAGTGAGGAGAGACTGACATTTAGCTCTGACAGCTGCAGTCAACAGGCAGGAGGAAAGGAGCTGCGAAGGACACCTTCAAAAACGTATTATCCCAATTCAGCTCAGAATCTTACACAACCAGCATCATGAACACTAATGCTATTAGAGTGATCCTCTTAAAATGTGTGTGTGTGGAAGCAGCAACTGTAAAGAAGCAGGATTACAGGACGAGTGCTCGATACATCCTAAGGGGATGTGGATGGATCCATCTTTGCATTAATACACAAAGGCCTGAAATCACTTGATCAAAGGGCCTGTCCCACTTACGCGATTTTTTTCGGGGACTGCCGGCACCTGCCATAGTCACAGCAGGTCGCCGAAAAATTTCAACATGTTGAAAATCCAGTGACGATCAGAAAAAGGTACGACTCTTTGGGCGACTTCTCACGCCATACAGGCGTCATGGCCTCCGTGTTGAAAATCCAGCGGCAACAAGAAAAAGGGTACGACTCTTTGGGCGACTACTCTTGACCATACAGGCGTCACGTGTCGATATGGTCATGAGTAGTCGCCCAAAGAGTCGTACCTTTTTCTGGTCGCTGCTGGATTTTCAACATGTTGAACATTTTCGCCGAGCTGCTGTGACTATGGCGGGTGCCGGCAGTCGCCGAATAAATCGGGTAAGTGGGACAGGCCCTTAAAGCATTCAGAGGGAAAAAAAAACTAGACTCTTTATTGGGTATAATAAAATCTTTGCCCATAGTATCATCGCTGTGGTTGACGGGTTTACAGTGGCAGTACAGCGCATGCACAAAGCAAATCCTTTTTTTCTCTCTCCACTTTTTGGTCAAATATGTTGCAGAAAATAGCCGTTACCTGATCCATAATCGCGTTAAGTCTGTTCAATTCGCAGTCTATTAAATATCTTCTTTCTTGCCGCTTGTCCATTTCCTCAAAGATGCGCCTGTACTCCATGAGGTCGGTAATACTGCCGACTGACTTGGCCGTCACCTGCCAGTTATTCTGCACGGCGGCCTCCATAATTACTTGCAAAATGGAATATCCTGCAGAAACAAGAACAAGCGGCAGCTTAGGAACGAGAGCTGAATTGCTACTGAATAAGAAAGTAATCGAGATCGGTATGGTATGGTTTGGCGCAGGTAGGGACTGCACTTGGACACAAAATGCTGGAGTAAAGGGCCTGTCCTATAAGCATGCAACTCTATGCGATTAGCGCGACCTAACGTGGTCGCTTGAGCCGTCCGGCGTCACGGGGCCGGTCCAACTTCGATCGCCGGAGCCGTGCGGAATTGTGCGGAGCTCGTCCCGAGTTCATCCCGACACCGCACGGGGCTCCGAAAAACTGACTATGTTCAAAAATTCCGCGCGGCAACGGCTTGTCGGCTCGCAGTCGCCTCGACGCATTACACACCGCCCCGACATCGTGCCTCCGTGAACCTATCTGTAGGTGCCTCCGTGACCCTCTATGTGTGTGGCTCCGTGGCCCTCTGTGTGTGTGCCTCTGTGCCCCTCTCTGTGTGCCCCTCTCTGTCCTGGCGAACTTACCTTAGATTTCGCTCCAAGTTCGCCTCACTTTGCGCCGCGTTGCGCCACTCACCCGACCTCCGCGTGGCCCCTACTGCCGATTTGGTTGCGCTTGCCGCATGCAGGCGCATGCTGGTGGGAACGGCCCTGTACAGGGGATCACCCGACCTCTGCGCGGCCGCCGCTTCTAGTTTGATCGCGTTCATCGCATGGAGTTGCATGCTTGTAGGACAGGCCCTTAACTCATCTGGAGAGAAGGAATGGGGAGGCTTTTCGAGTGGAGACCCTTCTTCAGACAGGTGCTCCATTCTCCAGCAATGCTGCCTGTCCCACTGAATTACTCCAGAACTTTGGTTTAAACTAGCATCTGCAGTTCCTTCCTACACAAGGAACTGCAGATGCTGGTTACACCGAAGATAGACACAAAATGCTGGAGTAACTCAGCGGGACAGGCAGCATCACTGGATAGAACGAATAGGAGACATTACGGGTCGGGACCCTTATTCAGACTGGTATGTTATGGTATTTTATTTGTCACACAGACCGAGGTACAGTCAAATTCATTTTTGTACACAGTTCAGTGCAAGTATCCATATACATAAGCACTTAGATACATCTTAGATACATCTCAGCTACAATACGGTGTAGCAATAGTACACCAAGACAGTATGGAGCCGCCAGTTTGGCGCCATTTTCAAGTCCCCGTCGTTGTGAGTGCAGGGATCTAGACCTGACCATAAAGGCCCGTTGCCCTGGCGACGTTGCAGGGTCGGCCTGGCCAAGCGTAGCTGTTGGTAGTCCTCCACAGCTCCTCCACCGCTGCAGATTGCTGTTTGATTGCTCAAATGCTTTCTCGTTAGCTCCATTGTGCAGGAGGGGAGCTGAAGAAAATGATTTAGGAAAGCACCTTGTTTGTCGTGTAACAAGCTGTCAACCTTGTTAAGCTTCTTTGCATAGGCGCTTTATTTCTTGCAAGTGCTACACATGAATTGCCCATCACGAAAGGCACCGTGTGTTCCGAGCGCAGGGAATTCTACCATCTCAGGGGTGAAAACCTAGTGTTAGTTAGAAGATGTGTAGGAAGGAACTGCAGATGCAGACGCTATAACCTCCGCACTCCATCTGAGCCTGGAACATTTAGAGGAGAAGAACACTTATGTGTGAATGCTGTTCGTGGATTTTAGTTCAGCGTTCAACACCATTATCCCCCAGCACCTGATAAGCAAACTGGTTCCACTGGGCCTCAGCACCCCCATGTGCAACTGGCTACTGGACTTCCTCACTGACAGACCCCAGTCTGTGAGGGTTGGAAATAACACCTCCAACACCATCTCTCTGAGCACCGGCTCCCCTCAGGGCTGTGTCCTGAGTCCACTGCTGTTCACCCTGATGACCCACGACTGTTGTGCCAGGTTTAATACAAACCACATCATGAAGTACGCAGATGACACAACAGTGGTGGGCCTCATCCGGGACGACAATGAGCTGGCTTACAGGGAGGAGGTGAAACAACTGGTGGACTGGTGCAATACGAACAACCTGATCCTGAATGTCGAAAAAACAAAGGAGGTCATCGTCGACTTCAGGAAAAACCGGCACAGTCCCACACCACTTCACATCAATGACAGCGATGTGGAGGTGGTCAGTAGCACTAAGTTCCTGGGGGTGCAGATCACTAACAGTCTGACCTGGTCGAATAACATCTCATCAACAGTTAAGAGAGCGCAGCAGCGGTCGCACTTTCTGCGCCGGATGAGAAGAGCTCACCTCCCCCATCCCATCCTCACCACTTTCTACAGGGGCACCATAGAGAGTATTTTGACCAGCTGTATCTCTGTCTGGTTTGGGGACTGTAAAGCCTCCGACTGGAAGTCCGTGCAGAGAGTGGTGAGGACAGCGGAAAAAATCATCGGGACCTCTCTCCCCTCAATCGGGAATATTGCGACCAAACGTTGCGTGTCTAAGGCCAGCAGTATTATAAAAGACCCCACACATCTCCATCACGGACTGTTCACTCTGCTGCCCTCGGGCAAAAGATATCGCAGCATAAGGAGCACAACATCAAGGTTCTGCAACAGCTTCTTCCCACGAGCCATCAGACTCCTGAATACCATGTAATGGGCTGCCACCATTGTCTATTTATCCTTTTAACCTTTTTATCCTTTTTATTTCCAGTTTACCCTTCTGTTAATTATCGAGTTGCACTGGGAGCCAAATGCAACGGAATTTCGTTTGGAATTGCATATATCGATGTATTTCTAAATGACAATAAAGTTTGTTTGACTTTTCTTTTGACTTTGGATTAAAACCAAAGATAGACACAAAAAAGGAGGGTCTTGAACTGAAACATCACCCATTCCTTTTCTCCACAGGTACTGCCTGACCCGCTGAGTTACTCCAGCTGTCCGTGTCTATATGTGGCTTGGAAGATTGTGTAAATGGAGGGACATTGATCACGTGCAGGCAGAGGAGATTAGTTTAATATCCCTGTCCCACGGTACGAGTTCATTCCAAGAGCTCTCCCGAGTTTTAAAAAAAATCAAACTCGTGGTAAGCATGGAGAATGAACGTAACGGGTACGTCGGAGCTCGGGAACGTCTCTTAGCGGCTCGTAACGCTAACGGCAGGTACTCGGGAAGACTCGCTAACGGCAGGCAAACACGGAAAGACTCGTCAAGATTTTTCAACATGTTGAAAGATGTCCACGAGAGCCCAGAGTACCGACGAGTGCCCATTGCCGTAAATCTCCGAGTTCGAATCAGGGCAAACTTGGGGGAACTCTTGGAATGAAGTCATACCGTGGGAGAGGGCTTTAACTTGGCATCATATCCGGCATGGACATTGTGGACCAAGTGTTCCTGTGCTGTACTGATCGAAGGCCTATATTCTATGTAAATTTTGATATACATAGTTTAAACATAGCTGTAGTATGCCCATATCTTCTCCATTATAATGTTTTTCCAATTAAATCAACCCACTCTCTCCCCAATTTAGTTAAACATAGAAACATGGAAAAATAGGTGGAGGAGTAGGCCATTCGGCCCTTCGAGCCAGCACCGCCATTCAATATGATCATGGCTGACCATCCCCAATCAGTACCCCGTTCCTGCTTTTTCCCCATATTCCTTGATTCCTTTAGCCCTAAGAACTAAATCTAACTCTCTCCTGAAAAACATCCAGTGAATTGGCCTCCACTGCGAAACATCACCCATCCTTTTTCTCCAGAGATGCTGCCTGGCCCTCTGAGTTGCTCCAGCACTTTGTATGTATCTGATCTCCTCAGTCAGGTTGTGGAGATCCAGCTCCAGGCTGTGGGCAACTTTCCCAATGACTGATGGAAATTGTGTAGGAAAGAACTGCAGATGCTGGTTTACATCCAAGATAGACATAGAAACATAGAAAATAAGTGCCAGCACCGCCATTCAATACGATCATGGCTGATCATCCAAAATCAGTACCCCGTTCCTGCATATCCCTTGATTCCGTTAGCTCTAGGAGCTAAATCTAAGTCTCTCTTGAAAACATCCAGTGAATTGGCCTCCACTGCCTTCTGTGGCAGAAATCTCTCTGGGTGAAAAGGTTTTAGTTCAGACATACAATGCGGAAACAGGTCCTTTTGCCCACTGAGTCTGCGCTGGGACCATCCCATTAGCACCCACCCCCCCCCCCCCCCCCCCACCCTAAGTATACAATACACACGGGACAATTTACAATGTTTACCAAAGCCAGTCAACCAACAAACCTGCATTTCTTTCGACTGTGACAATTAGGAGGCTGCCAATGATATCATTTTACAATCTGCCACCACATTAAATAAAATAGTGTAAATCAAGAGTTTATGCAGTATGATTTTTTTACTATAATAGTGATGTTGAAAGATAGCGGAGTACCAAGTAGAATTTAGCTAATCAACATACCTTTGGTTAATATTTGTTTTGGACAATCTGACCTGTGATTATGATAAAAAATATATTGGAACTGAAATTCAACAAAATCAACAGGATTGGATTTTCTTCATGTTCATAAGTGATAGGTGCAGAATTAGGTCATTCGACCCATCAAGTCTATTCCGCCATTCAATCATGCTTGGTCTATCTTTTCATCATATCCCATTCTCCTGTCTCTCCCCAAGAATCTATCTATCTCTGTCTTAAAAATATCCATTGACTTGGGCTCCACAGTGGTCAATGAGTTATTGAGTTTGTTTCAAAGTGAATAGGGTGTCAGGGGTTATGGGGCAAAGGCAGGAGAATGGGGTTGAGAGGGAAAGATGGATCAGCCATGATTGAATGGCGGAGTAACTTAGTGGACCAAATGGCCCAATTATGCTCCTAGAACTTATGAACATGAGGTATTTGAAAGTAAACGATGTTGTGCACACATTGACCTTTTTTTTCAACTCACTCTCTTTCTCAATGTTGAGGTACATCCATGCACACACAATTAAACCAATTACAACGAAATCAAGGGATATGGGACGAAAGCAGGAACCGGGAACTTGTTTTGGCTGATTAGCCATGATTATATTGATTGATGGTGATGGCTTGAAGGGCTGAATGGCCTACTCCTGCACCAATTTTCTATGTGTTTTTAACAATGTTCCATCAATATTAATATAAATATTATAATATGCTATAACTAGAAAAGAAAGGATATGCAGTTCAAGTCAGAAACGTAGCAATAAAGCAAAGATAATTATGATCAGCACTAGTCCAAAGTGCTATATATATATTAATATAGAGATGGTGCTAAATCTTTAGATCCAACTCTAACTCAACTATCATCCTCTTTCATCTTAATCCAGTCATTGTCCAAATAAGTCCAGGTAAAATCCTTCCATCACCCAGACAGAATCCAAATGAATCCAGTGTTTCTGACAGGGGTAATGGAGCTTGTACGTTCTCCCCGTGACCTGCGTGGGTTTTCTCCGGGTGCTCTGGTTTCCCCCCACACTCCAAAGACGTACAGGTTTGTAGGTTAATTGGCTTGGTAAAATAGTAAACTGTCCCCGGCATGTGTAGGATCGGGTTAGTGTGTGGGGATTGGTGGGGCGAAGGTCATACTGTATCTCTAAACTAAATATCTAAAGTGGCCTATAACACTCTGCTTAACTGGTATTTTAGATCACAGAATGATTACAAGATCATGCCGTGGTCCATTACAAAGTGACATGCGAGTCTCGAACCGGCAATCCTTTGACGATATCGCATCAAGTGTGGAAGTCAGATGCCTTATCCATTAGGCTACGCGGCCCCTTCCTTATGATCTTATGGAACAAGTTTAGCGATCAAAGAGGTTGGGGAAAATTCAGAAACCCAGTGCCCAAGGAGAGTGGTGCTCAAAGGGAGCAGGGATTGCCTGTCTGATGCTGTGCTCCTGCAGTCGTGATAAAGATACACCACATACCACTGGGAACATGAAATGAATGTGTGGAATTAATTGGAACAGATGGCTTGGAGGCCAAGTCATTGGGTACTTTTAAGGCAGCGATTGACAGATTCTTGAATAGTAAGAGTGTCAAGGGTTATGGAGAGAATGAGGTTGAGAGCAAATGGTAGATCAGCCATGATTGAATGGCGGAGTAGACTCAATGGGCCGAATGGCCTAATTCAGCTCCTGCAACTTATGAACTTCTGAATGTATCTGACCGAGGGTGCCACTAAAGAAAATAACAGATCTATTTGACCAGCTTGGAGGGAGGTTTTGTTTCCGTGAAGTTTAAGAAAAAAATCAATCACTACACTTAGTTCAAAACTCTCCTGAAACATTTACATACACAACATTTTATCAAGCACCGTGGTTGTCACTTTGCTGTCAGATGTGACAGCCATTTTGAACATACCGGAGACTATAAGGCAGAAAGAAATGACAAGAGGACAATCTGTTCTTGTCAGAAACGTTAGCTAGAAAACCCCTCTTGTTGTTCTACAAGCAGTCATATGGAATCCTTAAAGACTATGTCACCTCAGGAAAACAGTTTACTGCTCCACTCTTCATTCAAAGGGTGGCATCTGTTAACAGTAGTGTTTCATGCCTTTACCAAATCAATTCCTGAAGGTGAACTTTGAATACTCAAGTTTGCAGACCAACGTGATTCCAGTCCCCCCCCTCCCCCACCCTCCCAAACCCCCCTTCCCCAAACCCCCCCTCCCCAGCCCCCCAAATCCCTCCCCTCCTTACCCCCCTAGGGTCTGGATCAAACCCAGGTTCTGGCACTGGGAGGAAGGGCTTCTACCAACAGTGACACAGTGCAGCCCATCCAGCTTTCTTTCAACCAATTTACCATCTTCCTTGTCTTAAATCTTGTTTCATTTTACCGAACATGACCAGCTTGTTTATTCCACTATTTTGCTAACATTAAAATACAGTTTAGTTTAGTTTATTGTCACGTGTACCGAGGTACAGTGAAAAGCTTTTGCTGTGTGCTATCCAGTCAGCGGAAAGACTATGCATGATTGCAATCGATCCATTTACAGTGTATAGATACATGATGAGGGAATAATGTTGAGTGCAAGGTAAAGCCAGCAAAGTCCGATCAAGGATAGCCCGAAGGTCACCAAAGAAGTAGATAGTAGTTCCGCACTACTTTCTGGTTGTGGTAGGATGATAACAGCTGGGAAGAAACTGTCCCCGAATCTGGTGGTGTGCGTTTTTACACTTCTATAATTTCTGCCTGATGGGAGAGGGGGGAAGAGGGAGTAGCCAGGGTGCGACTCGTCCTTGATTATGCTTCTGGCCTTGCCGAGGCAGCGTGAAGTGTAAATGGAGTCAATAGAAGGGAGGTTAGTATGCGTGATGGTCTGGGCTGCGTCCACAATTTGTTGCAATATGTGTTCAATATATATCAGATCTGTTTAATCGTCACAGCTTCAAGGGACAAAAATAGCCTTTATTTGGGCGATTACTGTGTACTTTCCCCCATGTTATCCATTACATTTTGATCAGTGTTTTTTCGGCACCACATGGCACTGGTGTATATTAATTTACTGCGATGAGATTTTTAGCAGTATTTACAAAAGGAACAGAATTTCCCACTGGCAAGGGGAAGGGATGGCTAGGTTTGACTCAGTGGGAAAATATGGATCATTTACAAGGAATAAAATAGCTTTTCCTTACTCTCGTGGCGTAGTGTTTAAGGACACAGCTGGATTCTTGGCCCAATGCGACAAAAATTCGAGCTGACTAGGAATGAAAATGAATCATTTAAGAAGGAATATAATAAAACTCAGCAGTATACCCATAATCTTTGCTCAGCCTTATTATTGATCTCTTGCGAGCAGAAATACAGAAAAGCAAAGGGGAAATGCTCCTTTGATTTTACTTCAAACATCAGAGACTCATTTATATAAGATAAAGAAAGAAAGAAAATCTGAGAATGACAACAATGGAGAGAGCTGGTGTGAGCGATGGCATGCTGTGTCAACGCATTGTCATCTCTTCTAAGGAGGCGTTCAGAATCGCTGAAGATTCCCTTTCTCTGTTATTTTCCCGCTAAAGGTCACCAAGACGAAATAAATGTCACGAAGCAAAAGCTTCCCTGATCTTGGGATGGTTTCTGTAAACTCTGATTAACTGGGTCACAGGATAGAGAATGGTAGGAGTCCCTGCGCTGGTGGAGTGTCGATACCAGAGGCACTTTTGGGTGTGAGACTGATGATCCACAGAACTGACACGGACCGCCAAGCCATTTCAACCTTATTGAGCTGTGTTTATCTTTCAGGATGACAGACAGACAGACAGACCAGCCAGTTGTACATGTTGTGCCAAAGAGAGTCCACACTGGCACAGTACACTGGGGATGGCTCCAGTTGACTGAGTTGCCCTGGTGGCTTGAATGCAGAATTAAAGCCAATCACAAACATTTGCACAGTTTCGATGGAGATAAACACAGCAAATTTACCAAGTAGTTCTTACGGGGTGTTTTTTTTTTTAACCAGTTTTAAATCCAATCAAACTGAAACATTCAAGAACTTGTGACTCCAAGGCACAATATGTTTCGGCAAGTTACAGAGTCGCAGTGGCACAGCGGAGAGTTGCTGCCTCACAGTGCCAGAGACACTGGCTAAGAGTGCTTGTCTGTACGGAGTTTGTGCGTTCTCCCCGTGACCGCCGTGGGTTTGCGCCGAGATCTTCGGGCTTCCTCACACACTCCAAGGACGTACGGGTTTGAAGATTAATTGGCTTGGTATAAATATCAAAAGATTGTCCCTAGTGTGAGTGTGTGCAGGGTAGTGTTAATATGCGTCGATCGCTGGTCAGAGTGGACTCGGTGGGCTGAAGGGCCTGCTTCTGTGGTGTATCTCTAAACTAAACTAAAGTCATAGAGTCCTACAGGACAGAAACAGGCCCTTCGGCCCAACTGATCCATGTCGACCAAGATGCCCCATTCACACACTGGTGCCATTTGTCCCCATATATTTTTCCAACCCTTTCCCATCCATGTACCTGTTCGATTTGCTGTTGATATTGACTGGTTGCATCATGCCCTGGTTCGGCAAGTCGAACGCTCAGGAACGAGGAAGATCGCAAAAACTGGTGAACACTGCCCAGCCCATCACTGGTACCGACCTCCCCACCACCGAAGGGATCTACAAGAGTCACTGCCTCAACAAAGGCAGCCAGCATCATCAGGGACCCACACCATCCTGGCCACGCTCTCATTTCACGCCTGCCATCGGGAAGAAGGTACAGGAGCTTGAAAACTGTAACGTCCAGGTTCAGGAGCAGCTTCTTCCCTGCAACCACCAGGCTATTAAACGCCACAAAAAGGCTCCAAACTGCAGAGGCTTGGGGCCATAATTTTTGACTTTGCACTATTTTTGTTTCTTTATTTGTCTTTAGATTTTTGTTGATTCTCATGGGTTTTAAGGAGTTCAGGTACTATATTTGCATATCTGTTGCAAGCACTTCTCCGTGGATTGTCACCTTGTCGTGGTGGAGAAGCTTGTGTGGACCTGAGATCCTGAGAGCGATGCCGTCTGGAGCTATGCTCCTGGTAGGGCCACCCATGGCGGTAAGGTCGAGGGGGAGGTCTCTGACAAAGAGTAATCCACCCAAGACCTCAACGGTGGAACAGGCAGAGGATGATGGCTGACCTTAGTGGAGCGTCACAACGGCTGGGAAGGTGGATGAAGGCTGCAGCAGAAAAGGGTGTCCGGTTGTCTTGGACTCCATGCCACTGGATCCTGACCCAGATCTGTCAAGGACCGTGTGGTGGCTGCCTGTGCACCAGTCTCCCCAGATTAAACAAAGTCACACACAGGCGTCCTCCAACCCTGGAGACACCCATGGTCAGCCATGACCGAGGGGGCGGGGCCTAAAGGCTGCAAGTAAAAATGTCATTGTTCAGTTTCGTGACATATGACAATAAAATTGTCTTGATGTTACACCTAACTGTTGATTAGTGACGGGGATTGGTGAGGGGACGATTGTGCAGTCTGGAAAATGTAGTTTTGTTAATATATTGATACGATCAGCGCGTACCTGCTTATTAATACAAATTAATCTCATATATCGGAACTTGGTTACTTGAAAAAAATAGACTTGCAGATTTGTGTAGGAAGGAACCGCAGATGCTGGTTTAAACCAGAGATAGACACAAAAAGCTGGAGTAACTCAGCGGGTCAGGCAGCATCACTGGAGAGATGGAATGGGTGACGTTTCGGGTTGAGATCCTTCTTCAGTCTGATGGGCCTGTCCCACTTGGGTGATTTTTTTAGGCAACTACAAACGACTAGTTTGTCGCCACATGTTCGCCGGTGGTTGCGGGGAATAGTCTCCTCAGTCGTGCAAAAAGTCGTAGCGTCTTTCTGGTCGCCGCTAAATTTTCAACACGTTGAAAATTTTTCGGCGACAGTGGGTTTGACGCCAATGAGCGTAGCTTGACTTCTCCTGACGTAGGTGCTGTCGTAGGTTGTCGCCAGGATGACGTAGGTTGTCGCTGGTTTTTCGGCAACCTGCTACGACTACGACAGTCGTCAGCAGTTGCCTAAAAAAATCGCCAAGTGGGACAGGCCCATGAGAGTCAGGGGAAAGGGAAATGAGAGATATGGACAGTGATATAGAGAGATATAGAACAAATGGATGAAAGATATGCAAAAGGGCAACAATGATAAAGTAAACAGGCCATTGTTAGATACGCTCTGGTGAAACGACTTCGATCGGGATGTATCATGAAATAATCTAGGTGATTGTGGAAGTTTTCTATCGTGGGATGAAAGGTTTTCAGAAAAAAAACCAGGAAAAAGAAAGGAGTTATATTAAAGGCAAAGTATTATACAGCATTGCTGTAACTTGCGCTTAAAAATATATATATATTGGCACTACAGTAGTTGACTATTAAGTGCTTTTAAATGATCAGAGAGGGAGTAATCAGCTTTGTCATTAATTAATTATGCGGCATAGTACCAAGCTTATGAAAGATTTTCCCTATCTGCTAAATGGAATTGTAAGGCTTAAACAATTCATGTACTGTGCTCAAAATGCACCACTGGGAAATGTACAAATCCGTACTGCAAGGGATATTCTGAAACAATATATTGTTGTAATATTGATTATGGGAAATCCATAAATGTCCTTACACTCTCTCAAAGTACATCTTCTTCAGAATCTAATCTAAATTGGTTTATTACTGTGAGCATGTGCGTGACATTGCAGTCAGCAACAGCGATGCATCTTGATCGTACATTGAATCTTGGCACTTTGGCACAGAATTCAGGGTCACTTTCTCCCCAGGTGCAATCAGGCAACTGAACCGACCTACCACAACCAGAGAGCAGTCCTGAACAGCTATCCATCTCATTGGTGACCCTCAGACTATCTTTGATCGGACATTGCTGGCTTTACCTTGCACTAAACGTTATACCTTATCATGCATCTGTACACTGTAAATGGCTTGATTGTAATTGTGTATTGTCTTTCCGTCGACTGGTTCGCACGCAACAAAAGCTTTTCACTGTACCTCGGTACATGTGACAATAAACTTAACTGAAACTAAAATTGAAACAAGGATAGCCTCAGTGAAGGGGCTGTCCCACTTGAGCGACCTAATTGGCGAGTTTAGAAGAGTTTGAAAAAATGACATGTTGAAGACCTCCTTCGACTATGTAGAAGACCTCCTTCGACCTCCTTCGACTATGTTGAAGACCAGCTTCAACTAGCTACGACTAACTTCGGGAAAATTGGACACCGAACAGTGGAGAGTGAAGACGACCTCCTTCGATCTCCTTCGACCTCCCTTCGACAATGATGAAAACTATCTACGACTACCCTCGATTACGTACGACTAACATGCCGACCTACTACGATCTACTACGACTAAACCTACGAGTTAAAACAGTAGCGATTTTTACCATGGTGACCTTTTTTTACTCGCGGGCATTTTTTAACATATTGAAAAAAACGCCACGACCTAGCTGAGGCCTTGAGTACACGGAGACCACTCTCAAGCATGAAGGAGAGTTACAAAGACATCCTACCACCTCGTGTCGACCATGCTGCGAGTATGAGGCGAGGGCAAACTCGTCAGAACTCGCGGATTAGGTCGCCCAAGTGGGACAGGCCCTTAAAGCAATATTTCTCTGAATTTCTTTCAACTACAGTATGTATTGATGTTTTTCATGGCTCAGTTTAGTTTATTGTCACATGTACTGAGGTACAGTGAAAAGCTTTTGTTGCATGGATTTAGTTTATGTTCGATTAGAGATACAGCGTGGAAACAGTCCCTTCGGCCCACCGAGTCCGTGCTGACCAATGATCCTGTACATCATTGATTAGTATGGATATTGGGAGAAGGCAGGGGAATGGGGTCAGGAGGGAGAGATAGACCAGCCATGATTAAATGGCAGAGTAAACTTGATGGCCGAATGGCCTAATTCTGCTCCTATCACTTATGACCTTATGACTTATGACCTTATAATCAGCACTATCAGCAATTTACAATTTTTATTTGTCAATGAAACTACAAACCTGAACGTCCTTGGAGTGCGGGAGGGGGCGGGCGCGACTCACGTTGCAGCGGCCCCTACAGCCTGTCTGTCTTTTTTTAATTTTTTGTCTAGTTAAATGTAGTTGTTCGTGTTTTTTTTGTATTGTTTGTAACTGTGTATATGTGGGGGGTGGGGGGGGGGGGGGGGAAGAGGGGGAAACTTTTAAATCTCTTCCCTGCACGGGAGACCCGACTTTTTCCCTGTCGGGTCTCCGTTGTCGTTGGGGCCTAGCACCGTGGAGCGGCCTCCGAACGGGACGACCTGGGGGTCCAGTCACGGAGCTGCGGACTCACCGTCATGGGGCTGGCTGGCCTCGAGCGTGGGGAGCGGTGGTGGCTCGCCGCTGCGGCTCGACCCCTGAGCTCCAGCTCCAGACCAGTGGACTATCGGGAGCTCGCGGGTCCGGGTGAGAGACCGCTCTCCGGAGCTCCCGCAACACAGCTTCTCCAGCCCGTGTCGCGGGGTTGGAGCGACCCGGAGCGGGGCCGTACATCGCCCGGCGCGGCTTTCATGGCCGCGGGACATTCCAGCGCCCGCCGGGGGCTCCAACGGTGACTGTGACCTTTGGGCCTGGAGCGGGGCCGTACATCGAGCGGGGCCGTACATCGCCCGGCGCGGCTTTCATGGCCGCGGGACATTCCAGCGCCCGCCGGGGGCTCCAACTGTGACCTTTGGGCCTAGAGCGGGGCCGTACATCGCCCGGCGCTACCTCAAAGGCCGTGGGACTTAACACCGCCCGCCTGCAGCTTGGACCTCGGGAGAGAGATGGTGCGGGGGAGAGAGAAGACTTTGCCTTCCATCACAGTGAGGAGGAGATTCACTGTGATGGATGTTTGTGTGAATTGAATTGTCTGGTTTTTTTATGAATTGTGTATGGCATGTAGAAACGGAGTTTCGTTCGAGCCTCTTGAGGTTCGAATGACAAATAATAAAATCAAATCAAATCAAATCAAATCAAACCAGAGCTCCCAGAGAAAATCCATGAGGTGACTGGGAGAATGTACAAACTCTGTACAGACAACACCCGTAGTCAGGATCGAACCCGGGTCTCTGGAGCTGCTGTGCCACCGTTTGGCACATGATTTGACAAGGTGTTTAGCTTGCTGATTCATTCTTTCATTCTCGATACAACAGTTTTAAAATAAAATGTAATTAACCACAAAACAAGTGAAATTCAACTGTATTATGTTATACATTGAATGCATAATGGAGAGTTACAATATGAAGATGAGTCTGTCTCCTTGTGACCTGCGTGGGTTTTCTCTGGGAGCTCCGGTTTCCTCCCACGCTCCAAAAATGTACAGGTTTGTAGGCTAATTGGCTTGGTACAATTATAAAGTGTGTGTAGGATGGTGTGCGGGGATTGCTGGTTGGTGTGGACTCGGTGGACTCAGAATATATATTGGCAGGCTATTTACTGATGGATAACATTAGGCCAGGCCTGATCCATTCCCTCATCCATACATGTAATTCTATTGATCGTTGCTGGAATTGAATAGGGCACTAATCCTGTTAGCATCTATTAACCCGTTGACATCGTCATTGCAGATTCATTGGACAGGGATAAAGGCATTGGGCTAAAGAATATTGAATACTGAATCTTTGGCTAGTTTCGTTTAGTTTCGTTTCGTGATACAGTGTGGATACTGGCCCTTCGGCCCACTAACTCGGCGGGACAGGCAGCATCTCTGGAGAGAAGGAATGGGTGACGTTTTGGGTCGAGACCCTTCTTCATCTAAGTGCTTCTGCATAGTGATACTTGTACTGAACAGTTTACAAAACCGGAAGACTGCATACATGTACAAACAGAAGAAGGGTCTCGACCTGAAACGTCACCTATTCCTTTTCTCCAGGGATGCAGCCTCGCCCGCTGAGTTACTCCAGCATTTTGCGCCCATCTTTAAATAGTCCCTAACAATTTTTGCATGGAGCCACCGAAAGAAATAGTCAAGCTTTTTGGAAAAAGAAATAATCCTTTCCCTTGTGCTTGTTCAAGAACATCGCTCATCAGTTATCCAGCTTTCTTGGTCATATGATAATACGTGGGCTGTTTCATGATCTTCAATCCTTTTCTTTTTCTGCCTATTAAATTATTTAATACATTGAACTAAAAGATGAAATAGTAATTTTTGGTTATTACATTTTTCAGCGCAATCGAAGAAGATGCTTCAAAGGGCATGAATTTGAAGAATGCTTCAGTGTTTAAAACAATTTGATTTTATTAATACCAAAGAGATTATGTGAAATATGCCGACATAAAGATCTCTTACTTGCAATGCATTTGATGGGAACCCTTCGGGCCTGGTCGTTTTAGTTCACATGATTTTCTTACAAGGAAATAAATCTGATCTAAGATCTCGGGATTCAGTTATTATCTCAGCCTCAGTTCTGGAAATACTTGGGAGGAGAAATTTGTCCCCTGTCACTCGCAATATATATATATGACATAGATACATGTTCCTTGAATTTTGCCTCTGAAATTGAGTTCTATTGAAGTCAATAGAATCAAATTTGAGAAAATGTAAATGCATGTGTCTTAATCTAATGCAACTTTTATTTTCAGTTTAGTTTAGACATACAATGTGGGAACAGGCACTTTCGCCCACCGAGTCTGAGCCGACCAGCGATCCCCGCTCACTAAC
The DNA here is from genome assembly GCA_963514005.1 of Raja brachyura. The sequence goes on along the minus strand of OY740793.1, from coordinate 11,780,720 downwards.
ACTATCCTACACACACTAGGGACAATTTATATTTATACCAAACCAATTAACCTACAAACCTGTACGTCTTTAGAATGTGGGAGGAAACTGGAGAAAACCCATGCAAGTCATGGGGAGAACGTACAAACTCCCCACAGACAGCACCTGTAGTCACAGTCATTTGCCCATAGTAGGGGAATTGTGAATCAGAGTACATAGATTTAAGGTTATATAACCATATAACCATATAACAATTTCAGCACGGAAACAGGCCTTCTCGGCCCTTCCAGTCCGTGCCGACCATTTATTTTCCCCTAGTCCCATCTACATGCACTCAGACCATACCCCCCCATTCCATTCCCGTCCATATACCTATCCACTTTACTTTTAAATGTTAAAATCGATCCTGTCTCCGCCACTTCTGCTGGAAGATCATTCCACACAGCCACCACTCTCGGAGTAAAGAAGTTCCCCCTCATGTTACCCCTAAACTTCTGTCCCTTAATTCTCATGTCATCCCCTCTTGTTTGAATCTTCCCTTCCCTCAATGGGAAAAGCTTATCCACGTCAACTCTGTCTATCCCTTTCATCATTTTAAAGACCTCAATCAAGTGCCCCCTTAACCTTCTGCGCTCCAAAGAATAAAGACCCAACTTGTTCAACCTTTCTCTGTAACTTAGTTGCTGGAACCCAGGCAACATTCTAGTAATCCTCCTCTGTACTCTCTCTACTTTGTTGACATCCTTCCTATAATTAGGTTAGGTATGGTAGGAGGGAACCCGAGGGGTAACATTTTTTTACGCAAAGGGTGATGGGTGTATGGACTGAGCTGCCGGAGGAGGTAATTGAGGCAAGTACCGTGATAATGTTTAAGATAAATTTGGACAGGTAATTGAAATAGGTTAGGTTTAGAGGGTTATGGGCTAAGCGTGGGCATGTGTGACTATTGTAGATGGGGCATGTTGGTCGGATTGGGCAAGTTAGATCGATGCGCCTGTTTCCACGCTGTATGACTCTATGACTCCACGAGACAGTGCTACTGTGATGTCCCTAGAGACATATTATGGAGCAATGTCGGGATAACACCAGCATTTAGGTTGTGGGAGGAAGATCTGAAATGTGACACAATTTGATGCTGAGTCTTGTGAAGGAGCATGAAGACCTGCTTCTTGTGAGGTGCAGATGGTACTTGCTCTTCGAGCATGGACTTAGAAACATAGGTGCAGGAGGAGGCAATTTGGCCCTTCGAGCCTGCACCGCCATTTATTGTGATCATGGCTGATCATCCACAATCAGTAACCCCTGCCTGCCTTCTCCCCATATCCCTTGATTCCACTAACCCCTAGAGTTCTATCTAACTCTCTTTTCAATTCATACAGTGAATTGGCCTCTACTGACTTCTGTGGCAGCGAATTCCACAAATTCACAACTGGGTGAAAACGTTTTTTCTCATCTCAGTTTTAAATGGCCTCCCCTTTATTCTTAGACTGTGGCCCCTGGTTCTGGACTCCCCCAATATTGGGACCATTTTACCTGCATCTAGCTTGTCCACCTCTTTGCCAATTGCCTCCACAATGGCCGATGACCATAACTATTCGAGGTGAGTAGCAAAGTCCATTTGTTCAATCAGATAATGAACATGGACTCAGACTAGGCTGCTTATGTAGGGTAGATTCATTAATAATCATCCAGATCAAGCAAAGATAGACCCAAAATGCTGGAGTAACTCAGTGGGTCCGACAGCACCTTTGGAGAAAAGGTATAGAGGTGATGTTTCGGGTCGAGACCCTTGTTCAGTCTGAAACAGTCTCAACCCGAAACATCACCCATTCCCTTTCGCCAGGGATGCTGTCTGACCTACTGAGTTACTCCAGCTTTTTATGTCTGTCTTCCGTTTAAACCAGCATCTGAAGTTCCAGGTCTCTGGCGCTGTAAGGCAGCAACTCTACCGCTGCGCCACCGTGCTCCCTTATGGCGCATGGTTTGACAAAGTTGCCGATTCATTCTTTCATTCCCGATATAACCGTTTTAAAATAAAACTTAATTTAAAAAAACAAATGATATTCAACCGTAAAATTTTATAGATTGAATGTATAATGGGTAGTTATTATACCAAGACGAGTCATTCACCCTGTGACCTGCGTGGGATTTTTTTCCGGGAGCTCCGGTTTCCTCCCACGCTCCAAAGACGTGCAGGTTTGTATGCTAATTGGCTTGGTATAAATTGTAAATTGTCCCCTGTGTGTGTGGGATAGTGTTGGTGTGCGGGGATTGTAGGTTGACACGGACTCAGTGATCTGAAGGGCCTACTTCCTTTTTTTTAAATTTGATTTTATTACTTGTCATTCGAACCTCAGAGAGGCTCGAACGAAACTCCGTTTCTACAAGCCATACAACAGAACAATTCATAAAAAAATACACAGACAATTCAATTCACACAAACATCCATCACAGTGAATCTCCTCCTCACTGTGATGGAATGCAAAGTCTTCTCCCTCCCCCGCACCATTTCTCTCCCGAGGTTGAAGCCCCGGGCGGGCGGTGTTAAGTCCCACGGCCATTGAAGCCGCGCCGGGCGATGTACGGCCCCGCTCCTGGTCGATCCAACCCCGCAACACGGGCTGGATAGGCTGTGTTGCGGGAGCTCGGGAGAGCGGTCTCCCACCTGGACCCTGCGAGCTCCCGATATCCCGACAGTCCACCGGTCTGCAGCTGCAGCTGGAGCTGGAGCTCCGGAGTCGGGCCGCAGCAGCGAGCCACCACCGCTCCCCACGCTCCGAGGCCGGCCAGCCCCACGATGGTAAGTCCGCAGCTCCCGGTTGTCCCGGTCGGAGACCCAACAGGGAAACAGGAAAAAGGCGGGTCTCCCGTGCAGGGAAGAGATTTAAAAGTTTCCCCCCTCCCATCCCCACACATACACAGTTAGAGACAATACAAAAAAAATACGAACAACTACATTTAACTAGACAAAAAATTAAAAAAAAGACAGGCTGTAGGGGCCGCTGCAACGTGAGTCGCGCCCGTCCACAGCCTTCCGTGCTGTATCTCCAAACTGAGTAAACTAAAATGACTTCTCCAATTTCAGATAATCCTTGCATTCTCCCTCCTTCCCCTCCCCTTCCCAGCTCTCCCACAGCCCACTGTCTCCGCCTCTTCCTTTCTTTTTCCCGCCCCCCCCCACCCCCACATCCGTTTGAAGAAGGGTCTCGACCCGAAACATCACCTATTCCTTTGCTCCATAGATGCTGCCTCACCCGCTGAGTTTCTCCAACATTTTTGTCTACCTTCGATTTTTCAAGCATCTGCAGTTCTTTCTGAAACTAAATTGAGTTCATCTTAGGTACACAAAATGCTGGAGAAACTCAGCGGGTGCAGCAGCATCTATGGAGCGCAGGAGATAGGCAACGTTTCAGGCCGAAACCCTTCTTCAGACTGATGTGGGGTCGGGGGAGGCGGGGGGAAGAAAGGCAAAAGGAGGAGGAGGTGCCTGAGGGCTGAGGGAGAGGTGGGAAGGGGAGGAGACAGCAAGGGTTAACAGAATTGAGAGAATTCAATGTTCATGCCAAGAGGATGCAGACTCCCCAAGCGGAATATGAGGTGCTGTTCCTCCAATTTGCGGTGTTGCTCACTCTGGCTGTGGAGGAGGCCCAGGACAGAGAGGTCGGATACGGAATGGGAGGGGGAGTTGAAGTGCTGAGGCACCGGGAGGTCGGGTTGGTTATTGAGGACCGAGCAGAGGTGTTTGGGGAAACAATCGCCAAGCCTCTGCTTGGTTTCGCCTATATAGATCAGCTGACATCAAGAGCAGTGGATGCAATAGGTGAGGTTGGAGGAGGTGCAGGTGAACCTCTGTTGGAAGGACAGCTTGGGTCCTTGAAAGGAGTGGAGGGGGGAGGTGAAGCGACAAGTGTAGCATCTCTTGCAGTTCATCTTACGCTATTACATAGAAACATAGGTGCAGGAGTAGGCCATTCGGCCCTTTGAGCCAGCACCGCCATTCAATATGATCATGGCTGATCATCAAGAATCAGTACCCTGTTCCTGCTTTCTCCACATATCCCTTAATTCCGCTAGCCCTAAGAGCTAAGATACAAAATGCTGGAGTAACACAGCAGGGCAGGCAGCATATCTGGAGAGAAGGAATGGGTGACGTTTTGGGTTGAGACCCTACTTCAAACTCTTCAGACCTTCTTCTGCCCTAAAAACTATATCAACCTCTCTCTATTTACATCTATTTACATTTACAGAAAGCACAGGAATCCCATGTGACTCTTCTGCTGAAAATCAAATATACTCTTTTATATACTGTTGAAGGTGACTTGGCCTCCACAGCTGTCTTGTCCTCCACAGCTGTCTGTGGAAATGAATTCCTTAGATTCCCACCCTCTGACTGAGGAAATTCCTGTTCATCTCCCTTCTATAGGTATGTCCTTTCCCTTTTTAATTAGAGAATCGGCCAACCAAGCCCATGCCGACCAGCGATCCCCACACAAAATCACTCTCCTACACACGCTATGTACAATTTACAATTTTGACTGAAGCCAAATAGCCTATAACCCTGCACGTCTTTGGAGTGTGGGCAGAAACTGGAGCCCCATGGAGAAACCCCACGCAGGTCACGGGGGGGACGTGAAAACTCCGTTCAGGCAGCACCGGTAGTCGGGATCAAACCCGCGTCTCTGGCGCTGGAAGGCAGCAACTCTACCGCTGCACCACCGCGCGCCTGGAATGTGATTCTTTGACCGGGAACACAATATCATAAGACATTCAGTATAGTAAATAACTAATTTGTGGTAACCTACATGTTAATTTACCAACAACTGAATTCACTGTTACATTTTCCCTACTGTTTCACTGAAAGGGCCAGTTGGGGTGACGGACTAATTGGGTTTTCTCCTCACATAGTCATCTTTCTGTGCAGTGGTGAAGTGCAAAACATCACACAAATGAGATCACAGAGGTTGCAGGAATAATAAATTGGGGCGCAGTTGGGAAGGTTCTTTGTCCTTTTGAGACAATGGAAGTCGCAATAATTTGTAATAGTATAATAGGAAGAAGGAAGAAGCGTCTCGACCCTAAACATCACCCATTCCATCTCTCCAGAGATGCTGCCCGTCCCGCCGAGTTACTCCAGATTTTGATGTCTATCTTCGGTTTACACCAGCATCTGTAATTCCTTCCTACATGGTACAATAACATTCATGGATGTAACCTATTGTCCATGTGCATCTGTCAATGAATGAGTGTACAATCTGGAAGACAATAGACAATAGGTGCAGGAGTAGGCCATTCGGCCCTTCGTGCCAATGTGATCATGCTGATCATTCCCAATCAGTACCCCGTTCCTGCCTTCTCCCCATATCCCCTGACTCCTCTATCTTTAAGAGCCCTGTCTAGCCCTCTTTTGAAAGTATCCTGAGAATTGGCGTCCACTGCCCTCTGAGGTAGTGAATGCCACAGACTCACAACTCTCTGTGAGAAAAAGTGTTTCCTCATCTCTGTTCTAAATGGCTTATCATTTCCTAAACTGTGGCCCCTGGTTCTGGACTCCCCCAACATCGGGAACATGTTTCCTGCCTCTAGCGTGTCCAAACCCTTAACAATCTTATATGTTTCAATAAGATCCCCTCTCATCCTTCTAAACTCCAGTGTATACAAGCCCAGCCGCTCCATTCTCTCAGCATATGACAGTCCCGCCATCCCGGGAATTAACCTTGTAAACCTACGCTGCACTCCCTCAATAGCAAGAATGTCCTTCCTCAAATTAAGGGACCAAAACTGCACACAATACTCCAGGTGTGGTCTCACTAGGGCCATGTACACCTGCAGAAGTGAAGCAGATTGTGATCACATGAACACAATGGCGTTGAATGTAACCTAAATGTGTAGGGAGGAACTGTAGTTGCTGGTTTACACCGAATATAGACACAAATTGCTGGAGTAACTCAGCGGGTCAAGCAGCATCTCTTGAGAACATTACCCATTACTTCTTTCCAGGGATGCTGCCTGTCCCCCTGAATTACCTCAGCATTTTGTGTCTACCTTTCAATATAATGTAGATATCCGTTTAACTGTTCTCATTAAGCAATTACCATCTATTCATGTACCTTATTCGGTATTAAAATAAAATAATTAACCATTTTATAATAGAATATTGCATGCGATTTATGAAGCGCCAGGTTTGAGGTTACAATACTATAATTCTTCAAATTGACTTATTTCTGTGGGTCCGCACTCAAATCAACCGATGGAAAATAAAGCTTAATTGTAATCTGTTGCTTTATTTACAACATTTTCTTATGTTAGCAAAGTGGAACGGAGTGTTTTGATAAGTTGGCTTTGCCGAGGGTAATCACTTTATGCATGGTGAGGGGAGTTACTGAATAAGGTTTTAAGAGAGAGTTAGATAGAGCTCTAGGGGCTGGTGGAATCAAGGGATATGGGGAGAAGGCAGGCACGGGTTATTGATTGGGGACGATCAGCCATGATCACAATGAATGGCGGTGCTGGCTCGAAGGGCCGAATGGCCGCCTCCTGCACCTATTTTCTAGGTTTCTAAGGATGAGGGGATGTCTCATAGATGGGAAGACTGGCGTTTATAAAACAAGCTGAGGATATTATGTCGTAGAAACAAAGAACTGCAGATGCTGATTTATACCAAAGATAGCCACAAAGTGCTGGAGTAACACAGTGGCTTAAGCAGCATCTCTGGAGAAAAGGTCTGAAGAAGGGACCCTTCAGCGAAACATCACCCATCATTTTTCTCCATAGTTGCTGCCTGGGCCGCAGAGTTACTCCAGCACTTTAGGTCTATCTTTGATATCATATTGGATTTCAGTTTATTTTGTTTTTACAGATACAGCACGGAAACAGGTCCGTGGACCCCACCAAGTCCACGCTGGCTATCGATCAACCTTTCACACTAGCCCTGTGTTATCGCTCTTTCTCATCCACTCCCTACACACTAGGGGCCATTTACAGAGGTCAATTGCCTACAAGCCCGCGCGTCTTTGGGATATGGGAGGAAACCGGAGCACCCGGAGCAAACCCAAGAGGTCACAGGGAGAACGTGCAAACTCCACACAGACAGGGTCAGGATTGAGCCCGGGTCGCTGGCACTGTGGGGCAACAACTCTACTCGTTGCACCACTGGGCCGCCTTTGTTGCCAAGACATTGATACACGGGGACTGTCTAAATCCACCAGACACATTAACGGGATAGACTTTTAAAGTTTTATTCTTGTAGTTCTAGTGAGGGGGAAATGAATGAATGCCTAGATAAATGCTCACTTTTAATGAAAGGTTTCATTACCTAAGTGCCCATTAACAGGCACACACCATGGCAAAGTATGAACACTATTCAAATATTTATAAACTATATTTATTAATTTTATCATCAGTCTAAAGTTAACTCCATGATGTTTGGTCAGAATCGAATAAAAGATCCTTTGTTATATTTACTTCATCTGCTATGAATGCCATTCTTTCCCAGACACTGGCGGCACGGTGGCGCAGCGGTAGAGTTGCTGCTTCACAGCGCCAGAGACCCGGGTTTGATCCTGACTACGGGAGCTGTCTGTGCAGAGTTTGTACGTTTCCCCCCCGTGACCGCATGGGTTTTCTCTGGGTGCTCCAGTTTCTCACCACATTACAAGGTACAAGGATGTACAGGTTTGCAGGTTCAATAAGGGCCTGTCCTACAAGCATGCAACTCCATGCGATGAGCGTGACCTAACGTGGTCGCTTGAGCCGTCCGGCCTCGCGGGGCCGGTCCCACTTCGATCGCCGGAACCGTGCGGAATTGTGCCGAGTTCGTACCTGACATCGCGCGTGGCTCCGAAAAACTGACTATGTTCAAAAATTCTGCGTGGCAACGGCTTGCCGGCTCGCAGTCGCCTCGACGCATGACACATCGCCTCGACATCGTGCCTCCGTGAACCTATCTGTAGGTGCCTCCGTGACCCTCTATGTGTGTGGCTCCGTGGCCCTCTGTGTGTGTGACTCTGTGCCACTCTCTATGTGCCCCTCTCTGTCCTGGCGAACTTACCTTAGACTTCGCTCCAACTTCGCCTCCCTTTGCGCCTCGTTGCGCCACTCACCCAACCTCCGCGCGGCCCTCACTGCCGGCTTGGTTGCGCTTGCCGCATGCAGGCGCATGCTGGTGGGAACGGCCCTGTACAGGGGATCACCCGACCTCCGCGCGGCCCCCGCTTCTAGTTTGATCGCGTTCATCGCAAAGAATTGCATGCTTGTAGGACAGGCCCTTTAGGCCTTGGTAAAGGGCCTGTCCCACTGTACGAGGTAATTCAAGAGTTCTCCCGAGTTTTCCCCTCATTCGAACTCGGAGAATGTCCGTAGCGGGCCCGTGGATGTCTCGTAGCGGCTCGTACGAGTAAAAAGTAACCATTTCTTTCATCACGAGTATTTTTTTTACTAGTGGACATTTTTCACAGTGTTGAAAAAGCGTCATGAGTTTACTGGATTTCCCAAGTACCTACCGTTACTCGTACGAGCCGCTACGGGACATTCACGTACTCCTACAGACCTACTACGGACATTCTCCGAGTTTGAATAAGGGGAAAACTCGGGAGAACTCTTGATCTACCTCGTACAGTGGGACAGGCCCTTAAGACTTGCAACTTGCCCCTCGTGTGTGTCGGATAGTCTCAATGTGTGGGGGATCACTGGTCGGCGCGGACCAAAGGGACTGTTTCCGTGCTGTATCTCTAAACCATACTAAAAAATACGTACACTTCAATTGACCTCTGTTTTTCAAAAAAAACAAAATCCTGCACCAGGCTTCATTGAAATTATATTAAAAATGATTAAATAGCTACCTCAAATTGTACTGAAGCAGCAAAAATTGATCCACTCTGCAAGCGGTTGTGAGAAGTGGCCTCTTATAATTGCCTACAAATTTCAATCATCCACATAATTCTCTTTGGCTGTGTCACTTTGCTAATTCCTTTAATTTAATACCACCCTATAGATTTATCTATTGGACGATATATGATTAAGAAGCATACAAATTATAGATGCCCAATTCACCCCGGCGGCATTTGTTTAATGTTTAATGTGAAATTCGTCAGTGCACTGCCTCAACAGAAGCCACTCTCTTTAAATGTGCATGAGCTAATGTCTGATTTAAAATGGTGCACAATCCATTTTCAGAAGAAATACAGTCCTTGGAAGCTGTAGACAAGTTTAGGTCACGAAGAAGTGATTTTTTTGCAAATAACCCACTTGAAGGCAGATTGACGGATTGACAAGGGATAGGTAGCAACCACACAGCACAGTGGATGCTAGAGCAAGGGTTTTCAGTGGGAAAGTGCTTACTGCAATGCACACCTATTTTCAGTGCCGCAGCCTAAACAGCTCTATTGGCAGGAGGCAGGTGGGCCTGGATTGGTGGGCATGTGGGCATTGTGACATCAGCAGCTGGCCAGTGGCGGTTATATTTTAAAAAGTGAGTTTAGTGAACAACTTTATTCAAAATCTAGGGAAATAATTGACCGAATTTAGAGAGGAGTGCATTTAACTTAAATCCCTACCGAAATTATAAAAATCTCCACGTTTTTGCATCTGGTTTTCGAGGAGATACGTTTCAAAGGCAAAATGACATACACACACACAGAGTTTTAAATTATATATGATATGATAATATGATATGATATACATGCACACACGCACACACACACGCACACGCACACATATACATATACATAAAAACAAACGATAATAGTGCAAAAAAAAACCCAACGCCCCTAAGTATGTTGTGTTCTCATTCCCCACACCAAAAATAGGGTCAAGGAAAGAGCGTTCACGTCATGGCCCTGTTTCCAGCAATCTTTCCACCACCACTCATTAGAAGCACAAGCGACAAGATAGACACCATTGTATGCAGATGCTGAGAAGTGTGCTCAGCTCTGGCTGAACAACTTCTAATCTTGTGTTACACAAAAAGCTGGAGAAACTCAGCGGGTGCAGCAGCATCTAAGGAGTGAAGGAGATAGGCGACGTTTCGGGTCGAGACCCTTCTTCAGACTGGTCAGGGATCAGGGAAATGAGAGATATAGACAGTGTGTGGACTCGATAAGAAGACACCACAAATTATTTACATCTTTAAATAAATCTGCATATCCAACACTGGTTTTAACAAGGTGGGGTACATGTGGCGACTCTATTTAATTTGTTTGATATTGTCGGTTATTGGAACATGCAGCAATGACACTACAAGAATTCAACATATATTGTGTTGAAAGCACTATCCAACAAGGTCACGCTCCAATGCAGATTTGATCGAGGCATATCTTGCCCCTTAGCAGCTAGCTCAGTGAAGCATGCACAATGCTGCAATGTGCCAATGATGCATACAATGAACACAGGCAATGCTGCTGAATGTCGTGAACAATGTTAGCACACATATGCTTCTCGGTTTAATATTTGTAGTTACAATGGTATATATCAGTAATAGATTCCATAACATATCAGAAATAGGTTCCATAAAATTAAGCTAACATTATAGAAAATTTAAACTTAACTACATAAATGTCAATCACTGTTAAATTCCATTAAATGATCCAAATATCATTATGGAAAATGAGGAAAACTAAAAATTTTATTTAAGATGTTCCACAGAAGGTTGTGGAGGCCAAGTCAATGGACATTTTTAAGGCGGAGATTGATAGATTCTTGATTCGTACGGGTGTCAGGGGTTACGGGGAGAAGGCAGGAGAATGGGGTTGGGAGGGAGAGATAGATCAGCCATGATTGAATGGCGGAGTAGACTTAATGGGCTGAATGGTCTAATTCTGCCCCGATCACTTATGGCCATGACTATGTAACCTTGTTCATACACATTCGGTTAATAGGCAAGCTATGTAGCAACAGGCCAACTAGCCCATGAGCTTGCTCCAGCATTCAATAAGATTACTTTTATTAAGGTGGAATGAATGCAGATTAAGCTGGAAAGAGTGAGGAGAAGAATTACAAGGATGTTGCCAAGACTCAAGGGCCTGAGCCTCAGGAAGGGGTTGGGCAGGCTAAGACTTTATTTCACAGAGCACAGGAGAGTGAGGGGTGATCTTATAGAGGCGTATAAGATCATGAGGAGAATAGATAGGGTGAATGCACAGAGTCTTTCAACCAGACTAGAGGAATCAAAAACCAGAGGACATGGGTGTCAGGAGAAATGGCAAGATTTAGTAGGAACTTGAGGGGCAACTTTTTCACTCAGAAATGTTGGCCTTATAAAACGATCTGTCAGAGGAGGTAGTTGCAGGAAGCAGGTCCTATAACAGTATTTAAAATACATTTGGACAGATACATGGATAGGAAAGGTTTAGGAAGCAATAGACAATAGACAATAGACAATAAACATTAGGTTCGGGAGTAGGCAATTTGGCCCTTCGAGCCAGCACCTCCATTCAATGTGATCATGGCTGATCATCCCCAATCAGTACCCCGTTCCTGCCTTCTCCCCATATCCCCTGTCTCCGCTATCTTTAAGACCCCTATCTAGCTCTCTCTTGAAAGTATCCAGAGAACTGGCCTCCACCGCCCTCTGAGGCAGAGAATTCCACAGACTCACAACTCTCTGTGAGAAAAAGTGTTGCCTCATCTCCGTTCTAAATAGCTTACCCCTTATTCTGAAACTGTGGCCCCTGGTTCTGGACTCCCCCAACTCCCCAGAATGAATGTGGGCAAATGGAGATAGCATGGATGGACATGTTGGGCCGGACAGGTTGGCATGGGCAAGTTGGGCCGAAGGGTCTGTTCCCATGCTGTGTGATTCTATGACTAAGCTTCAATACTTGGTTCACTCCTCACACCCTTTGAGTCCTGAAATCTCGAACCTATCTTTGTAGGAATAGAGGCTTGCTTTGTAAAACAAGATGACAAAATCCATTGAGGCACAAGAAACTGCAGATGCTGGAAGCCTGTGCAAAACACAAAGTGCTGGAGGAACTCAGCAGGTCAGGCAGCCTCTGTGGCAGGAATGGACAGATGACGTTTCTAATCCGACTGAGAAGAACTGCACTGGCCACCTATGCCATGGTTTTATGGCTTTACCAGCTTTCAAAATTCTCAAAAACTCTGACTGTTTCTGACTGCCTGTAAAACTCAACGGCTATTTAAAGTCAATAAATCAATGATTTAGAAAAAAATAAAATAAAAAGCCTTAAAAAAATATTTTAAACTTCATCGGACTTAGAAACAATTAAAAACATTTAACTGAATTCAGAGATTGTAAATTGGCTAATAATTGTCCATCTCTCTTGTGGCCATTCTCTCAATTAAAATGAACGTGTCTGAAATAGTTGAATCTAGAGCAGGATGTGCAAGTAGCTTCCCCAGGGTAATTTTTAATCTAATACACTAGGTTTAATCTTCACTCATAATCTTCTTGGAGAATCACACATTGCAGTTTGGTTGGCGAAATCCTCGGTAAGGAGTAGTGCCATAGCGTCGTACAGCATGGAAACAGGCCCTACTTGCTCATGCCGACTGAGATGTCCCATCTACGATAAATGCCACTGTAGCCCACTTTTGGCCCATCCCCCTCTAAACCTTTCCTGTGCACGTACCTGTCCAAATGTCTTTTAAATGTTGTTCTAGTACCAACCTCAACTACCTCCTCTGGCAGCTTTTTCCATACACCTTGTGTACCACTCAGGTTCATTTCCCCATCTCACCTTACACCTATGTCCTCTGGTTCTTGATTCACCTACTCTGGTTAAAAGACTCTGTGCACTCAGCCTACCTGGTCCCCTCATGATTTGATACACCTCTATAAGATCACCCCTCAGCTTCCTGTGCTCCGAGGAATAAAACCCAAGCTTTCCCAACCTGTCTCTAGTGTAGGAAGGAACTGCAGATGCTGGTTTAAACGGAAGATAGACACAAAATGCGGGAGTAACTCAGCGGGACAGGCGGCATCTCTGGAGAAAAGGAATGGGTGACGTTTCGGGTCGAGACCCCATGGGTCACCCATTCCTTTTCTGCTGAGTTACTCCAGCATTTTGTGTCTCTCAACCTGTCTATAGCTCAGGCCCCTCGGGTCCAGGCAACACCCTTGTATATCTTCTCCGCATGTTGTCCAGGCTAACAACACCCTTCCTCTAGCAGGGTGACCGAAACTGAACACAATACTCCAAGTGCAACCTCGCCAGTGTTTTAAACACTTTTCGATAACCATCTTCAATATCTACGATATACCACCTACTTTTGTGCCATCTGCAAACTTATTAGTCATGTCTTCTACAGTCTCATCCAAATCGTTGATGTGAACTACAAATAACAATGGGCCCAGCATCGATCCCTGAGGCACACCACTAGTCACAGACCTCCAGTCTGAAAAACAACATTCCACCATCACCCTCTGCTTCTCTCCATCAGGCCAATTTTCTATCCTCTTAGTTGAATCTCCCTAGATCTCATGTGATCTAAAGGGCCTGTCCTACAAGCATGCAACTCTATGCGATTAGCGCGACCTAACGTGGTCGCTTGAGCCGTCCGGCGTCGCGGGGCCGGTCCCACTTCGATTGTCGGAGCCGTGCGGAATTGTGCGGAGTTCGTCCCGACATCGCGCGGGGCTCCGAAAAACTGACTATGTTCAAAACTTCCGCGCGGCAACGGCTTGTCGGCTCGCCTCGACGCACTACACCCAACCTGCGCCCCGACATCGTGCCTCCGTGAACCTATCTGTAGGTGCCTCTGTGACCCTCTATGTGTGTGGCTCCATGGCCCTGTGTGTGTGTGTGCCTCTGTGCCCCTCTCTGTCCTGGCCAACTTACCTTAGACTTAGCTCCAAGTTCGCCTCACTTTGCGCCGCGTTGCGCCACTCACCCGACCTCCGCGCGGCCCCTGCTGCCGGTTTGGTCGCGCTTGCCGCATGCAGGCGCAGGCTGGTGGAAACGGCCCTGTACAGGGGATCACCCAACCTGCGTGCGGCCCCCGCTTCTAGTTTGATCGCGTTCATCGCATAGAGTTGCATGCTTGTAGGCCAGGCCCTTAACCTTCCAGAGCAGCCTATTATCTGGAACTGTGTCAGATGCATAGCTGAAGTCCTTATAGACTATGTCTATGAAGGCTTTGCCTTCATCAACCTTTTTGCTTACTTCAAATGCATCTGCAGCTCCTAATGTAGCTGTGACTCCATCCTTAAAGTTTTTTTTAATGAATATTATAATTTAAAAACGTGCACCCGTAGGAATTTAACGATAATCAATTTTTGTAATGCTTCTCTATGTCCATGAATGTTCTTCATAGTAATCAAATATTTAGAGGAGAAGAACACCTATGTGCGAATGCTGTTCGTGGATTTCAGTTCAGCATTCAACACCATTATCCCCCAGCACCTGATAAGCAAATTGGTTCCATTGGGCCTCGGCACCCCCATGTGTAACTGGCTACTGGACTTCCTCACTGACAGACCCCAGTCTGTGAGGGTTGGAAATAACACCTCCAACACCATCTCTCTGAGCACCGGCTCCCCTCAGGGCTGTGTCCTGAGTCCACTGCTGTTTACCCTGATGACCCACGACTGTTGTGCCAGGTTTAGTACAAACCACATCATGAAGTACGCAGATGACACAACAGTGGTGGGCCTCATCAGGGACGACAATGAGCTGGCTTACAGGGAGGAGGTGAAACAACTGGTGGACTGGTGCAATACGAACAACCTGATCCTGAATGTCGAAAAAACAAAGGAGATTATCGTCGACTTCAGGAAAACCCGGCACAGTCCCACACCACTTCACATCAATGACAGCGATGTGGAGGTGGTCAGTAGCACAAAGTTCCTGGGGGTGCAGATCACTAACAGTCTGACCTGGTCGAATAACATCTCATCAACAGTTAAGAGAGCGCAGCAGCGGTTGCACTTTCTGCGTCGGATGAGAAGAGCTCATCTCCCCCATCCCATCCTCACCACTTTCTACAGGGGCACCATAGAGAGTATTCTGACCAGCTGTATCTCTGTCTGGTTTGGGGACTGTAGAGCCTCCGACTGGAAGTCTGTGCAGAGAGTGGTGAGGACAGTGGAAAAAATCATCGGGACCTCTCTCCCCTCAATCGGGGATATTGCGACCAAACGTTGCGTGTGTAAGGCCAGCAGTATCATAAAAGACCCCACACATCTCCATCACGGTCTGTTCATTCTGCTGCCCTCGGGCAAAAGATATCGCAGCATAAGGAGCAGAACATCAAGGTTCTGCAACAGCTTCTTCCCACGAGCCATCAGACTCCTGAATGCCATGTAATGGGCTGCCACCATTGTCTATTTATCCTTTTATCCTTTTTATCCATGTTTATCCTTCTGTTAATTTATCGTGTTGCACAGGGAGCCAAATGCAACGAAATTTTGTTTGGAACTGCATATATCAATGTATTTCTAAATGACAATAAAGTTTGTTTGATTTGACTTGACTTGACTTTGACTTTTTGTTTGACTTTGACATTTAACCTATGACTGTGAACCTTGAGGGTCTGTTAGATGGGACAGTGCTTAGTCCATTCATAAACATCAGATGGATAAAAAGAATGGGCGGCACAGTGACACAGAGACATTGTTGCCTTACAGCGCCAGAGACCCGGGTTCGATCCTGACTGCGGGTGCTGTTTGTATGGAATTTGCACGTTCTCTCCGTGACCTGCGTGGGTTTTCTCCAGGTGCCCGGGTTTCCTCCCACACTCCAAAGTCGTACAGGTTTGTAAGTTATTGGGCTTTGGTAAAATTGTACCTTGTCCACAATGTGTACGATAGTGCTAGCGTACGGGCATCGCTGGTCGGCGTGGACTCGGTGGGCCTGTTTCCAAGTTGTGTCTCTAAAGACTAAACTCTAAAAGTAAATCCATCTTCCAGCTCACTTCTGTATATAATTTTAGTTATTTAGTTTAGTTTAGAGATGCAGCATGCAAACAGGCCCTTCGGCCCACCGAGTCAGCACCTACCAGTGATCCCCGCACCTTAACACTATCCCACACCCACTAGGGACTATTTACACTTATACCAAGCCGATTAACCTACAGACCTGCACGTCTTTGGAGTGCGGGAGGAAGCCGAAGATCTCGGAGAAAACCCACGCGGGTCACGTACGGAGAATGTTCAAACTCCATCCAGACAGCGCCCGTAGTCAGGATCGAACCCGTGTCTCCGGCAAAGCAAGCGCTGTAAGGCAGCAACTCTACCGTTGCGGTCATTAATTCTGTACAGAGCAGCTGTGCAATTAGGATGTTCGTCTCACTTTGTCCTGTCTCATGGAATATACTTCATATTTGCGTGGGGCTCATTCACTTTACATTGTATTTGAAAACCTTATCATGTAGTTTCTGATGAGCTGCATAACTATCAAAATGTTGTCAAAGACGTCGGTGGCTGCATCTGTCAAAGTGTCGCTTGAGGGAACTGATGGCTGTAGCTTTGCCGAGGATCGATGGTGGGTTGTTGCCAGCGCTGTACATTGCGACGACATGCGTCAGGTGCTGATAGAGGGACGAGGACCTATTTTTAACATTTCATTAATACAAGCATGAGAGTATAAAATCATGAGAGGAATAGATCGGGTAGATGCACACTCTCTTGCCCAGAGTAGGTGAATAGACCAGAGAACATGGGCTTCATCTTAAGAGGGGAAAAGGTTTTTTTGGCTTTGCACAATTATTGGTTGTTTTTTTAATATATGGGACATATGACAATAAATCTCTCTCTTCCCCTCTCTCCCCCCTCTCTCTCCCCCCTCTCCCCCCCCCCCTCTCTCTCTCTCTCTCTCTCTCGCTCTCTCTCTCTCTCTCTCTCCATCTCGCCCTCCCTCTCTCTCTCTCTCTCTCTCTCTCGCTCTCTCTCTCTCTCTCTCTCCATCTCGCCCTCCCTCTCTCTCTCTCTCTCCCACTGTCTCTCCCTCTCCCTCTTTCTTTCTCCCCCCTCTCTCGTTCTCTCCCTCCCTCTCTCTCAATCTCTCTCTCTTTCTCCCTCTCCCTCTCCCCATCTCCCCCTCCCTCTCTCTCTCTCCCACTGTCTCTCCCTCTCCCTCTTTCTTTCCCCCCCCCTCTCTTTCCCTCCCTCCCCCTCTCTCTCTCTCAATCTCTCTCTCTTTCTCCCCCCACCCTCACTCTTCCCTTCTCTCTCTCATGATTTATGCTTTAGAAGCATATCGTCCTTGATTTTGAGGGACCACAGAGGGAGGAGTGTATTTTCTAGCGGGGACAAACTGTTCTGGTCTTGGTGTTGTTCAGGCTGTGACCGTGATTAGACAGGACAGCCCAGTGATAGGTCTGCCCTGCGGAAATGGAACAGTGTGTATTTGCGCCAATATCTCAGCTTAAGGAGTTAACTTAAGTGAAAATCAGCCTCCCCTTTTGTTTAATGTACGAGCTGTCCCAACGCATTATCAATGATCTGACGAAATTTGTCAGCGATATTAGTGGAAGCTTTTTTTTTGGGTGGAGGATTGCAACCTTCACGTGGTCCGCCCTGTTTCGACTAATGCAATTTGACGTGCACAAACGGAAGATCAAATAGAACAAGTTGTCCAACAACTTTAGGCTGTGCAAGCCACACGAAAGAAGAAGGAAGCATTTTAAACAATTTTAGCGATTTTTGTCCTCCTGCAATAATACACCAAAATGCGTCTGGATATTCAAACGTCAAAGATATTCACAGATATTGAATTTAAATAAAGCTGTGCGACAGTACGCCTCGGAAGAGCAGAGTCTCATCAGCTATCGAGGTAATCTAAGGAGGAAGAGCAGAAGACAGACACAAAATGCTGGAGTAACACAGCGGTTCAGGCAGCATCTCTTGAGAAAAGGATTAGGTGACGTTTCGGGTCGAGACTCTTTTTTCAGACGCTGCTGCTCATGTTGGGTGAAGGCCCTGCTTTAAACTGGGCGTCTCCGACCAGCTGAGAGACTGCTCCAGACGCAGTTTTTCACTGTGGGAAGCCACGCTGCGTTGATGAGCGTGCCCCAAGGGCAGGCGACAAGCTCCATCAGGCAGCTCGCTGGTCCGTGGGAAGATCCTCTGTTAAAATCAACGTGGTTTAATCTCCCCTTCACCGCAACACACCCGTTGCCTGGGGAAGAACTTCATTTTCCTTTCAAAAGCTGTCCCTTTCACGTTGGAGAGAGTGCGCGTCATCTGGGAAAAGCTCGGATGAGGTTGCTGAAGGTTCTCGAGAGAGAACAGAGGGAACGGCCTCAGTACATCTTCTGTTTGTTGCTCAAAGCGTGGTATGTCACTGCCCTGTGCCTTCTCAGGAATTATGAACTGAAGACACATTGAGTTAGTTGCCGTGAAAATTAAACATGCAGAAATGTATCTATTGACACCCTGCCGCATAGGCCACAGCATCCATGCCTCAACATTCATAGAATGATTTTTTTTTTCTCGGCGAGCGATGTAAATCTTATCATGCTTGTGAAGCCTGGAAAGTAATGACTTCTTTACTGTGCAGATTACACACAGGAGAATGAAGAGCCTCTGACACTGTAGGGGTTTGCATTATCAGCCTTGCTTTCTTTTGCAGGTTTATAGTCTCAGTCCACTGCCAGTGACTGTAATTTGCAGATACAAATAACTGCGGATGCTGGTTTACAAAGACAGACACAAAGTGCCGGAGTAACTCAGCGGGTCAGGCAGCATCTCTGGAGAAGGTGGATAGATGACGTTTCAGATTGGGACCCTTCATAGCCTCGGAATAAAAGGACGTACCTTGAGAAAGGAGATGAGGGTGGAATTTCTTTATCACAGGGTGTTGAATCCGTGGACCTCATTGCATTGCATTGAATGGCTGTGGAGGCCAAGTCATTGGGTATAAGTAGCGTGCAGATTGAGAGGTTCGTCGGTAGTAAAGGTATCAAAGGTTGCGGGGAGAAGGCAGGAGAATGGGGCTGAGAGGCATGGGGCAAACAAAGGAGGAACCACTGAGAACTAAAGGGGTATCACAAATGGAATGCATTAAAAATGGTTTGTGTAAAATGGAACTTTGTTGGTGCCCTTTATGTGGAGACTCTTTGCATACCTTGAATATGCAAAGAATATTAGCATATCTTTGCATACCTTGGATATGCAAAACAAAGGATATCATTGTGACTTGTCACATGTGACAATACAATATCATTCATTCATTCGAGAGGGAAAGATAGATCAGCCGCGATTGAATGGTAGAGTACGTTTGATGGGCCAAATGACCTAATTCTGCTCCTTTAGCATGAACACGAACTTCAGGCTGATGATCTGTGCTGTCAATTTATCAGGAAAGATATGGAGTACACGCTTGTATCAGAATTGTGTAAATAGTTCAGCAGCATAAAGCCAGGATAATATTTGCCAAAACGCGGAATAAAAAATAATGAACATAGGCTGATGTCCGTGTTCTGAACTGACCGTTGACACCTGGGACTGATATTGAATTGTTAAACATTTTTTCCAAAGATAGCAGGTAAGCCAGAGGCTTTATACAAAAAGGAAATGACAAATATGAGAGGCAATGAGAAAATGAGTGAGGAGGAGAAGGAATAGGAATGTTGAAGTGGGCATAATGCGACTCGCTATTCGCCGTGCCTCAAGTACCAGACAGAGGTTGGCACTTTTATTTTGGTCCCAAATGAACGTTACGAAGGCATCGTGTGACTGATCATCAACAGTGAAAATAGTTGGAAGTGACTGTGCATTAAACCGTGAAAAACAAAGCGGCAATGGCTGGTGGTGGTGAAATGAAAGCAACCTAGCAAAGTCAAACAAAGCATTCTCGTACAGTTTGGATAGTCATAGAGTGATACAGCATGGAAACAGACCTTTGGACCAACTTGCCCACACCGGCCAACATGCCCCAGCCACGCTAGACCCACCTGCCTGTGTCCATGTACCTGTCTAAGAAAGAACTGCAGGTGCTGGTAAAATCAAAGGTAGACCCAAAATGCTGGAGAAACTCAGGGGGTGGGACAGCATCTATGGAGAGAAGGAAATATCGTCAATTTCTTCTCTCCACAGATGCTGCCTCACCCGCTGAGTTTCTCCAGCATTTTGCATGTATCCGTCTAACCGTTTTTTAAACGTTGGTACAGTCCCAGACTCAACAACCTCCTCTAAAGGAAGGATCTAACGGAAAAATAAAGAAAACAATGAAGGTTTCCACCGGGTGCTCCAGTTTCCTCCCACATCTCAAAGCTTGCAGGTCAATTGGTTAATTGACTGTTGAAAATGATCCCATAATGTCTGAAGAAACGTCTCGACCCGAAACCTCACCCATTCCTTCTCTCCAGAGATGCTGCCTTACTCCAGCTTTTGTGTCAATCTCCAATTAATTAATGTTGTCACCTGAGATACGACTACCTGAGGGCGAGAGGTGTTTGTATTTAGAGGGCTACACTTTCCTTTACTGTCTCGTTTTCAATTACTTTTCAATTACTATGCTGGTTGAATTGTAAACATATCTCTATATTACTAAATACTCTCATCTTGTTTGTTTGTCCGTTTGTTTGCCAGTTTGTATTTGGGCAAAAACAGTACACGATAGCACTACAATTTCTGGCCCACCTTACTCACCATTGTCCTGTGATGCAAATTAAATAAGTTTCGTTCAGAGTGATGATCTATTTTACAAGTTATTGATGTTTAAAACATTAAAAAAAAAAAAAGTGCCCCACTTGCCCCGGCCCCACTTGCCCTGCCCCCACTTGCTGTCTTTACTCGACAGGTGTCACAAAGGACACCCAACGGGTCCTCAGCGCGGCCTTTGTACAATTTCAGACGGCCATTTTTATTTCCCGTCACAACGGCGACCCGACGGTTCCTTCTATTTCAAATGTTTGCCACCCCGGGTCCTGGGCTAGGGTTGGAGCTGGTGCATGGATGGAGGGCGGGGAGAGGCCGCGCCGGGTACCCTTGGCCTCTCCCTCTCCTGGCTCCTGGACACTCATCCCCCCCACCGACATCATCTGCTTGAAGCCCTCCCCCTCCCTGGCTCACACCGCCCACCCCCCGCCCCGACAGCCCTCGCTTCAAGCTCTCCCCCCCCCACCACCCGACAGAGAGAGAGGGGCTGCAAGTGTTACTTGAAATTAGAGAAATCATTATTCATAGTTGTCCCGCTGAGTTACTCCAGCATTTTGTGTCTATCTGAAGAAACACTGTCAGGTCAAGGCGTAGCCTTGCAACTGGTACCATGCAGCCCAGTTCAACCTGTGGGACATGCTCATCCTTCATGGGAGGTCTGCTTTGGCGGACCAGGCAGAAGAGATCTTTATGAACCAACGGCTGGAAATGCGATGCAGCAACGCACTGTGGAATGTGAAGGGCCAGTCAGAGCACTAAAGATGACATGGCCACCCACTGCCGCCAAGAGGTCTCCAGCCGTGATGATTTTTCGTACCACTGGACTCTGACTTCTGCGGCCAAAAGGGTGGGGTTGTGACAGTGCAACAGCTTCTCCGCCTTAAACCCATTCACACACAGATTGTTGTGCAGCCTAAGAGACTGCACAACGCGCCATCATCATTACCGACGGGCTACCACCAAAGAAAACATGACTTTACTTACAAAAGAAGGCACAGTAAACTTGGATAATATGCTATGAGATACTATTCAGAAATCCCAGACACAAGAAAATGCAGATTTTTTTTTGAAAGCATATCATGTGCCGGAGTAACTCAGTGGGTCAGGCAGCGTCTCTGGAGAACAAAGATAGATGATACTTTGGGTCGGGAACCTTCTTCAGGCTGATTGTAGTAGGAGAGAGCAAACTGGAAAGAGAGGTCTCCTGGACAAGGCCAGGCAAGTGAAAAGGTGCGAGGGGGGTGTGGGGTTGAGAGTTGGGTTGGGACCATCCCAATGTTTAAGAAACAGTTAGACAGGTACATAGATAGGACAAGTTTGGAGGGATATGGGCCAAACACAGGCAGGTGGGACTCCTAGTTTAGCTGGGAAATGTTGGCCTGTGTGGGCAAGTTGGTCCGAAGGGCCTGTATCTACACTGTATCACTCTATCTGGCACAGCAATCGTGTTTTCCATCCCTCAACACGCTAGGGTGGCACAGCTGGCTAGAGACCCACCTTTGATTCCGACCTTGGGTGTTGGCTGTGTGGAGTTTGCACGTTCTCCCTGTGACCATGTGGGTTTCCTCCTGCATCCCGGCTTGTAGGTTAATTGGCCCTTGTGCGTTGGGAATTCTAGATTAGTGCAGGTGTCGGGGGTTATGGGGAGAAGGCAGGAGAATGGGGTTGAGAGGGAAAGACAGATCAGCCATGATTAAATGGCGGAGTTGACTTGATGGCCTAATTCTGCTCCTATCACTTATGAACTTAGTGGCTTTGATGGCCACGGGACTTGCTAGGGCCCGCCGGGGGCTCCAACATCAAGACCCGGAGCGGGGCCTTGCATCACCCAGCGTGGCATGAATGGCCGCGGGACATATACTATCACCCGCCGGGGGCTTTGACTCTGACCGGGAGAAGAATGGGGAGTGCAGGGGAGAGATAAGACTTTGCCTTCCATCACAGTGAGGAGGATATTCACTGTGATGGATGTTTGTGTAAAATGTGTTGTGTCTTGGTTCTTTTCTTGTATGTATGACTGCAGAAACGAAATTTCGTTTGAACCTCAATGAGGTTCAAATGACAATAAATGGTATTGTATTGTATTGTATAACTTATGAAAGTGGGATAGCATAAATCTAGTGTGAACTCCAACTCACAACATCACAACGTTCTCCCCGCCCCCCTGAAACAAAATGGTATGTTTTTTTACCATGGTAGAAGATCCGTGTATGACATTGCCAAAAAAATCCACCATTCACAGCAACATCTAAAGGAGGACAGGGTCTCGACCCAAAACGTCGCCTATCTCCTTCGCTCCTTAGATGCTGCTGCACCCGCTGAGTTTCTCCAGCCTTTTGTGTACCATCTAAAGGAGGAAGCTTGCTGCTTAACAGCAGGAGTTGGTAGGGCAGGTTTTGCAACAATTTAAGGCTTGTATAACATTTTGCAGGTGAAGCGCAGTTTCAGTAATGCGTTCCTCAGTGGTTCCCTCAGAGGAAACTAGATGCTGATTTAACTTAGTTCCAGCATGGAGCATGGAGTGAATGACTTGTTTTGCAGAAAACATTAATTTGTCTACTATTTAACGTTACACTGGCCTTGAGACTGTGGTCTTAGGAGGAACATAGAGACTGTGGGTGAGGTTGGCGCCCAAGCTTCAGAGACTGGACACAAAGGGGAGAGAGATTGGAGCATGTCTAGTTTAACGTCTGTTTTAGCTTTAGGAGATACAGTGCAGAAACAGGCCCTTCGGCCTACTGAGTCCAAGCCATCCAGTGGGCCTGACCCACTTAAGTTGATTTTTTGGGTGACTAAAGGTGACTGCCACAAAATTTTCAACATGTTGAAAAATTATCAGCGACAGTGGCGACAATTTTTGCTGTCGTAGGTGTTGTCGTAGGAGTTGTCATAGGTTGTCACCAGGTGTCGTAGGTGAATTCCATTAAAATTGGTCCCTGGCAGTCGCTTAAAGAGTCGCCAAAGTGGGACAGGCACATAACACTTTCCTACAAACACTAGGGGCAATGTACAATTTTTACCAAGCCAGTTAACCTACAAACCTGCACGTCTTTAGAGTGTGGGAGGAAACTGATTAGGATCAACCCGGGTCTCTGTTCGGCAGCAACTCTACCAATGCTCCACCGTGCCACCCAGAATTCAGAAGAAGGGTGGGCAGCAAGGATTAGGGTGTTTGGAGAAGGAACTGCACCTCAAACAGCAGTTGGGGCACTGGTCTGACTTTGAATTGCAATAACTCATCTTACAGCGTAGCCTCACCTCGATTAATTTGATATACCCCTTTTCATTCCATTTGGTGACTTGCCTCTGTCTGTGTGTGAGGCTGCACATGAAGCATTGTAGGTCCCTCAGAAGTGACTTGGACCATATCTGCACATGAGAGAAATAGATCGGGTAGATGCACAGGATCTCTTGCCCAGAGTTGGGGAATCGATTGAATAGGAATCTGAGGGGTAACGTTTGCACATGAAAGGTGGCGGGTGTATGGAACAAGCTGCCAGAAGAGGTAGTCGAGGCTGGGACTACCCCAATGTTTAAGAAACAAACTGGTACATGGTTAGGACCAGTTTGGAGGGATGTGGACCAAGTACAGGCATGTAGGACTAGTGTAGCTATTGGCTGGTGTGGGCAAGTTGCGCTGAAGGGCCTGTTTCCACACTGTATCACTATGACTCTATGACTCTATGTAAGGAGTTCCAGCATGGGAACTGAAGATGGAAAAGGACTAGGGTTTATTTTCTAGGACAAGAAAGCAAAAAAAATGTGGTGACATTTCGGGTAGGGATCCTTCGTCAGACTGATTCAGTCCAAAAAAAGGGTCTCGACCCGAAACGTCCACCTGTTCATGTTCTCCAGAGATGGTGCATGACCTGTTGAGTTACTCCAACACTTTGTGATATTCTCTGTAAACCAGCATCTGCAGTTCCTTGTTGGCTCCAAGCTGAAAACATTTGTAGCTTCATGAAAATGAAAATGTGCTAATATTGCAGTATATTCATTGCCTGATGTCTTCTTTCTTAAGTTACTATCTGTAAATAAGACATTGTATTTTAAGGAAAAAATCCATCAGATAATTAATGTATTAGAGTTCATGGTTGGAAGTTATAATCAAATTAATATCAGCAAGTCGAAGGAGATAGTGATCGACTTCAAGAAGCAAAACCCCAGATTGCATTGATGGTGCCAAAGTAGAGATGGTTGAAAGCTACAAATTCCAAATCAATATCACCATCAACTTCTCCTGGACCACCCATATTGACACAACGACCAAGAAACCACACCAATGCTTCTACATCCACAGAAGGCTTAGGAGGTTCAGCATGTCCCCTACAGCTCTCACCAACTTCTACAGATGTGCCATAGAAAGCATTTCATCAAGATGTATAGCAGCTGGGTTTGGGAACAGCTCCATCCAAGAACGCAAGAAATTGCCGCGAATTGTGGACGTACCCCAGGCCATCATGCAAACCAAACTCCCTTCTATTGACTCAATTTACACCTCACGCTGCCTCGGCAAGGTCAGCAGCATCATCAAGGACAAGTCATGCCCTGGCCACTCCCTCGTCTCCCCTCTCCCATCAGGTAAGAGGTATAGAAGTGTGAAAACGCACACCTCCAGATTCAGGGACAGTTTCTTCCCAGCTGTTATCAGGCAACTGAACCATCCTACCACAACCAGAGAGCAGTCCTAAACTACTAGATACTATCTACCTCTTTGATGACCCTCAGACTATCCTTGATTGGAATTTGCTGGCTTTACCTTGCACTAAACATTATTCCCTCATCATGTATCTAAACACCGTAAATGGATCGATTGTAATCATGTATTGTCTTTCCGCTGACTGGAAGCACGCAACAACAGCATTTCATTGTACCTATACAGGCAACTGATCATCCACAATCAGTACCCCATTCCTGCCTTCCCCCCATATCCCTCGACCCCACGATCTTTAAGAGCTATACTAACTCTCACTTGAAAGCATCCAGAGAATTGGCCTCCACTGTCTTCTGAGGCAGAGAATTCCACAGACTCACAACTCTCTGGGTGAAAAGGTTTTTCCTCATCTCCGCTCTAAATGGCCTACCCCTTATTCTTAAACTATGGCGGGTTACCCAAAAAGCTGGAGAAACTCAGCGGGTGCAGCAGCATCTAAGGAGCGAAGGAGATAGGCGATGTTTCGGGTCGAGACCCTTCTTCAGACCCTACTTATGCCTACTCTTAAACTATGGCCCCTGGTTCTGGACTCCCCCAACATCGGGAACATGCTGGTGTGTCCAATCCCTCAAGAATCTTTTATGTTTCAATAAGATCCTCTCTCACCGTTCTGAATCCTAGTGTATACAAGCCCAGTCGCTCCATTCTTTCAACATATGACAGTCCCGCTGTCCTGGGAATTAACCTTGTGAACCAAAGGACAGAAAGAAGCATCTATAGGCTGGGACGACAGGCAAATCAAGTAGAAATACAATTTTTCAATTAATTTCCATTATAATCCTTCACAGTTACACAAAAGCTATTCACTGTACCTCGGTACACGTGGCAATAAACCAAACTGAACTTGTATTTTATATACAATATTTTGCTTGTCTGACATTGTCAGATGCTGTTAATTCATTCTTATTCATTTGTTTAATTGGTGTATAAACTAGCAAAATGTTTGGGGTTTGTTTACTGTTCAATGAAGTGGCTTTTAAAGTATTCTGGTGACTAACTAAATTACTTTGAATACTTCATGCGGAAGAACAAAAAATTCTTTTTTTTAATTGAGAATTAAAAGGCTGCCTGTTTTCCACTAATAAAAAAAAACACTTGCTAGTGAAATCACATTGGTTTTGAAAGTGTAATAAATGAGAAAGCAATTTCCTTAGTAGCTCTTTAATTATACAGAACCCCATCAAGTCATCTGTTCCTCGTTCAATGAGAAAATTGACCTCCTAAAGGTCAATTTCACAGACATCTTCCTGAAACTTTAATGACTGAGCACAGATTAAATCAACTTTCATTTTGGACCATCCCGTTTCAATCCCTTTTCCTGGCACTGTCTTAATTAGGCGGGATTCTGTTTGTACAAGAAGGAACTGCAGATGCTGGTTTACACAGAAGGTAGACGGAAAAAGCTGGATTGACTCAGCGGACATCCCAGCCAGCAGCTCTGGAGAAAAGGAATAGGTGACATTTCGGGTCGAGACCCTTCTTCAGTCTGAAGATGGGACTCAACCCAAAACCTCACCTATTCCTTTTCTCCAGAGCTGCTGTCTGACCCGCTGAGTTACTCCAGCTTTTTGCGTCTATTCTGTTTGTATAAGCAGTGTGCCAAGACAGTTAGCACCTTGTAATTAATATTTCCTTTATACCAGGGAGGCAAACCAACTGTTCCAAGGTAGATTTTAGGAACAAGCAAAACACGATGATAGCTCGCAACCTTTTTGCTTAATCAGACCACAATGTCACCATGGATAAGATGTCTGCTTACACAGCTCCCGACCAAAGTGTTCCATAATGAGCATCTACAAAGTAGTTCAGTTTTCACACCGCCAAGGAAAATGTAGGGCTAACTCCAATTTGTGATGCCACATACCAGTGGAATCATAAGCCTTGCAGTTTACTTAAGTTGACACTTACTTGAATCGATCAAAGATTTTTTAATTGCAAACTAGTTGAGTTTAGTTTGGAGATACAGCATGGAAAAAGGCCGACAAAAGACTTTTAACTGTATCTCAGTACAAGTGACAATAATCTAACTTAAAAAAAACCCCATCAATTGCCCATTCACACCAGTTTTACATTATCCCCCTTTCACATCTGCTCTCTACAGACACTAGAGGACAAATTACATGTAGCCCATCCGATGTTGGGGGAGTACAGAACCAGGGGCCACAGTTTAAGAATAAAGGGTAAGCCACTTAGAACGGAGATGAGAATTTTTTTTTTCACACAGAGGGTTGTGAATCTGTGGAATTCTCTACCTTTCAAGAGAGAGTTAGATAGAGCTCTTAAAGATAGCGGAATCAGGGGACATGGGGAGAAGGCAGGAACGGGGTACTGATTGTGGATGATCCGCCATGATCGCATTGAATGGCGGTGCTGGCTCCAAGGGCTGAATTGGCCTACTCCTGCACCTATTGCCTATTGTCTATCGTTTATTGTCTACAAACCCGAATGTTTTGAGATTGTGAGTGGAAAGATTGCTTTCAACCTTGAACATCGTGCATTATTATTTGAACATTGTTGGAAGTAAGCACGGGGCGTGGGATAAAATAATGAACACCAGTCTATTCAATGGAATGTGGGCAGAGCATCATCTCTTCTGTTTGTAAAATATATGGTTGTTGTGTCGATCTACAGTAACCATGCTGTTTGCTGGTGAAATTCATTTCTTAAGTTGCAGGGGAAGAAATAGGCCATTTGGCCCATCAAATCTACTCTGCCAGTCAATTATGGCTGATCTATCTCTCCCTCTCAACCCCAGTCTCCTGCCTTCTCCCCATAACCCTTGACACCCGTACTAATCAAGAACCTACCAATATCCATTGACTTGGCCTCCACAGCCTTCTTAAAAGGCAGTAAATATCATGAGTGGCTGCCGTTAGTTGCAGCTTCACTACACTGCACCACACAAACCATCCTGCAACTTTGAAGATTAACAAAAGTATATAAAACTATGAGAGGCATAGGTGGGATAGACAGCCACAACCTTTATCTCAGGATGGAAAAATCAAATGCTAGAGGGCATAGATTTAAGGTGAGAGGGGCGACGTTTAAAGGAGATGTGTGTGGAAACTGGCCCCTCGGCCCACCGGCCCTCAATCAGCCCACAAGCCCTCACCTGGCTGAAGGGCCTGTTCCCATATTATGTGACTATAGCTGTTGTCTCCTGCTCAGTGAGCTTACGCCTTGCGATGCTGGCGGGGAAGCCTCATTGGTCGACAGGCAGTAGGCGGTCGATGAGGGCGTGGGGGAACCACTGGGTGGGGGGGGGGAGGAACAATTGAGGAGCCAGCATGGGGGGGGGGCACCATGAGGGGGAAGAACAACAGAGGATCTGGCGTGGGGGAACCACCGTGAGGAAGGGGACGGTGGAAGAACAATGGCGGAGCCGGCGGAGCGGGAACTCTGTGATGGGGGGGAGGGGTGAGGGGAGACAGAGGAGCAGTATTAGGCCATTCGGCCCATCGAGGCTACTCCGCCATTCAATCATGGCTGATCTATTTTTCCCTGTCAACCTGATCCTCCCACCTTCTACCATTTGGCCCCCTTACTAATCAAGAACATATCTGCGGAAGAGTCTCGACCAAAAACATCACCCAATCCTTCTCTCCAGAGATGCTGCCTGTCCCGCCGAGTTAGTTCTGAACCAATTAATCTCCGCTTGACAAATAGCCAATGTCTAGTCCTTTACAGCAATGAGTTGCACAGATTACTGACCAAAAATGTTGCATTGTTCATTTTCATGTTCATGTTCAACTTCATCTCCAGGTCTTCTTGAGATTCTGCCTGTTTTGCTGAGCTACTCTAACACTCTGTGTCTGGGGAATGTGTAACTTAGTCGGCGGCCTTGATGTGGTGACGATTTGCATACCTTGGGTATGCAAGCAAAGAATCTCACCGTGACTTGTTACATGTTACAATAAAGTACTCCATTCCATTACCGTGAAAATCAGAAAATAATGTTTGGTGTAAATGTGCATGCACTGCTAGATGTGCTGACTACAGATCGTTATTATGAAATCTCAAGTACCTGCAGAATGGACACTAGGCTCCACATTTTTAGGAGATTAACAATTTGTTTGCGTTGTCACTTGGATCTTGAAATTGAAATAATCAGTAATTAAGAAATACAAGACATGGAATGAGTATAAGGAATTTTTATCAGCATCAGTGAATTAGGTAAATCAATTTGTGGGATAAATGATAATTGCTTTGGTTGTGTTTAAATATGTTTTCTGTAATATTGAGAAGGCTCAATATTTACAAGGCACTCCATAGCAAAAATGATTATTATTTTGTCATGTTGTATCATAATAGTGATATACCTCCCAAGCCCATTCAGATAATCCTAGAAACATAGAAACATAGAAAAATAGGCGCAGGAGTAGGCCATTCGGCCCTTCGAGCCAGCACCGCCATTCAATATGATCATGGTTGATCATCTCAAATCAGTACCCTGTTCCTGATATTTCCTCATATCCCTTGATTCCTTTAGCCCAAAGAGCTAAATCTAACTCTCTCGTGAAAACATCCAGTGAATTGGCCTCCACTGCCTTCTGTGGCAGAGAATTCTGGGTGAAAATGGTTTTTCCTCATCTCAATCCTACATGGCCTGCCCCTTATTCTTAAACTGTGAACCCTAGTTCTGTACTCCCCCAACATTGGGAACACCTTTCCTGCATCTAGCCTGTCCAATCCTTTAAGAATTTAACATGTTTCTTTAAGATCCCCTCGCATCCTTCTAAATTTGAGTGAATACAAGCCCAGTCGACCCATTCTTTCATCATATGTCACCCGCCATCCCGGGAATTAACCTGGTGAACCTCATGAGTTGTTTAAATGTTGTCGTTTGTGGTCCTAGCTCTGTTATGCGACATCAAATGGTGGAATTGAATTGAATTGGAGTACATTTTATTAGCCAAATATGTATACATACAAGGAATTTGTCTTGGTGCTTTGCTCGCAAGTAACAACTTGATGTAAAGTAGACAAGTAAAAATAAAATACTATAATTTAAACATGTGAAGAATGACATTATAATTTAAACAAGTTAAGAATGACAACAGGATGAATTGGTGAGGACAAAATGTGTAAGAAAGAACTGCAGATGCTGGTAAAATTGAAGGTAGACTCAAAATGATGGAGTAACTCAGCGGGTGGGGCAGCATCTGTGGAGAGAAGGAATGGGCGACGTTTCCGGTCGAGACCCTTCTCCAGACTGATCAGACTAAATTGGTGAGGAGATGATACCTGAGATGGCGGGACTGTCCTAGGTTGATAGAAGTGGCTGGGCTTGTATACTCTGGAATTTAGAAGGATGAGAATGGATCTTATTGAAACATATAAGATTGTTAAGGGTTTGGACACCCTAGAGGCAGGAAGCATGTTCCCAATGTTGCAGGAGTCCAGAACCAGGGGCACAGTTTAAGAATAAGGGGTGAGCCATTTAGAACAGAGATGAGGAAAAACTTTTTCACACAGAGGTTGTGAATCTGTGGAATTCTCTGCCTCAGAAGGCAATGGAGGCCAATTCTCTGGATGCTTTCAAGAGAGCTCTTAAAGATAGCGGAGTCAGGGGATATGGCGAGAAGGCAGGAACTGGGTACTGATTGGGGATGATCAGCCATGATCACATTGAATGGTGGTGCTGGCTCGAAGGACCAAATGGCCTACTCCTGGACCTATTGTCGATTGAGATTCACAAACTGCATTCTTTCTGCCTACTTCCAAAGAAACACATACAAGACCTCAGGTCCAGGAATACTGAGGTTCGTTGGAATATTGGCCCTTCTCATGATTCAATTGACTGTTTGCTTAAGTCAATACATCAACAGGCATTCAAGCTATGCACAATTTAATATGTTTTCTGCATTTTTTTTATACGCGATACATTTGCTTTACTGAGGCGAGGATTTGAAATTGAACCTTCAGAGGTGGCAATAAAGTGACTTCAAAAATGTGGTTTGGATTTGTCTCTTCTGTAGTCAAAATCTGCCCTCGAGTAGTATCCATGACAACGCATCTTTCAATGAAGATATTTTGAAGTGTGTCACATTCTTAAGTAAGCAGATTCAGGGTTTCAACATTCAAGGGTAATTGAAAAGAACCCAATAAATTATAAAACAGATAGGTTGTCCAGAGTATGAACTTAGACTGTCAGAGTCATAGAGCTGAAGTGTTCATAAAATTGCCCAGCCTTTGTTCATTTGTCATAAATTACTTGTTCTTTGTTGAGAAGGAGCAGCCATTTCCATATCTTCGGAATGAAATGTAATAAGGTCTATGATTCTTGATCATTAGATGCACTCAAATATTTTTCAATCTGAAGTATCAGGAGCTTTAAAGGCCAGGGATTATTTACTGATCTGAATTAAGTGTTCCCTCTCTATATTTGACCACCGCTAAATATTCCCATTCAATCTGCAATCAACCAACCCAAAACAATCCAGCCTATACACTAGGCAGCTTAAAACCCAGCGAATAGTGAAGGGTAGACACAAAATGCTGGAGTAACTCAGTGGGACCGGCAGCATCTCTGGAGAACTATGATTGGTGATTTCTCTAATTTCAAGTAACACTTGCAGCCCCTCTCTCTCTGTCGGGTGGTGGGGGGGGGGGGGGGGGCTTGAAGCGAGGGCTGTCGGGGTGGGGGGTGGGCAGTGTGAGCGTCCTGGAGCTGGGGAGGGGGAGGGCTTGAAGCAGATGATGTCAGGGGGGTGGGGGGGGGGGAGGGCTTGAAGCGAGGGCTGTCGGGGTGGGGGGTGGGCAGTGTGAGCGTCCTGGAGGGGGAGGGCTTGAAGCGGATGATGTTGGGGGGGGGGGGGGGACGAGTGTCCAGGAGCCTGGGGAGGGAGAGGCCATGGGTACCCGGCGCGGCCTCTCCCCGCCCTCCGTCCATGCACCGGCTCCAACCCTAGCCCAGGACCCGGGGTGGCAAAAATTTGAAATAGAAGGAACCGTCGGGTCGCCGTTGTGACGGGAAATAAAAATGGCTGTCTGAAATTGTACGAAGGCCGTGCTGAGGACCCGTTGGGTGTCCTTTGTGACACCTGTCCAGTAAAGACAGCAAGTGGGGGCAGGGCAAGTGGGGGCGGGGCAAGTGGGGCACTTTTTTTTATTTTTATGTTTTAAACATCAATAACTTGTAAAATAGACCATCAAGCTGAACGAAACGTATTTGATTTACATCACAGGACAATGGTGAGTAAGGTCGGCCAAAAATTGTTGTGCTATCGTGTACTGTTTTTGCCCAAATACAAACTGGCAAACAAACGAACAAACAAACAAGATGAGAGTATTTAGTAATATAGAGATATGTTTACAATTCAACCAGCATAGTAATCGAAAAGATCAACGAGACAGTAAAGGAAAGTGTAGCCCTCTAAATACAAACAACTCTCGCCCTCAGGTAGTCATATCTCAGGTGACAACATTAATTAATTGGAGATTGACACAAAAGCTGGAGTAAGGCAGCATCTCTGGAGAGAAGGAATGGGTGATGTTTCGGGTCGAGACCCTTCTTCAATTAATTGAGTCAGATAGCTGTACTGTGGAGGCGGGGTAAGAATATAAACGAGAGAGAGAGGGAGAGTATTTGCTCGGGTTTAACTATACATTTTCATCTCTGATTCCTTGTGGTGCTTTTGACGATCCATCAAGCTACAATATTCACAACAGCCATAAAAATGGACTCCATATGTCAGGTATGAAATTACAGCCTTAGGCTATGCTAATAATCAAAAGTAATTGAGTTAAAGATCCATTAAAAATGCGCATAGCGTTCCATGTTAATTTGCTCCTTTCAACAACAAGCTGGAAAGGGTGCAGAGAAGATTTACGAGGATGTTGCCAGGACTCAAGGGCCCAAGCTCTGGGGAGAGGTTGAGCGGGCTGGGAAGGTATACGCTGGAGCGCTGGAGGATGAGGGGTGATTGGATAGTGTACAAAATCATGAGAGGAATAGATCGGGTAAAGTCTTTTGCCCAGAGTAGGGGAATCAAGAACCATAGGACATGGGTTTAAACATAGAAACATAGAAACATAGAAATTAGGTGCAGGAGTAGGCCATTCGGCCCTTCGAGCCTGCACCACCATTCAATATGATCATGGCTGATCATCCAACTCAGTATCCCGTACCTGCCTTCTCTCCATACCCTCTGATCCCCTTAGCCACAAGGGCCACATCTAACTCCCTCTTAAATATAGCCAATGAACTGGCCTCAACTACCCTCTGTGGCAGAGAGTTCCAGAGACCCACCACTCTCTGTGTGAAAAAAGTCCTTCTCATCTCGGTCCTAAAGGATTTCCCCCTTATCCTTAAGCTGTGACCCCTTGTCCTGGACCTCCCCAACATCGGGAACAATCTTCGGCGAGAGGGGTAAAAGATTTAATAGGAACCTGGGGGGTAACATTTGCACACAAAGGGTGGTAGTTATATGGAATGAGCTGCCAGAGGAGGTAGTTGAGGTAGGGAATATCGCAATGTTTAAGGAACATTTAGACAGGTACATGGCAGGACAGATTTAGAGGGATATGGATCAAATGCAGGCAGGTGGGACTAATGTAGATGGGACATGTTGGCCGGTGTGGGCGAGTTGGGCCGAAGGGCCTGTTTCCATGCTGTGAGACTCTATGACTTAGACTTGTAGTTTGTACTTTCTCATCTGTAACTCCATTGTGAATATATAATTCCATTGAAACTGCCCGATACCTTATTCGTGTAGCACCAGTGTAACTATTGGAATTGAATTGAGCACAAGAAATAGACAATTGAGACAATAGACAATAGGTGCAGTAGGCCATTCGGCCCTTCGAGCCAGCACGGCCATTCACTGTGATCATGACTGATCATCCACAATCAGTACCCCATTCCTGCCTTCTCCCCATATCCCTTGACCCCGCTATCTTGAAAAGCTATGTGATTCCAAATTGTGACTTTGTAACTATTAACAAGTATGAAATAGCTGAATCAAATGCTAGGCAGGAAATGGGAAAATAAGTTTTCTTAATTCAGGCCACCGTGGTGTAACTGGTAGAGTTGCTGCCTCACAGCGCCAGAGGCCCGGGTTCGATCCTAACCTCAGGTGGTGTGGAGTTTGCACGTTCTCCCTGTGACCACGTGTGGGCTTCCTCTGGGTGCGTCAGCTTCCGCCCACATCCTAAAGATGTGCGGGTTTGCAGGTTGATTAGTTGCTGTAAAATTGCCCCTAGTGCGAAGGGAGTGGATGAGAAAGTGGGACGACATGGAACTAGTGTGAATGCGAGATCAATGGTCGGCGTGGTGGGCCGAAGGGCCTGTTTCCAGATTTCTATCTCCAAACTAAACTAAAAAGAGGGGAAGGAGAGATACAAGGCTTAATGTTAGAATAAAGGGGGGGAAAGTAGACGTTATTGTGATTAAATGCATGGCTTTCTTTATTGTACCACATATAATATCTAAAGTAAATAATATAGTAGTTCGTAACAGATATTAGCACCGTGTTAAGTTTTATGAGAACAGTTTGGTGCTTAGAAAAGGTAATGGGACAAATCCATGCTTCCAAGACGATTATGTTGAAGAAACCAATGCAGATCAGGATGTAAGGCCGAATGTATGCGAATTTTATGTAGAGAAGTAATCGGTGGAATTATCAGTGACTAGAATACATAAACAAACATACACAGCCCACAAGAAAACAGCGGCATATACCCGGGTTCGATCCCGACTACGGGTGCTGTCTGTGTGGAGTTTGCATGTTCTCCGCGTGACCTGCATGGGGTTTCTCCGAGATCTTCGGTTTCCTCCCACACTCCAAGGATGTACAGGTTTGTAGGTTAATTGGCTTGGTATGAATGTAAAATTGTCTCTAGTGTGTGAAGGATCGTGGTGATGTGCAGGGATCGGTGGTTGGAGCGGACTCGGTGGGCCGCAGGGCCTGTTTCCACGTTGTATCTCCGAGCAAAACTAAACTAAATATACTGGAGATCTTAAGGACAGCTCGTAGAAATAAGTTTGTAGAGAAGTCGAATGAGTAATCATAATTATACCCAGATTTTTAGTTTTATAATTTCGTTTATGTAAACATTTAACTATTATTTTATGCATGAAAATAGTTGGTGGTTTAAAAATGCGCATAGCTCATAGCACCCTTTCCAGCTTGTTCTTAAAAGGAGCATAATAACGTGGAATGCTATGCGCATTTTTAATGATCTTTTGCTCATTTGCTTTAAAGAAAGTTTTTTTTTCTTTCTTTAAAAGGAAAGCAGTGTAATCCAATCGTTATCCAATTAAGAACTGAGTATAGATAGGGACACATAACTCAGCAGTCAGGCAGCTTCTCTGGAGAAAAGGAATAGGTGACGTTTCAGGCCAAGACCATTCTTCGGACCTGAAATGTCACCTTTTCCTTCTCTTCAGGGATGCTGCCTGACCCGCTGAGTTACGCCAGCATTTTGTGTCTATCTTTGGTGTAAACCAGCATCTGCAGCTCTTTCCTACAGTATTATGGAGTAATGTGTGCACTCTTGGTCTCCTAATTTGAAGAAGGAGATTCTTGTTATTGAGCGAGTGCAGCATAGTTTCACCAGGTTAATTCCCGGGACGGCGGGACTGAACTATGAAGAAAGAATGGAACGACTGGGATTATATTCACTGTGATTTAGAAGGATGGGGTGGAAGATTGCAACCTTCACGTGGTCCGCCCTGTTTCGACTAATGCAATCAACTCGACATGCACAAACAGAAGATCAAATAGAACAAGTTGTCCAACAACTTTAGGCTGTGCACGCCACACGAAAGAAGACGAAGAATTTAGGATGAGGAGAGGGTATCTTATAGAAACAGGCTAGATGCAGGAAAAATGTTCCCGATGTTGGAGGAGTTCAGAACCAGGGGTCACAGTTGAAGAATAAGGGGTAGGGGCCATTAAGGACTGAGATGAGGAAAAACGTTTTCACCCAGAGACTTGTGAATCTGTCGAATTCTCTGCCACAGAAGGCAGTGGAAGCCAATTCACTCGATATATTCAAGAGAGAGTCAGATATTGCTCTTAGGGCTAGCGGAATCAAGGGATATGGGGAGAAAGCAGGAACAGGGTACTGATTTCAAATGATTAGCCATGTACATAATGAATGGCAGTGCCGAATGGCCTAATCCTGCACATATTTTCTATGTTTCTATGTCTCTATGGTTCTATGTTTCTACATAAGAACTGAGAATATCCATTGTCCAATACAAGGTGCTAGAGGAACTCAGCTGGCCGGGCAGTATCTGTGATGGGGGTTGGACAAATGACGTATCGGATCAAAACCCTTCATCAGACTGAAACATCGTATATTGATTCCCTCCACAGCTGCTGCCGGGCCCGCTGAGTTCCTCCAGCACTTTGTGTTTTGCTCAAGATTTTAGCATCTGCAGTTTCTCGTGTCTCCATGTTGTGTGACTTTTCGCACATGATTGTTCCAGGCACTGCTGTTGATTGCGAACATCGCCTTCAACAAATGGTATTAAGACCGTAAATGATGGCACTAGTCAGCAGGAGAGCGACAATAGTGGATAGAGAAACAGAGATAATGTTTCTGAAGAAGGTCCCTTCATCTGATTTGAATAAACGGCGTTCTGTTGATAGCTAAACTATTGTCATTCGCTTTTGCATACAGCACTTGGGAAATTATGAGCTCTTCTGTAAAGGACCTTGGAATAGTTTGATGTATAAAAAGCAATATATAACTATACTGCAGCACAGTAGAGTTGCTGGCTCACAGCGCCAGAGACCTGGGTTCGATCCTGACTTCG
Organism: Raja brachyura; assembly: GCA_963514005.1. The sequence goes on along the minus strand of OY740793.1, from coordinate 11,743,703 downwards.
GGTGCTGTCTGTATGGAGTTTGTGCGTTCTCCCCGTGACCTGCTTGGGTTTTCTCCAGGTGCTCCGGTTTCCTTCCACACCCCAAAGACGTGCAGGTTTGTAGGTTTGTTGGTTAATTGCCTTGGCATAATTGTAAATTGTTCCGTGTGTGCGTGAGATAGCGTTAGTGTGCGGGGATCGCAGGTCGGCGCGGTGGGCCGAAGGGCCTGTTTCCATGCGGTATCTCGAAACCCGGGTTCCTTCCCACCTACGGGTGCTGTCTGTACGGAGTTTGTACGTTCTCCCCATGACCACGTGAAGGTTGCAATCTTCCACCCCATCCTTCTAAATCACAGTGAATATAATCCCAGTCGTTCCATTCTTTCTTCATAGTTCAGTCCCGCCGTCCCGGGAATTAACCTGGTGAAACTATGCTGCACTCGCTCAATAACAAGAATCTCCTTCTTCAAATTAGGAGACCAAGAGTGCACACATTACTCCATAATACTGTAGGAAAGAGCTGCAGATGCTGGTTTACACCAAAGATAGACACAAAATATCTGTGACATCACCTATTCCTTCTCCCCAGAGATCCCGCCGAGTTACTCCAGCATTTTATGTCTCTCCTTGCAAAGTTCATCCTTCAGCCTTGCTACACCTTAGCTAGAATCCTTTACTGTTGCTACACCTCAGCTAATTCCCCCAAAATCGTATCCATAAACCTATACCTTGCTGAAGTCGAGGGTACAGTATCTTTGCCTGGTGGCTGCAAAAGCAATTTTTGGATGCGGAACAGATGTTTCCTCCAGTGGGAGAGTCTAGGACGAGAGGATCATAGCCTCAGAATCAAAGGAGGTTCTTGTAGGGAGGAGATGAGGAGAAATGTATTTAGTCAGAGGGTGGTGAATCTGTGGAATTCTTTGCCACAGAGGGCTGTGGAGGCAAAGTCAGTGGATATTTTTTAAGGCAGAGATGGATAGATTTTTGATTTGTACGTGTGTCAGAGGTTTTAACCATATAACCATATAACAATTACAGCACGGAAACAGGCCTTCTCGGCCCTTCCAGTCCGTGCCGACCATTTATTTTCCCCTAGTCCCATCTACCTGCACTCAGACCATACCCCTCCATTCCCTTCCCGTCCATATACCTATCCACTTTACTTTTAAATGTTACAATCGATCCTGCCTCCACCACTTCTGCTGGAAGATCATTCCACACAGCCACCACTCTGAGTAAAGAAGATCCCCCTCATGTTACCCCTAAACTTCTGTCCCTTAATTCTCATGTCATGCCCTCTTGTTTGAATCCTCCCTACCCTCAATGGGAAAAGCTTATCCATGTCAACTCTGTCTATCCCTTTCATCATTTTAAACACCTCAATCAAGTCCCCCCTTAACCTTCTGCGCTCCAAAGAATAAAGACCTAACTTGTTCAACCTTTCTCTGTAACTTAGTTGCTGGAACCCAGGCAACATTCTAGTAAATCTCCTCTGTACTCTCTCTATTTTGTTGACATCCTTCCTAAATTAGGCGACCAAAATTGTACACCATACTCCAGAATTGGTCTCACCAATGCCTTGTACAATTTTAACATTACTTCCCTACCCCTATATTCAATGCTCTGATTTATAAAGGCCAGCACACCAAAAGCTTTCTTTACCACCCTATCTACATGCGATTCTACCTTCAGGGAACTATGCACAGTTATTCCTAGATCCCTCTGTTCCACAGCATTACTCAATTCCCTACCATTTACCATGTACGGGGAGAAGGCAGGAGAATGGGGTTAGGAGGGAGCGATAGATCAGCCATGATTGAATGGTGGTGTAGACTTGATGTGCCGAATGGCCTAATACTACTATCCCTTATGACCTTATGATTTCAAATCAAGGAGTAAAGTGGGAGGCTTGAATAAGGTACTTTTGCGATTTAACTGTGGACTTAAACAAGGCCTCGAAACCTCTTTAAGGGGCATGGTTTTCCAGATAGCAATTTAGCAGCAAATGAGTGCATTGCTCTAAATAGGTATTCTTCTGCAATTCAAGCATTACTGATGCATGTTGCATGTTAACTTAACGCATCCATGGAATCATACGGTGTGGAAACAGGCCCTTTGGCCCAACTCGCCTACACTGACTTTAGAGATACAGCGGGAAAACAGGCCCTTCGGCCCACCGAGTCCGCGCCGACCAGCGATCACCCCGTAATCCAGCACTATCTTACGCACGAGGAACAACTTGCCTACATTCCTTAAACAAAAATTTTCAGCTTATGTAATTGAAGAATGGGTAACATGTTCAGAATGATAAAATAGCTTCTAGGATTCTATTCTGATTATGCAATGATTAATATTTATCATCTCAAAAATCTATTGCCTGACAGGTGCGAAATGTTCATCTATGGGGATATAAATCTCTCATGTTATCAAATGGGCGACAGCAATTCATTCAATAGTTTTAGCTTAGTGAGTGTAGACTAGCACATGTGGCAGCAAACATGTGATGATTCATATATAAGCACTGGGTTAATTTCTATAATCCGTTGGTTTCTGACCATTTCCACATCTGTTTTAGGTCTCAAAACATAAAATATTCCTCGCACCAGCTCGATTTTTTAAATAGTCTGTTTTAAGACTTTTTTTAGGGCTATTTAGGACTAGTGGAATTCTCTGCCACAGAAGGCAATGGAGCTCACTTCACTGGATATTTTCAAGAGAGTTAGATTTAGCTCTTCGGGCTAAAGGAATCAGGGGATATGGGGGAAAAAGCAGGAACGGGGTACTGGTTTTGAATGATCAGCCATGATCATATTGAATGGCTTAAAGGGCCGAATGGCCTACTACTGCACCTATTTTCTATGTTTCTATGTTACGTCTGAAGAAGAGTCCCGACCTGAAACATCCCCTATCCATTTTCTCCAGAGATGTTGCCTGACCTACTGAGTTACTCCAGCATCTTGTATCTATCTTCAGATATTAGAGGTACAACACAAAAAAAGGGACCTTCGGCCCACCGAGTCCGTGCCAACCAGCAATCACTACATACTATCCCACACATTGGGGTCAATTTTCAATTTTATCGAAGCCAATTAACCTACAAACCTGTACGTCTTTGGAGTGTGAGAGGAAACCGGAGTACCCGGAGAAAACCCCGCAGGGTTACAGGGAGAACGTACAACTCCGTACGGGCAGGGCCCGCGGTCAGGATCGAACCCGGGTCTCTGGCAGTGAAAGGCAGCAACTCTGCCACTGCGCCACTGGGCTGCCCATCTATTTTAAGGCTGCTTGCAATCAATTTGTTATCTGTTAAAAATGAATAACAGCACAAAACCTGACAGTTCGTCAAATACCGAAACATATTTCAACTTCCATTAAGAATGCCCTACTCTATCTCTATTGTAATAAAATACAAACATAATCTCTGCTGTTCACAGTTTTATAAAGTACTCCATTGTCAGCAAGAATTATTTCAACGTTTACTTAAGAACGACCTTCCCAGGATTACCCAGGCAGATGTGGATTCAGTACAATTCCTGTGCACCCATCAGTATATTAACCATACACTAAGTGCACAATTATGTACTGTATTCTTATTTGTGGTTACAGAACACATATTCATCAAATCTTGTACATTTACCGTTCCACCGCATGCTTTAAAAATTCCAAAACCCCAACTGAAGTTAATAAGCACTGTCTATGATACCTAATATTAAGGCATATAGTTTATAGTCACATGAAATATGCATGGCAAGAATTAAGAGTGTTTCCAACTGGTTTACTTGCCCTTTAATAAATATTCATCACTGCTCACTCAAACTACTATTTCACAGAATTGCCTGTAGATTGCCATCAGAATTAATTTTCAATTTTCATTAGTCATCTTATTTACTGTATCTCCGCACCAGCAGTGAATATTTTGTGGTGTTGAGGATGAAGCAATTTGTGGACTTGGAAACCATTTTATAAATGCAAATCCTCTTTTTAATTCAATCTCGTGAGTCTAATTGTTGTGTGGTTCATGTCTAGCTGAATACTGGAGGGTTATGCCTGTAATATCATGGTTACATTTCTCTGTATCCAAGCAACATTTGTTTGAGTTTAATTTTTAATTATTGATGTTTATTGTAGAGATGCGGCACGGAAACAGGTCCTTCGGCCCATCGCTTTCGCGCCGACCAGCGATCCCCGCACATTCACACTATTCTACACACATTTACCGAGCCAATTTACCTATATACCTGTACGTCTTTGGAGTGTGGGAGGAAACCGAAGATCTCGGAGAAAACCCACATGGTCACTGGGAGAACGTACAAACTCCGTACAGACAGCACCCGTAGTCAGGATCGAACCCAGGTCTCTGCTGCTGCAAGCACTGTAAGGCAGCACCTCTACCGATGTGCCACCGTGTCACCCTGTTTTCTACGATAATAGTTAACAACGCTGACACAAATAAAAAATGGAATACTGGAAAAGTGAATTTGATGGTTTTTAAATTATATTAGACGCATTTGGGGATAGCTGGTCGGTGCGGACTCGGTGGGCCGAAGGGCCTGTTTCTGCACAGTATCTCGAAAACTAAAACATAGTTATTTGGCAATTTCAAAAACAGCAAAGCCATTGCTTGGCGATGATGGTTGAGAGATTGTGTCATTTAATGTTAAATATTTAGAAGGCCGCATTTTCCACACAGAAGACCTCTTCCAACTTGGCACAGCGCTGCCTTTACGACCACCGGACACCTGGGTTTCCATCCTGACTACGGGTGCTGTCTGTATGGAGTTTGTCCGTTCTCCCTGTGGGTTTTCTCTGGGTGCTCCGGTTTCCTCCCACACTCCAAAGACGTGCAGGTTTGTAGGTTAATTGACCTGAAAATTGTGCCCAGTATGTTAATGATGGGGATCGCTGGTCAGCGCGGACTCGGTGGACCAAAGGGCCTGTATCCAGCTGTATCTCTAAACTAAACTGAACTGGCTTATTTATAAGATGCGTGATGCATTTATAAGATGCGTGACGCATTTGTAGGACGTGTTATTTTGCATTTATAAGACACGTGACTGGTTTACTTTGTGTCTAATAAATATTCATCACTGCTCACTCAAACTAATATTTCCCAGATTGCCATCAGGTTAATTTTCAATTTTCATTAGTCATCTTATTTGCTGTATCTCTGCACCAGCAGTGAATATTTTGTGGCGTTGAGGATGAAGCAATTTGTGGACTTGGAAACTCCACTCCGCTCTGGACCACTTGGTCAACAAAAACTCATATGTCAGGTTGTTGTTCATTGACTACAGGTCGGCATTTAATACCATCACCCCGTCCAAGCTGGATAACAAACTCTCAGATCTGGGTCTCTGCGCATCCCTCTGCAATTGGATCCTCGACTTCCTCATCCACAGACCACAGTCTGTCCGTATTGGTAGAAATGTGTAATCCTTGGTAATAATCAGCACGGGAGCACCTCAGGGCTGCGTGCTCAGGCCCCCTGCTGTACTCACTCTATACTCATGACCGTGTAGCCGGACATAGCGTGAACTCCATCATCAAGTTCGCCGACGACACCACTGTTGTGGAACGTATCACTGATGGGGATGAGTCAGAGTATTGAAGTGAGATCGACCGATTGACCAAATGGTGCCAGCACAATAACCTGGCTCTCAACACCAGCAAAACCAAGGAACTGATTGTGGACTTTGGAAAGGGTAGGATAGGGACCCACAATCCCGTTCACATCAACGGGATGATGGTGGAAAGGGTCAAGAAGTTCAAATTCCTGGGTGTGCATATTTCCGAAGATCTCTCCTGGTCCCAGAACACTGATGCAATCATAAAGAAAGCACATCAGTGCCTCTACTTCCTGAGAAGATTACGGACAGTTGGTATGTCAAAGAGAACTCTCTCGAACATCTACAGGTGCACAGTTGAGAGCATGCTGACTGGTTGCATCGTGGCTTGGTTCGGCAACTTGAGCATCCAGGAGCGGAAAAGGATGCAGAAAGTTGAGACCACTGCCCAGTCCACCATCGGCTCCGACCTCCCCACCATTGAAGGGATCTATCGCAGTCGCTGCCTCAAAAAGGCTGACAAAATCATCAAGGACCCACACCATCCTGGCCACGCGCTCATCTCTCCGCTACCATCAGGTAGAAGGTACAGGAGCCTGAAATCTGGTACATCCGGAACAGCTGCTTCCCCACAGCCATCAGGCTATTAAACTCACCAACAACCAGACTCTGAACTGTAACAGCTTATTGCACTTAATCTGTGTATATATTATATATTATGTGTATATTGAACTGAACTGTTCTGTATTTTTGCTTACAATACTCTGTTGTGCTGCAGCAGCAAGAATGTCATTGTCCTATCTGGGACACATGACAATAAACTCTCTTGACTTGACTCTTGAACCACAGTAAGACCTGTTAAAAAGCACCAAACGTCTGCCCGACTAGTGGTCGATACTGAAGGGAATAAATTAATTTATGCCCTGCAGCAATATAACTCCTTTTGGATCCTAAGATTGGAACAGCCACACTTTCTCCAACGTTTTGGGACGGAGTCAAAGCAGATTGCTCTTCCGCACACGGCAGAATCTTGCATGGGACACACGGGAGGGTTTGGTTCCTCCAATGTCGTCCATCATTAATAATATTCTGCAGTTAAATATCAGCTATCAGGCATTCTACCCTCCACCTTAAACCTGCAGGATTAGTGAGGAGTGATTTTGCCTCAAACCAACTCTGTAATATAACATATTTATATATCTATATATATATATAAATGTATATATTTTAGAGCGAGAGAGGGAGAGAGAGAGAGAGAGAGAGAGAGAGAGAGAGAGAGAGAGAGAGAGAGAGAGAGAGAGAGAGAGAGAGAGAGGTCGTGTTTTCTTCTCAGCTCTGCAGTTGAGAAGGATTGGAGCAGCCTTTCCAGGATTTTGCCGTTGGAGAGGGCACAGACCCAGGGGGGCTTCATAGTTCAACTTATTGTTGGGCTGTTGAAGCTTTTCTCTGGTCTGGGGAGCCTCCATCTGTGTGAAGATTCCTGAGTTTCTCCACATTGTCGAGGGTGCGGTTGGCGTTGGCGGATTGCCAAGAGTGCCTGTGATCTCCGTGGGCTGAAGTTGTGCGGTGTCTTTGTCGTTTTTGGCTCCGCTTCTCTGCCCTAAAGTCATTTTGCTCAGTGCGGCTGCCTGGCTTAATGTGAAGAAGGTACTTTTGCGTCCAGCGCGACTGGGATCGAGTTTCCCGTAAGCTGCTCTTGGCTGTGGATGAACCTGGGGACTTTCCTGCTTCAGCTGGAGGTTTCTGTTTTCTGCTGCCTGTCTTTGACTGTGACTGTCTCTGGGACTTAACTTGGAGCTGTGCTGCTGAGGTGCTTGGAGCTGGTTTGTGCCTCTGTGAGGATGGCGATGGAAGGGGCGCGGCCGAAGGTCCGGACCTACGCAGCGACGGCATCAGTGGCGGGTGCGAGGCCATCTGAGCTTGAGCCTCATGTTGACTTGGATGGGGACAGTTTTGGTATTTCTGTTCAAACTGGGCCTATGATGTCTAGGGGGGTAATTACGAAGGCCATGAATGAACTTCTTGGGAGGGGGGCTATTGTCTCTTCTGAGCTCGAAAGGGGAAAGGTGGAGATGATACTTAAGACCCGGGAGTGTGTGGCCCGAGCGTTGGAGGAGGGGATCTCAGTGGGGGGGGTCCACGTACAGGTGGATCCGTGGGTATCCAGGGTGAGACCGGTTCTCCTGCGGAGCTACCCCACTTATTTTTCGGATGCAGTGCTTATTCCACACCTGTCCAAGTTTGGGGAGGTGCGGTCTAAATGTTTTCGTCTCTTGCATCCCGGGGGGGACCCGGAGGAAAAAGGGGTCTTCAGTTTCAAGAGGAGGGTGTTCATGAAGGTGGGTGAGGGGGATGGTGCCGAGGGGAGTTTTGAGGTGGTGCATAAGGGTGTACCCAGAACCGTGCGTTGGAGTTGGGGAAAGGCACGGTGTCATGCGTGCGGCGAATTTGGACATCTCCGTAGGGAGTGTCTTTTTCGCGGGGGCACTGCTAGAGGTTCTAGTGTAGTGGCCCAGGAAAGCGCTGCTGGCCCATCTGGGGTGGCTGGTCAAACCTCAGCGGCGCGGGGTGGTACTGCTGACCCGGCTGAGGTTGCCAGTTCTGCCTTGGTGACCCGGGGCGGCAGTGCTAAGCCTTCTGGGTCCAGAGGTTCCGCTTTGGGGACCCTGGGCAGTGAGAGCCCAAGCCCCCCACGTCCCCTACGTCTTGCGCCTGTGGCGGTGGATGGAGGTGGGGCGCAGGAGGAGGGGAGTGTTGAGGGGGGGTTTTGGGAGAAGCAGGGGAAGCATAATAAGAAGAAGGAGAGGGATAGGGCTGCCCGAGCGAAGAAAGTGCAATCGGGTGAGTTTGGCTCCAGTGTGGTGCAGACTGCACCTGCTGGGGCCCAGGGGGGAGTTGTGGTGGCTCGGAAGGGGGGAAAGAAGTCTAAACGTGTGGGTGGCAAAGTGGTTGGGGGTAATGTGGAGGCGGATGACCCTTCCCTTATGGAGGTTACCGCACCTCCGCATGCGAGTGGGACTAAAAGGAGGCATTTGCCTGGTGAAGAGGAGGAAGGGCGTGGGTCCAGAGCGAAGGGGATGTCTTTCTCCGGGCTTTCCACCACTGAGGTGGCTGAAAGTGGTCTTGACCCGGTGTCTTCTGGGTCGGTGGTTGGGCCTTCTCTTCATGGATCTACAGCGGGTGTCACCGGACTGGGTGCTGAAGTTGATTCCGGTGGAGTTGTGTCCACTGGGCGGGAGTCTGTCCCTTCATCTCAGGGGCCCTCTGAGGGAGTTATCTCGGCGGATGCTGTGGTTAGCTCCCTTGGGTGTGTACCCTCTGGGTCGGATGAGGTCCCCTCGTTTCAGAGGCCTACTGAGGGTGCTAGCACGGTAGGTGACGTGGTTGGCTCCTCTGGTAGTGTGCCCTCTGTGACGGGGGATGTGCAGAGTCAGGATGAGGGGGGAGTTTCGGGGGTGTTGTCGTTCAAGTCTGTGCTCCATATCAGTGCCAGTGGAGGTGCTGGGGGGCGGGATGCCTCACCGGATGAGTTGTCTGGGGTGAGGTTAATGGCAGGTGGTGATTCTCTGGGTGATGCCTGTGGAGAGGGCACTCTGGATGATGTGGAGGTCAGGGCTGTTATGGGACGTGATCCTCTTTCAGACTCCGAGGGTGCCAGTGTTCCACAGGCCCTGGGGATGCCTCTTGTTGTTGCTTCCCCAGGCCCGGAGGAGGAGGGTGATGGTAGCGGGCAGGAGCCCAGCCATTCAGGGGGCTGCGAGTCTCAGGTAGGGGTGTTGGGACCCACCCCCAGCATTGATCCGGGTGGTCGTGTCATGGCTGTGGAGGAGGAGAGCGATGCGGCCAGTGGGGGGGGCTCAGAGAGTGTTGTGTCAGACAGTTCTGGTCTTTCTGAGGTTGTTGATTCAGGTGCGAGCGGGTTGGCTGAGAGCCCAGACTCCAAGGCCGTGTCTGAGGCGAAGCTTATTGTTGAGGTGCGAGAGTTCTTAAAAATAAGTCGTGCTCCCAAAACATTATGGTGGGCCATTACAAGGAGATGGGAGGATTGGCTAGATGTGCGGGAGAGTCTCGAGGCTATCCTTAGTAACAAGGATAGTGGTCTTTCTGACTCGGATTTGGGGCAGTTTTGGGGTTTGTTGAAGGTCCTCAGAAAAGGACCTCCTGTGACTACAGGGAGTGTGAGGGTCACAATCTAATGTGTCTACACATTCACAGTAGCTACATTAAATTTAAATGGGAGTAGAGCGAGTTTTCGAAGATTTCAGCTCTTATCAGCCCTAAGGGAGGGGAGATTTGCAGTTTGTTATCTGCAAGAGACACATACCGTTGCTAGTGATGAACCTACCTGGCAACTGGAGTGGGAAGGGAGGGTTTATATGAGCCATCTCAGCTCAAATTCGAGTGGGGTGGCTTTTCTGTTGGCCCCAAATTTTCTGCCAAGCATTTTAAAAGTGCAGGAAGTGGTGCCAGGACGTTTGCTCCATCTGGCCGTGAGCCTGGATGGCATGCCGTTGCATTTCATTAACGTGTATGCCCCTAGCTCCGGCACGATGCAGGCCGGCCTGCTTCGGGAGGTGAATGCTCTGTTGGGCACTATTGATAGGGGAGAGTGTGTCTTCCTTGGTGGGGACTTTAATTGCACACTTGAGGTGCGGGACCGTTCTGGTACTCAGTGTGCGCCTGCTGTAGCGAAGAAGCTGAGAGGCTTGATTGACTCCTTTGAGTTGGTTGATGTTTGGAGGGACCTTCACCCTGATTCCACTGCTTTTTCGCGGAGGTCTGAGGGCGGTGGTTCCCGCATTGATCGGTTTTATATTTCCCGAGCGTTTGTTTCCCGTGTCTCAGCGGCCTCAATGCGGCTGGTGCCGTGCTCGGACCATTGTCTGGTGCGTGTGGATTTCAATCCAGCGTGCGCTCGGGCTGGGTCCGCGTACTGGCACTTTAACAACAGGCTGCTGGAGGATCGGTGTTTCCGGGAGTCATTCACTCGGTTTTGGGTGAAGTGGAGAGAGAGGCAGAGGTGCTTCTCTTCCCTTAGGCAGTGGTGGGATGTGGGTAAAGCTCACATCCGTCTCTTTTGTAAGGAATATACATGGGGGTCGACTGGGAGGCGGGACTCAGCGGTCGAGAAGCTGGAGAGGGAGATACAGGACGCTGAGTCTCGCCTGGGTCAGTTTGGTGAAGACTCCAGCGAATGGGGAGAGTTTCAGAGGAAGAAGGAGGTTTTGAGGAGTCTGCTGCTTGAGCGATCTCGAGGCGCTTATGTGAGGTCTCGGGTCCAGATGCTGCACGAGCTGGACCGAGCGTCGCCTTTCTTTTTCTCTTTGGAGAAGGGGCGGGGAGCTCGAAAACAGCTCGTGGAGTTGCTTGCAGATGACGGCTCCTCTGTCACTGATCCAGAGAGGATTAATGCCTTGGTTAGGTCCTTTTATGGGACCCTGTTCTCTGCGGAAGGATTCAGTGTGGAGGCTCAGCAAGATCTGTGGGAGGGTCTACCGGCCGTAGATAGGGGGGAGGCTGATCTTCTTGATGGCCCCTTATCTTTGGAGGAGTTGACTTGCGCCTTGCATCAGCTCAGGAGGGGTAAGTCCCCCGGGCTGGATGGGTTGACGGTGGAGTTTGTTAGAGCATTCTGGGACGTCCTAGGGGGTGACTATATGTTGGTTTTGGGGGAGAGCCTGGCGACTGGAGTGATGCCTCTCTCGTGGCGTAGGACGGTTGTTGTCTTGCTGCCTAAGAAGGGCGAACTCCGTTTGTTGAAGAACTGGCGTCCAGTCTCTCTCCTTTGCACAGAATATAAAATTTTTGCACGGGCAATGGCAAATCGCCTGGGCTCCGTGCTGCATCAAGTGATTCATCCTGATCAATCTTATACAGTCCCTGGCCGGTCCATCCAGGATAACATCCACCTGGTTAGGGACCTGATTCATTTAGTCCAGGGTACTGGTGAGTCAGCTGCTTTTCTGTCTCTTGATCAGGAGAAGGCTTTTGATAGGGTAGAGCATGAATACCTATTTGGGACGTTGCAAGCGTTTGGGTTTGGACCACACTTCGTGGCCCGGGTCCGGCTTTTGTACGCTGCGGCGGAGTGTCTTGTAAAGGTTAATGGCGCGGTGCTATCTCCTTTTCATTTTGGGAGGGGGGTCCGCCAGGGGTGCCCTATGTCGGGCCAGTTGTATTCGGTCTGTGTGGAGCCGTTCCTGTGTCTTCTTCGGAGGAGGTTGACAGGCCTGGCCCTACCTGGCCCGCGGGTTGAGGTGATTCTATCGGCGTATGCCGATGACGTACTTCTTATGTTCACTGATCCTGGTGACCTGCGGAGGATGCGTGACTGCCAGGAGATATTCTCGGCTGCATCTTCTGCTAGGATTAACTGGAGTAAGTGCTCTGGACTTTTGGTGGGTCAGTGGCGGGTAGACTCCCTGCCGGAGGAGATGGCATTGTATGCGTGGAGTACCACGCACCTCCTCTATCTGGGGGTGTACCTGAGTCCCACTGAGGATGTTTGGCCGGCAAACTGGCAAGAGTTGGAGACGAAGGTGGTTGCTCGGCTGGGGCGCTGGTCAGGCCTGCTTGGAGTTCTCTCCTTTCGGGGGAGGGTGCTGGTCATAAACCAGCTGGTGGCCTCTATGTTATGGTACCGGCTGGCTACTCTTGTCCCGCCCTCTATATTTGTAACTGCTATACAGAAGAAGCTGGTGGATTTCTTTTGGGGAAATAGGAAGCATTGGATTTCCGCGGCGGTCCTGAGTCTTCCGTTAGAGGAGGGCGGCCAGTCCTTGGTGTGCGTGCGCACCCAGGTGGCGGCTCTCCGTCTCAGGACTCTGCGGAGATACATGTATGTAGAGAACCCTCCCAGATGGCACGCTCTGGCCACGTATTTTTTTCGTCAGGGTCGTTGCCTAAGGGGGGTCTCGCGGCTCCCGGTGGCGGGTGTCAGTCGACCCGCTCTAAGGGGCTTGCCTGTTTTCTATAGGGATGTGTTAAGAGTGAGGAATTTGGTGGTGTTCAGCCAGAGTGTTGTTCCACGAGGAGAGGGGGATGTTGTGGCTGCGGGTGTGGCTGGTCCTCATCCTGTCATGGTGGTTGTCGAGGAGAGGCGCGAGCCTAGAGTGGTTCAGATAGAGCTTACCCCTGCTCCGTCAGATCTGCTCATCGGGCCTAGGCTTCGGGATATTTCTCGGCCTCCGGCTCCGCATAATCTGAGCTGCCTTTCTGAGATGACCAGCATGCCATTTTGTGATGCAAGGAGACGCGCACTGTACAGGATGCTCCTGCACATTCTGAACCACCGTGCCTTCGTCTCCCGTCCTGACTCACCATGGAGGACGGTGTTACCATCCGAAGGCGGCGGGGGGCCCCAGTGGGGGTCCTTCTATAAGGGAGTTGTACCCCTTTATATTGGGGACCTGGGGTGGAGAGTGCTGCATGGAGCGGTGGTTTGTAATAAACTTTTGAGTCGGTTCACGGGCTCGTCTGCCGCATGTATTTTCTGCGGAGAGGAGGAGACCGTATTCCATGTGTATATGGAGTGTGTGAGGTTACTGCCCCTGTACCAATATCTGAAGGGGCTGTTCCTCAAGTTCTGGCTGCATTTTAGCCCCACAATCCTGGTGTTTGGACACAAGGCGGGGAGTGGGGAGAGCCGAGTGTGGGGGGGGGACTTACCTGTCGGTTTGCTCCTTGGCCTGGCCAAGATGGCCATTCGTGGGTCCAGGCAGCGGGCGGTCGACGGTCTGGCGAGAGTCGGCTGCCTGCCCCTCTTTCGGGCCTACGTCCGTGCACGTGTGTCCCTGGAGAGGGAACACGCGGTGTTCACGGGGACTCTGGAGGCCTTCCGTCAGCGCTGGTCGCCGCGTGGGGTTGAGGCGATTATAAATGAATGTACTGCTGTACTACAATGATCTGTTCATTATAGTGTGATTTTTGATTGTGTTTTGATGTGTTGTATTTTATGATTTGTGTTGAATAAAGTTTTTGAAATGAAAAAAAAAAAAAAAAAAAAAAAAAAAGAGAGAGAGAGAAAGAGAGAGAAAAAAGAAAGAAAATTAATTTGCTCTCCTAATTTTAGATATAGAGGCAGAGGGGTGAATGCATAGTCTTTTACCCAGAGCAGAGGAATCAGCATCAACGGAAGCCCATTGGCCCCAACGCCCATATCAATCGAGATGTCACATCTAAGGCAGCACAATATGCCACATTAGGGTGGCATGGTGGCGCAGCGGTAGAGTTGATTATCCACCATTGCAATTCGGCTATGGCCTTGGCTGGCAACTGCATTGGTCTGTCGAAATGACCTGCATGTTCTTTAAGCGCTTGTTCTCTAGCTCGTTGCAAACTTTGATCGTGCAGAGGTCGAAACTGCACTGTAGGGAAAGCCACCACTAATTTACCAATAACACTGGCTACTTGCCGTATGAGGGTTGTTGCTCTTCCACGAGACTGCTACAGACCTCCATGATTTCAACAGCCTTGGCCGTAGGCAAAGTCACTGACATATCAACTGAATCAACGACAAACCCCAAATAGTTAATTTTTTGGGATGGTACTAGCTTGGATTTTGTTGGATGGATGAGAAAAACTAACCTCTCAAACAGGTTTTTGGTTTCTGAAACCGACTCCCCAGCTGCTTCCTCAGTGTTGCTTATAATTAAAATATCATCTAAATAAGCCATCACAATGTGATTCTGGGCACGAAGTAGCACCAGAACTGGTTTTAACAATTTTGTGAACAACCTAGGAGCCGCGTTCAACCCATTGGGCAACGCCCCAAATTGCCACAGTTGTCCCATCCAACCAAATCTCAAGTATCCATGGTACTGATGATAAATTGGTACTGAATAATATGCATCTTTCAGATCCATAGTTGCCATATAACAACCCTTTGATAACAGCTGTTTAGCAGACTGAAAGTGTCCATTTTAAAATGCCTATACTGGAGATTGGAATTTAACTGGGTTAGGTCTAGAATGACTCAACTCCCACCATCTTTTTTCTGTCTGGGGAATATATTGGACACAAATTGTTGAGGATGATATACCGTCTTCTCAATTACCCCTTTTTGGAATAAAACCCCAATTTCATCATTCACCTGCAGAGTTTCTGGTCCAGAAAAACCAATACCCGACGAGGCATATTTTGTGCAAGTGGATGTATTCCTGACATAAACTCTATTCGAGACCCTAAGACACTGTCCAGTATAAACAGACCAGATGTTATGCAGCACCATTCATCATAAAACAATCGCAACCTACCCCCAACTGGAGGTTGTGCCCCAGAAGATTTATCCTGGACTGAATCAGTTACCCGTACCTCCATAGTCGACCTTGAACATCTCACTCTTGGGGTTGTAGTTGGAGTACGCAGGTGGATATGGACGGCGTCCAACTGGTAACACTCTACTTGGGTCTGCTCCAGTATCTGACGCCCATCTGGTTGAGAAAAACCTGCGAGGTGGTATCCTGGCCGAGGGTATGCAGGTTTTCATGAGGCCAATAGTTTTGGCCTCTTCCTCTAGGTCTTTGACCTGTTTCAGCAGGTCTTCGCTGAATAAGAAATTTGGTGCCTGAATATTAGAGGACCTACAAAGAGCTGCGAAGCGTGGGTTTAACATTGGTTTGATGGCAATTTTCCGGATACAGTTGATCTCGAAATGGGCATTGCACAGCAGGGCCAACATATCCTGCTGTGGCCCCGACATTGGTGCCCCTTGGACCATTTTCCCAAAAGCAGTAATACCTGCCCCCACTGATTTGAGGACTCTCTGGAAATGGAGCTCCTGCCCCCTCATCGATGCATTCATTTGTGCCCAGATAGCCGAGTTCACGGTGGGCACCTTGAGCGACGCACAGTTAACAGGTGTCTGGTAACGGGTTGTCGTCTGTTCCATGATGGAATCCTGGAGCTGGTGAGAGGCCATGTAGTTTATATTGCAAGCCAGATTTTCCTCCATGGCTTCACCAGTACCCTCTGGAAAAGTTCTAGCCACATCCGGGTCACCTGGAGCATGGCTCATGTGCCTTGGGCTATGCTCAGAAGCAGTGACACCAACTTCAGGGTCAGACTCCTCCTGCCCTGGCTCTCCCGAGTCTTGCTCCAGGGAGGTCTCTACCAGCCCTAAACAAGGTGCCGGTGAGGGTGATTCCCATTGGTACTCATAGGCGTTCAAGTCCTTCTCGGCATATGGGCCTCTGCCTGGGGCTGTTTGGGGAATCCTGGGAGTATGCGACCCCGATTGGAATACTTCATGGCTCATCATAGTTTGAAGCATTTGTTCCATTTTGTCTAGACGTCCCCAGACCTTGTTGTTGGAAGGAGGGGAGTCTTCTTCGTCAGACTCGTCAGATAAAACGGGCCTGACTGATTTTCGTTTAGCCTTTCTCCCTGCTGGAGTGGCCACAGTGCCCTGAGGCACCGGAGTTAATGGAGGCAGTTGAGCTGCCGGCGTTCTGCAGTTAGCGTCGGAACCGTCGGGTATCTCCCTACCCGATCTGCGAATACTAACCGCGGTCCCGCGAATAAAACTCTTACTACGGACGGCAGACTTTTAACAACTTTCTCCATTTGAAAATATTCCCGCTGGCTCCTGAACCAGTCTCACGGAGTTTAAATACCCGCAGAAAGTTTTAAAATCACTTTCGTGCCGGTTTACTACTTACCGCTGGTGGAGCTGCGCTCTCCAGCCCGTCGGTGCGCCATACGTCGGACGTAACGACGCGCATGCGCCTGGCGGGGCTTCTTCACGTAGTCACTCACGTGACTCCAAAATAAAATGAGGAGTGATCATATAGAAGTGTTTCCGATCACGAGGGGAGTAGGTGGGGTGATGCACAATATTTTTACCCAGAGCACATAGGTTTAAGCTGAGAGGGACAAGTTTTAATAACAACTTGGGGCAACTTTTTTACTTGGAAGGTGCTGTGCATATGGAATGAGATGCCAGAGGATGCAGTGTTCAACATTGCCACTCATGTGTGTCTTTAGGGCGATATCCTTTCCCCAGTTTGAGAAGTGACCCCACTGGACCCTGCCCCTCAATGTCCTGCAGCAGAAGCACCCTGGACTGTGGTCCTCCCCAACAGAGCCTTGGCGTTGGCTGCACCGAGCTTCAGTGCGTCCCTCAGCACCTACTCCTGCAGTCTGGAGCGGGCCAGTCGGCAACATTCCCCGATGGACATCTCGCTCTGCTGGGAGATCCACAGGTTTCGGGCCAAACCAAAGAGCGTCTTCCACTGACGTGATGGTCCTCCAACAGCACTTTCATGAGAGGAATAGATCGGGTAAACGCACGGGGCCTCTTGCCCAGAGTTGGGGGAATCGAGAACCAGAGGACATAGGTTTACGGTGAGGTGGGAAAGATTTAATAGGAACCTGAGGGGTAACTTTTTCACACCAAGTGTGGTGGGTGTATGGAACGGGCTGCCAGAGGAGGTAGTTTGGGGCAGCAATTAAGAAACATTTAGACAATTAGGACAGGTTTAGAGGGATATGGACAAAACGCAGGCTGGTGGGACTAGTATAGATGGGACATGTTGGCCGGTGTGGGCAAGTTGGGCCGAAGGGCCTGTTTCACTCCATGACACCTGGTGTCCATCTCTGAATGTGTCACTGGCAACAGCCCGTAAATCATACAGTCATGGAGCTGTTCTGGATGAACCAGTTTACTGCAGCCAATGCTAATACCTTAGGAAAATGTTACATTTACACTTTTCCACCATGTGTCTGGGAAACGTTGTATGCAAACCTTAGATAAATGGTGTAACCAATGCAAATATATCATTTTCTTCTTATGACCGGTTCTTAATGCAGAAAAATCACACTGTTTTTTACAAGCATGCACAAGTTGTTACCAGGTTTGTTATTTACAAATACATTCTTGATACATCCATAAATTGCCGTGTGCAATGTTCTAAAAGATTTATTTCAAGTTCATTATATTCCCTTTGAGTCTCGTGCACGAGTTGTTTATATAAGCATTTGATACAAACAGTCTTAATCCCTTGGTAGGCACACAATGCTGGAGTAATTCAGCGGGTGAGGCAGCATCTCTGGAGAGAAGGAATGGGCGACGTTTCAAGTGGAGACCCTTCTTCAGACTGGTCTTCAGAAGGGCCTCGACCCGAAACGTCGCTCGTCCCTTCTCTCCAGAGATACTGCCTCACCCGCTGAGTTACTCCAGCATTTTGTGCCTAGCTTTGATTTAAACCAGCATAACCATATTACCATATAACAATTATAGCACGGAAACAGCCCCTCTCGGCCCTTCCAGTCCATGCCGACCATTTATTTTCCCCTAGTCCCATCTACCTGCACTCAGACCATACCCCTCCATTCCTTTCCCGTCCATATACCTGTCCACTTTACTTTTAAATGTTAAAATCGATCCTGCCTCCACCACTTCTGCTGGAAGATCATTCCACACAGCCACCACTCTCTGAGTAAAGAAGTTCCCCCTCATGTTACCCCTAAACTTCTGTCCCTTAATTCTCAAGTCATGCCCTCTTGTTTGAATGTTCCCTACCCTCAATGGGAAAAGCTTATCCACGTCAACTCTGTCTATCCCTTTCATCATTTTAAAGACCTCAATCAAGTCCCCCCTTAATCTTCTGCGCTCCAAAGAATAAAGACCTAAATCTGCAGTTCTTTCTTACACAGTCTTAATCGCTTAATCTGTGACTGGTGGCATCCTCCCACAGGAAGAGATGCTGGGGCCATGGCTGATTGTTATAGGCGGAGATAATGTTGATGTGGATGTGGGTGGCAAGATCGGTACATTCGTGGATGGCACAATTATTAGCGAGGTTGTTGATAGTGTGGAGGACGGTAGCCTCAAGCTGCAGAGATATATTGTGTGTACCTATTGTTGAAGGGTGCAAAATTCACAAGTGATCAGAGCAGAATTAGGCCATCCGGCCCATCAAGTCTACTCCGCCATTCAATCATGGCTGGTCTATCTTTCCCTCTCAACCCCATTCTCCTGCCTTCTCCCCTTAACCACTGACACCCGTACTGATCAAGAATTACCCATCTCAGCCTTAAAAATATCCATTAACTTGGCCTCCGCAGCCTTCCTTGGCAATGAGTTCCACAGATTCACCACCCTCTGACTAAAGATATTTCCTCCTCATCTTCTTCCTAAAGGAACGTCCTTTTATTTTGAGGCTGTGCCCTCTGGTGCTAGACTCTCCCACTTGTGGAAACATCCTCTCCACATCCACTCTGTCCAGGCCTGGTCCCGACCAGGAGTGTCAACTATTCATATTCTCCAGAGCTGCTGCCTGCACTGCTGAGTCACTCCAGCACTTTGTGTCCTTTTGTGAATTAACCAGCGTCTGAACCAGTTCCTTGGTTCTAAATCGATGGGTAATTTGGGGTGGGAGATTGCAACCTTCACGTGGTCTGCAATCAACCTGACGTGCACCAAATCAAATAAGATCAAATAGGACATGTTGTCCTACAACTTTAGGCTTTGCACGCCATATGCAAGAAGGAGAAGAGATACTTTTTTCACACGAGGGGTGGTGGGTATATGGAACGAGCTGCCAGGGGATGTACTTGAGGCTGAGACTATCCCAATGTTTAAGAATAGTTAAAGAAGGAACTGCAGATGCTGGAGAATCGAGGGTTACACAAAAAGCTAGAGAAACTCAGCGGGTGCAGAAGCATCTAAGGAGCGAAGGAGAGCTGAAGAAGGGTCTCGACCCGAAACGCCGCCTATCTCCTTCGCTCCTTAGATGCTGCTGCACCCGCTGAGTTTCTCCAGCTTTTTGTGTAACCCTTTAAGAACAGTTAGACAGGTACATGGATAGAACATGTTTAGAGGCACCTAATGTACAGTATGTCGGCAAGTTGGCCCGACGGGCCTGTTTCCACACTGTATGACTACAATATCAACATTATCACATTATTTTTATTTGACCAGTGAGCTCGCATAAAACCTAGATAAGACACAAAATGCTGGAGTAACTCAGTGGGACAAGCAGCATCTCTGGAGAGAAGGAATGGGGGACGTTTGGGGTTGAGACCCTGCTTCATACTGCAAAGAACTATCCTGGACGTCAGGAATTGATTAAATGTGAAGTGTTTAAAAGTATTCTAACACTTAAAAAGATACTGAAGTAATACAAGTATGTTTCTACCTAGGAGCAACTAAGTGTGCTATCGACCCTCTTTGATGACCCTTGGGCAATCTTAGATCGGACTTTGCTGGCTTTACCTTGCACAAAAATGTATTCCATTATTACATATTTATACACTGTGAATGGCATGATTGTAATCATGTATTGTCTTTCTGCTGACTGGATAGCACGCAACAAAAGCCTTTCACTGTACCTAAGATGCTAAATACTTTAACTCTGCCTACCGTTCCCACACTGACCATTCTTTGCTGGGCCTCCTCCACTGTCAGAGTGAGGCCACATGCGAATTGGAGGAACAGACCTCATATTTGGCTTGTGCAGGTTACAGCCCAGCAGTATGAATGTTCACTTCTCTAACTTCAAGTAACCCTTGCTTTCCCTCTCTCGCCATCCCTCCCACTTCCTAGCTCTCCGACCGGTCTCACTGTCCCCATGATTAAAGTTTATTTCTGCATGCTTCGTTGTCACCGTATCCAAGCTAACAATGATCCATTCTACATTTCCCTTGATCGCCATCCCCTTCGATATCTCATTTTCACACCTTACACTTTCTTATCTCTGTGTCTCCCTCTCCCCTGCCTCTCAGTCTGAAGAAGGATCTTGATCCGAAACGTCACCCATTCCTTCTATCCAGAGATGCTGCCTGTCCCGCTGTGTTACTCCAGCATTTTGTGTCCATATTTGATATTAATGGTCTTTTTAAGTCAATTTGGTGCTCCACACCACAATTCCGGTGAAAAAACAGGCAGTTCAGGTAATAGCATTTATTTTCATTTATCCATTTGAGCTCTGAGGTCTAATAAAATGAAAGGCAGGAGACACAGATTTCTGAGTGTTTGTGCATTGTGGGTTGTGCACCTGGACCAAGATGCCACTTATTCCCAGGACTGCTGAACAATGGCATTAGAAGCTCAAAGACTAGATCACAGTAACACACTAATGACTGTCTCTAGTCTCTTCCAGCGCACACTGAGCAGCAAATGCTAATCCAACCAACCCTTTTCACAGATAGACAAAACCCTTTAGATAGACACAAAATGCTGGAGTAACTCAGCGGGACAGGCAGCATCTCTGGAGAGAAGGAATGGGTGACGTTTCGGGTCGAGACCTTTCTTCAGATTGAGAGTCAGGGGAGAGGGAGGCAGAGGTACGGAAGAGTAAGGTGAGAAAACCAGAGATCAAATGGGATGAAGTTCAAGGAAAATGCAGAACTTTTATCCTGTCTTTAAGTTACTCCACTTAAAGACACAAAATGCTGGAGTAACACAGCGCGTTAGGCAGCATATCTGCAGAAAGGGAATAGGTGACGTTTCAGGTCGAAACCCTTCTACAGACCCGAAATGTCACCTACTTTTCTCCGGAGATGCTGCCTGACCCGCCGAGTTACTCCAGCTTTTTGCGTCTATCTTCAATGTAAACCAGCATCTGCAGTTCCGTCCTACACTGATGGGCATTTCTATATGGATGATTATTGTTACATAACGTCACTTTTTAAAAAATAAATGATTGCAAAAATTTCCTTGCACATCATAAATAATGTCCATCTCATCTTTTACATCCACATTTCACTATATCCGATTTTCCATGGAATGCAATATTCAGTTGACAGTTTAATGCTATTTTCAGTGTGTAAGGTTAACACCAGAAGATAACTCAGTGGGTCAGGCAGCATCCCTGGAGAAAAGAGATGGGTGATGTTTTGAGTCGGTGGATCGAAACGTCACCCAACCTTTTCCACCAGAAATGCTGCCTGGCCCGCTGAGTTGCTCCAGTATTTTGTGTCTGTCTTTGGTATAAACCAGCATCTGCAGTTCCTAGTTTCTAAATTGGCTCCAGATGGGGATCTTGTGGAAACTTTGTATCCATTATAAGTCCATGTACAAGTCCTATGTACGTATGTACCTGGTACAATGTGCACAGCTATGCAACTTGTAGGTTAGTGACTGTTAGGGTTGCCAACTTTCTCACTTCCAAATAAGGGACAAAAGGTCAAAATAAGGGACAAATTCCCGACGGCAATTCGTTGACCGACTCGGCCGTGGCTGGGTGAATGATGAGTTGGCCCGGGTGCTGGACTGCACACAAAGCCCAGCCGGCGGGCCAGCTGAGGAGTTTTGGCCCAGGCCGCGTGACGTTGCGAGCAAAGTCCGGCGCCCCATCCAACTCATGAACCGATGATCGGCCATGAGAAGGAGGAGTAGTGGCGGTGTCGGCAGTAAGCGAAGGTTTGAAGGTCGGGCAGCTGGCCGGGCTGCCGACCGACGGTGCCACGGGCGAGGCGCTGCTGCTGCTGCACTCCATGGGCTGCACTACGTCGGGACGGGTGAAGCAGGGCCAGACGCGGCGCTCCGACTCGACAGCACTCTCGACCCGAGTAGTAGCGGTCAAATACGGGACAAGGGCGGTCCCGTACGGGACAAACCAATTTAGCCCAAAATACGGGATGTCCTGGCTAATACGGGACAGTTGGCAATCCTAGTGACTGCATCTTTAGTTGGGACTGATCCTATAACATCGCACAGAACTTCAAACTTATTCAATTTTCTCCTTCAGTGCGCAATCCAATTGTAACCACTCTGTATATTGTGATCATACATTCCTCAACAAGATATCCCAAGTCAATAAAAAACAAATTTAAAAACTTCACCGTAGTGCAGTGAAGTCTTATTACCTTAGGACTTAGCATTATTTTTTTTTCCTATAATTCTGCTTTTCATGAAAATCGGATTTTCAAATCCCTTATCAACAAAATGAAACATGGAATTCATGATTTTGCAAACAGGAATTATGAATATTTCATGAATTACTTCATCCACAGCAGATAATAAACCTGGATACTTAGACTTAAAACATACGTAAACCGCTCAACAATTCACAGAGTAAGGAGGCATGCAGGAGCAGCTTATTGGACGGAAAGTGCTTTTCATCGTCTCACCTCGGTCTGTGTCGTACAGATAGACAAATCGTTCCCACTTGTAGTGTGTTAGAAGGCTTAAGAGCGCTCCGTGCAGCGGTGGCCGCAGCTGAATGACGAACTGGACTTCGCCTTCCGTGGGGAAGCTGGGCGTGATGAAGGAAGTGTGCAGGGCGCCGCAGAACGACGTTAGCGTGTTCACAGATCTCTTGTCGTAGAAGCCAAAAATGGCATAAACGCCTTTGGAGTACTGCGAACAGACTGAAAGAGAAAATCCTCGTCAGCTTCTCTCAGCATCACGTTCAGAAGTGTCATTTCTATTCGGCCACATTCCAAACTACACAACATCCATATTATTTTGAATATAAACACAAAGCTGGAGCAACTCAGCGGGACAGGCAGCGTCTGTGGAGCGAAGGAATGGGTGACGTTTCGGGTCGAGACTCTTATCCCAGGGCACAGAGGGTGGTGGGTGCATGGAACAACTATTTTGAAGACATTTAAGAATAAGGAGTAAGCCATTTAGAACAGAGACGAGGAAACACTTCTTCACACAGAGAGTGGTGAGTCAACATAGCGCAGTCAGGGGATATGGGGAGAAGGCAGAAACGGGGTACTGATTAGGGATGATCAGCCATGAATGGCGGTGCTGGCTTGAAGGGCCGAATGGGCTACTCCTGCACCTATTGTCTATTGTCCATTGTCTATTTTGACAGGTACATGGACAGGAACGGTTTAGAGGGATTTAGGCCAAAGGTGGGCAGGTACGATACGATAGTGGTATTCAAGGGGATTTTGGATAGATACATGGATATGTACGGAATGGAGGGATATGGATTGCACGCAGGCAATCGTAAAAGTTGGCTTTGAGTTCAGCACGGACATTATGGGCCAAAAGGCCTGTTCCTGTTCTGTATTCTATGTTCTATATGTGCCAGCGAGCAATGGACATACTTAACATGCAACTTCACATGTTAAAGGTCCTCTGTCCATTATGCATTGAAGAAAGAGTTAGAGTTCTTAGGGCTAAGGGACTGATTGGGAATGATCAGCCATGATCCCATTGAATGGCGGAGCTGGCTCGAAGGCCCGAATGGCCTACTCCTGCACCTATGTTCTATGTTTCTATGTTTCTACGTGTTGGTGGAACAGTAGATGATGGGGCAGAATTTGTGAACTTATTTTAATTCACCTGGTATATCCATAATATGGACTTATCTACATCAAATTTAAATTGCACAGTAAAAAGCAAACGTTACTACTTCATTATGACGATTCCAGACAAGGGCCACACGTTGAGAATCGAGGACACGGGACCAAAAGCATGCTCAATTAAATAACTTTAAGGAGATTCCTAAAGCAAGGGAGAGGTGAAAGAATTGCGAGTGGATTTTGATTGACACAATTAGAAGATGACAATTAAGATATTACTAAATTTACCAATAATTTACCGATAAAGCATTAAAGAACATTTGTTTTAGTTTAGTTTAGAGATACGGAGCAGCACCAGGCCCTTCGGCCCACTGTGTCAGTGCTGACCAGCGATCCCCGCCCACACTGACACTATCCTACACACACTAGGGACAATTTGACCAAAGCCAATAACTTACAAACCTGCGAGTCTTTGGTGTGTGTGTGTGTGTGTGTGGAAACCGGAGCACCCGCAGAAAACCCACGCAGGTCACGGGGAGAACATACTAACTGCATACAGACAGCACCCGTAGTCGGGTTCGAACCCAGGTCCCTGGCACTGTAAGGCAGCAACTCTACCACTGCGCCACTGTGCCATCCATGCAATTAGCTGGATGGAAGAGCTAAACCGATCACAATTGAGAAAAACAGCTTCCTGTGATATTCAATGTCAGATTGGCAATAAATGAAGAGGCATATCGAAGTCACTAGAGCCTTTAAGAGCTGCATTAAACTAGGGTAACCAAATCAGGGGCCGTCTACATGAACATTTCTTGTCTCTTTGAAATGATGATAAACTCATTTTACTATGAGAAGCTTATTTCAATACCATTGTAAATGTTTATGTATAAAAACAAATCAGCACATTTTATGATCCCAATGTTCTCATCTAACAGCCTGTTTTTCCAATGGCTTTGATAATCTAAAAAATCAAATTGAGTAATCCAAACTACTCTCTCCCGAAACCTCTGTTTCAGATGGGAAAGTCTGTCTATTTAGCATTCAAGTACAACTTGTTACAAAATATGCCAGAATTTGAAGGAGATTGGACACGCTAGAGGCAGAAAACCATGTTCCCGATGTCGGGGGAGTCCAGAACCAGGGGCCACAGTTTAAGAATAAAGGGTAAGCCATTTAGAACGGAGATGAGGAAACACTTTTTGTCACGGAGAGTTGTGAGTCTGTGCAAATTCTCTGCCTCAGAGGGCAGTGGAGGCTGGTTCTCTGGATACTTTCAAGAGAGAGCGAGATAGGGCTCTTAAAGATAGCGGAGTCAGAGGATATGGGGAGGAGGCAGGAACGGGGTACAGATTGGGGATGATCAGCCATGATCACATTGAATGACGGTGCTGGCTTGAAGGGCCGAATGGCCGACTCCAGCACCTATTGTCTATTCTCTATTGTTAGTACCTGTAGATAAGCAGATTTATGGCCTTTAAATCACCTAATGCAATACATTACAGTTAGAATGCATTCTGTTCAACAATGGGGGGTTACACAAAAAGCTGGAGAAAATCAGCGGGTGCAGCAGCATCTAAGGAGCGAAGGAGATAGGCGACGTTTCGGGTCGAGACCCTTCAACAGCAACAATGCCACTTCCCTTGGATGTGATAAGCGTTTGCACGTGAATATCCGGCAGAGTCAATGATAGTCATGGAACATGTGTAGGAAGGAACCGCAGATGCTGGTTTACACCGAAGGTAGACACAAAAAGCTGGAGAAACGCAGCGGGCCAGGCAGCATCTCGAGAGAAAAGGAAGAGGTGACGTTTCGGGTCGAGACCCTTCTTCAGACTGAGAGTCAGGGGAAAGGGAAGAACGAGATGTAGACGGTGACATAGAGAGATATAGAAAAAATGAATGGAAGATATGCAAAAACGTTACAATGATCAAGGAAACGGTCCATTGTTAGCTGTGGGCTTGGTGATAGTTCAAGGTTCAAGGTTCAAGGTTAGTTTATTGGTCACATACACCAATTGGTGTAGTGAAATGTTTCCTGCCAATGCAGCACACAAAAAAAGAATACAGACTTAACACTAATAAAGAGATTCAAACATAAAAAACATCCCCCCACAATGGTTCCCATTATGAGGGAAGGCACAATGTCCAGTCCCCAACCCATGTTCACCCATAGTCAGGCCTATTGAGGCCTCTGCAGTCGCCTTCACGAAGGCCCGATGTTCCAGGCCGTTCTTGCCGGGTGGTGGTGCCCCGGCATCGGGAGAATCCTCTCAGCGGCTTGTGACACCCAGAACGGCCGCTTCCCTACTGGAGACCGCAGCTTCCGAAGCCAACAAGGCCGCGCTGAATGGAGCTCCCCCACTGGCTCCCGATGTTAAAGTTCAGCCCCGCTGCCTGCGGCTGGCCGCTCCACAGACCCGCAGTTCCGTGATGTTTTCCTCTGCAGTCTCAGCTCACCGGAGTTCCAGCGCGGCAACCCAGGCAAGGCATCACCCGCTCCGCGACGGCGCTCTAGCGCTCCGCCGCTGCCGAAGCCGAGGTTCTGGGCGGCCCCCTCGGGAAACGCTGCTCCAGGCCCGCTGGTAGGCCACCATACAGCTGCAGGCTGGGCAGCCATACCATACAGACCCTATATCCATACGTTAACCATACAGGATAACGTGTTATACAGGCAATGAAACTCACCAGGCCAACAGTGAAACTAGTACAATGACTAGGGTGGGTGGGGGTGGGGGGGGGGTTGGGGGTGGAGAGGGGAGGGATGAAGCGCGAGGGGATGCAAGAGTTACTTGAAGTTAGAAAACTCAGTATTCATACCACTGCGCTGTCTTTCATTCATTCTCTCTATAGCTCTCTACATCACCATCTATATCTCTTGTTTCCCTTCTCCCCTGACTCTCAGTCTGAAGAAGGGTCTCGACCCTCAAAAGGCACCCATTCCTTCTCTCCAGAGATGCTGAGATGATGCCCGGCCCGCTGAGTGACTCCAGCTTTTTGTGTCTATCTGCTAGAATAGTACAACATAGCATGCAACAAGGTGATACATGGGTACTAATACTTATGGAAAAAGGTTTGCTCTTGATGAATAATAGGAAAGTTATTCATTGATATGCTTCACCTTGTGTGAATAAGTATGAAGCAACTCTTTCGCGAGCTGCCTTTCGGATTCAACATGCCACACCATTGTGTTAAACATATTTTATAAGCGCCTGTTCTTGTGAACAGTTGTAAAACAAATGTATTCTCAAATTTCTGATTTGCATGATGTATTCCACTGAAGGGAAGGGACCCTTCTTCTGTGCAAGGCTTGAAGTCACAGGAATAGACGCATTATATTTTAATACATTTTCGTTCACCTGGTATATAGTAGAATTTCAATGAGGGATAAAACAATACCTGGAACGAGATAATATTAATGTTATTCTGCAGTTTAGGCCTTGCACTAGAACGTTGGGTATGAAATTGCGCTCATCAATCTGAAGTAGGAAAAATGACCTGAGGACTTTAATCTATTCAATGATACCTCTAATTTATTTAATAAGATGCATCTACTTTTTAATAGTCAATAGACCAATAACCAGTGACAGAGAATAGAAGAGTCTGAAGAAGGTTCTCGACCTGAAACGTCACCCATTCCTTCTCTCCAGAGATGCTGCATGTCCCGTTGAGTTACTCCAGCAATTTGTGTCTATCTTGGGTTTAAAGCAGCATCTGCAGTTCCTTGCTTCACAAAGATGGATGGGTTTGTAGCTGTTGTTGATCTAAATCACTGGGATAATTTTCACCATGGAGAATATTAAACCAGACTGATTTAGCTGCAGGATTAGTTCCAAAGACCATGAAATGAATGTCCTTTATCCAGACCATTCTTTGAACCGTGTGTTCAACTCTGGTCTGACGCCATGGTCTAAATCTGTTCCAAAAACTTATAAACTGCTACAGTCCTTGTGGTGAAGGTTCTCCAACATTGCTATAGACAATAGACAATAGACAATAGACAATAGACAATAGATTATAGGTGCAGGAGTAGGCCATTTGGCCCTTCGAGCCAGCACCGCCATTCAATGTGATCATGGCTGATCATCCCCAATCAGTACCCCGTTTCTGCCTTCTCCCCATATCCCCTGACTCCGCCATTTTTAAGAGCCCTATCTAGCTCTCTCTTGAAAGTATCCAGAAAACCTGCCTCCACCGCCCTCTGAGGCAGAGAATTCCACAGACTCACCACTCTCTGTGAGAAAAATTGTTTCCTCGTCTCCGTTCTAAATGGCTTACTCCTTATTCTTAAACTGTGGCCCCTGGTTCTGGACTCCCCCAACATCGGGAACATGTTTCCTGCCTCTAGTGCGTCCAAGCCCTTAATAATCTTAGCTATAGAGTAGGAGCCTCCAGGATTTGGACCCTGAGATGATGAAGGACCAGGGATATACCTACAACTCTGAATGATGTACAAACGTCAGGGCTTAATCCTGAAATTGGCATGTCTGGGAAGAGCCGTATTTATCACCAACATTGTTAATAGTCAAGAGAAGGTGGCAATGAGCTACATTCTTGAACGGAGTTCAAGAAGGATGAGGGAGGACCTCATAGTTACCAAATAGTGAAAGGCCTGGATAAAGTAAATATGGAGTGAATGTGGAGAGCATGTTTTCACTAGTGGGAGAGTCAAGGACCAGAGGCTACAGCCTCTGAATAAAAGGATGTACCTTTAGAAAGGAGATGACGAGGAATTTATTTCATCAGAGGGTGGTGAATCTGTGGATTTCTTTGCCACAGACAGCTGTGGAGGCTGTCGATGGATTTTCAAGGCAAAGATTGACATATTCTTGATTAGTAAGGGTGTCAGGGGCTGTAGGGAGAAGGCAGGAGTATGCTGTTGAGAGGGCAAGAGAGATCAGGCATGATTGAATGACAGAGTAGACTTTATGGGCCGAATGGTCCAAATCTATTCCTTGAACTTATAAACTGCTACACTCCTTGTGGTGAAGGTTTCCCAAAATTGCTATGGAGTAAGGTGCTCCAGGATTTGGATCCCGGGATCAGGACCAGGGGACCAGGGATGTACCTACAACTGAATGATGTACAGCTTGCAGGATAATCTCTTTTGCTTACTAATTTTGACTCTCGTTCCTCCCTCTGCAGTACAGCCTCCTTTGTTCTACCTCCTTCATTAGTTCCGATGTAGAGCATCACAATAGGGTCCTGGCCTTCTCGATCCGAGTTTTATTCCAAGGACTTATCCTTTAGTTTAGTTTATTGTCACCTTAACCAGTCAGCAGAAAGACTATAAACACAGAATGCAGGAGTAACTCAGCGGGACAGGCAGCATTTCTGGAGAGAAGGAATGGATGACGATTTGGGTCAAGGCCCTTCTTCAGACGACACATGATTACAATCTAGAGCGGCATGGTGGCACAACTTGTGTGTGGGATAGTGCTAGTATACGGGTATTGCTGGTCGGATCGGACACAGCGGGAATCTCTAAAACTAAAAAGTAATCGAGCCGTCCACAGTGTACAGACATTGGATAAAGGGTATAACCATTTAGTGCGTGATAATGCCCAGTAGAGTCTGATTAAAGATAGTTTGAAGGTAAATGCTGCTGTTGATATAAAGATTTAAAAGAGTGGAGCGACTGTAATGTACGGTAGCAGGTCCACCTCTGGGACCAGCACGCAAAGAATTGCCGGGGTTCAGTGCCATCTTGGTACTTGGTCCAACAATTCACCCAAGGCAGTCACAGTCATGTCTGCCGAGCAGTCCTTACATTGAAGAGTCTGAATTCACGATTTACCACAGTGAATGGGGAACTTAAACCCAGCCAATTAATTAAACGATACATCAAAATGGTGGCATCAGTGACGGTGGCCATGACACCCAATAAACTACTGCAAGCATTCTAACAGCCACTCTCTCTTCTTCTCTCTCCATTCAGTGAGATAAACAAGTTTGAAAGTACGCACCACCAGATTCAAGACCCCCCCCCCCCGCTGTTGTCATCCTCTTGAGTAAAACTCTTGGAGTGGAAGATTGCAACCTTCACGTGGTCTGCCCTGTTTCGACTAATGCAGTCAACTCGACGTGCACAAACAGAAGATCAAATAGAACAGGTTGTCCAACAACTTTAGGCTGTGCACGCCACACGAAAGAAGAAGAAGAGTAAAACTCTCATATCTATCTGCAAGGATGAATTC
This sequence comes from Raja brachyura, assembly GCA_963514005.1. Next base: position 11,713,763 of record OY740793.1, on the reverse strand, counting down.
CACATCTTTCAACCTACCATATAGATCAGTTCAGTTTAGTTTATTGTTACATGTACCGAGGTACAGTGAAATGCTATTGTTGCGTGGGATGGTGATGGTGGGATGGTTCAGTTGCCTGATAACAGCTGGGATGATAATGTCCCTGAATCTGGAGGTGTGCGTTTTCACACTTCTATACATCTTGCCTGATGGGAGATGGGGGGGAGAGGGAGTGACAGGGGTGAGACTCGTCCATGATTATGCCGCTGGCCTTGCCGATGCAGTGTTAATTGCACATGGTGGCAGTGGAAGGGAGGTTGGTTTGTGTGATGGTCTGGGCTACGTCCTACAACTTTCCACAATTTCTTGCGGTCTTGGATGGAGCTGTCCCCAAACCATGCTGTCATGCATCCCCCCAAAATGCTCCCTACGGCGCATCTGTAGAAGATGGTGAGAGCTGCGGAGGACCTCTCAACGGAGAGTTGTTGGGGAACAAAGATGAATTCCACATCTTTCACTCTACCACATTGTGACTCTGGCCCTGATTGGTTATCTGCACTGTCTCTGTAGCTGCAACCTTATATTCTACCCGCCTGAACATCGCTGAACATCCCGCGGTCGAGGCATAAGCTCAGGAGTGACCGCGCCTTTGTGATTGCAGCTCCGAGACTGTGGAACAGCATCCCTCTTCCCATCAGAACTGCCCCCTCCATCGACTCCTTTAAGTCGAGACTAAAAACTCATCTCTACTCCCAAGCATTTCTTGACGTCCTCTGAGCGAGGGCTATGTGTATGTAGTGATGTTTGTATTTAATCTATGAACCACTGTTGTTTGTTATACTATTCTTATACCCATGTAAAGCACTTTGGCCAACGAGAGTTGTTTTTTAAATGTGCTGTATAAATAAAAGTGACTTGACTTGAAAGTGACATCTGTGCATCATCATTTACTCATGTATGATGTGGTTTGCCTGGATAGCACGGTAAACAAAGTCTTTCCACAGTATCTTGGTACAAATGGCAGTAATGACTAATACCAACAATATGTTTTAGGAAAGAACGTCTGTAATCCTTGCCTTGGGCTTTGTGTGGTTCTAAACCAGTGGCAGCTTAATTGACTGAAAAATGGTTCTGGAGAAACTAAAGCTGTAAGGGCCTGTCCCACTTTCACGACCTAATTCACAACCTTTTTTACTTGTGGACATCTTTCATCATGTTGAAAAAACGCCCCGACCTACTTGATGCCACGAGTACCTACGACTAGCATCACAGCCTGCTACGACCCACCTATGACCTCCTACGACCTCGTGACGACCATGCTGCGAGTATGAGTCTAGGGCAAACTCGGCAGAGGCCGTGAATTAGGTCGTGAAAGTGGGACAGGCCCTTAAAAGATCAAACATTATCAAACTCAATAAAAATGATACCAAGTAACCACGTACATCTGTTTCATTGCCAGCTAACTTCAGCAAACAAAGATAGACATTGTGCATCCTACTCTTTATTAATTTTCAGGATGGAAACAAGTCGGGACCCTAAACATTGCATATTCTCCAAGTTCTAGTTATGTTGATTAGCCTGCTACTTCAGGCAGACATTTCAGAATTGTGAATACTAGCGGTTCTTCAACTCCCCATGGTCTGTAAGTAAATTGAAAATAATGCATAAATAATGTGAATTACAGTATGCACGGGCAGCTGGAAAGGGTGAACTGATTGATCAGTGTTGGTTGGTAGCAGGGTTTGATTTGAGAGGCTGTTCAAATAGCCTGTATGAATTACCTTCATAACTGTTTACTAAACTAAACAGCATCTCATGGGGCCAAGCGTTAAGGGGCAAAAATGCCATTTATTATGTACCATCTTAATTAATTGCAAAGGAGTTTCACCAATGGAGTAAGAGCAATGAATTATTACCAGGAATTCAGTTGTATGGTAGTTTCAGAGCCTTCCATATAGTATTGATTTATCGAACTTCGAGTAACCCTTGCTTTCCATCATTCTCCATCCCTCCCCCATTCTCGTTCTCCGACCAGTCTGACTGTCCTAATTAAATTTTGTCTCTGTATGCCCCATTGTCACCTTCCCCAAGCTAACAATGATTTATTCTACATTTCCCTTGATCTCCATCCCATTTAATGTCTCGTTTTCACACCTTACCCTTCCACATCTCTCTGTCTCCCTCTCCCCTGACTCTAAGTCTGAAGAAGGATCTCGACCCCAAACGTCACCCAGTCCTTCTATCCAGTGATGCCTCCTGCCCCGCTGAGTTACTCCAGCATTTTGTGTCTATCTAAAGGGAATTCTTGCTTTACGGCGAAAGAGCAACATGCTGACATTTTTGTTCTATAAATATTGTACAATTAAACTATATATTAAAATGATGCCATCAGTGATGGTGGGCATGACATCCAATACACTATTGCATACATTCTAATGTACTGGATATTCTCTATTCTCTCTCCATTGTCAAAGCTGCCACTTCCAGATATAAAAACAGTTTTTATCCATGAGTGGTTGCTCTACTCAACAGCCAAAAATCTGTAGCCTCCCTTTGATCTGGTATTTTGTTGGTTCAAATGCTTGATCAATGGTGTTTTATCATTAATGTTTTATTATTATCAATCTTTAGTGTTTTCTGAGTTATTCGTAACTGTCACTGAGTGTCATGTTGTTACTTGTGGGCGGAGCACCAAGGCAAATTCCTTGTATGTGAATACTTGGCCAATAAACTTACTTACTTACTTAAACTTACTTACTTAAGGGCCTGTCCTACAAGCATGCAACTCTATGCGATGAGCGCGACCTAACGTGGTCGCTTGAGCCGTCCGGCGTCGCAGGGCCGGTCCCACTTTGATCGCCGGAGCCATGCGGAATTGTGCGGAGTTCGTCCCAACATCGCGCGGGGCTCCGAAAAACTGACTATGTTCAAAAATTCCGCGCGGCAACGGCTTGTCGGCTCGCAGTCGCCTCGATGCATTACACACCGTCTCAACGTCGTGCCTCCGTGACCCTCTCTGTAGGTGCCTCCGTGACCCTCTGTGTGTGTGGCTCCATGGCCCTTTGTGTGTGTGCTTCTGTGCCCCTCTCTGTGTGCCCCTCTCTGTCCTGGCGAACTTACCTTTAAGACTTCGCTCCAAGTTCGCCTCACTTTGCGCCGCGTTGCGCCACTCACCCGACCTCCGCGCGGCCCTCGCTGCCGGTTTGGTCGCGCCTGCCGCATGCAGGCGCATGCTGGTCGGAACGGCCCTGTACAGGGATCACCCGACCACCGCGCGGCCCCCGCTTCTAGTTTGATCACGCTCATCGCATGGAGTCGGATGCTGGTAGCACAGGCCCTTTACTTACTTAATGAGATAAACACATTTGAAAGCATGGGGAGATGGGGAACCGCCATGAGGGGGGAGAACAAAGGGGTACCTGCCGCTGGATACTTTGTAACTCTGTCGGTGCCCTTTATGTGGTGACTCTTTGCACACCTTGGGTATGCAAAACAAAGAATATCACTGTGACTTGTCACATGTGACAATAAAGCATTAATTAATTAATTCATTCATTCATTCATTCACGTGGGTCATGGATCATTATTGCTCAATCTCCACCTGGGCACATACTCCAACATCATCTACATCCATGGCGAAAATTGTCGCGACCTTCACCTTCAGTCTCTTATTGTCCCATGAACAGAGGGACAGTGAAAAGCTTTGTGTTTCACGCTATCCAAACAGACCAGATATACTAAAGATAAGACACAATCAGTTCAAACTCAAGTACAAATAAATAGAACAAAAGGGGAAGATACAGAGTGCAGAATAGAGTTCTCAGCATTGTAGCGTAATAGTTCAAGAGACAAAGTCCAATGTCCACATTCGGGTAGAGGTGAATCGGACCGTACCCAAGCGTATGGCAGGGCTGTTCAGAAGCATAATAACAGGGGGGGGAAAGCTGTTCCTGAGTCAGGTGGTTCGCGGTTTCAAGCTTTATTTACCTTTTGGCTGACAGGAGCGGGGAGATGGAGGAACGATGGGGGTGGTAAAAGCCTTTGATTACGTTGGCTGCGTCTCTGAGCCAGCGTGAAGTGTAGATGGGACCGGTGGTGGTGAGTCCGGTCTGTGTGGTGGACTGGGCTACATCCACAACTCGCTCCAATATTGAAATAGGAGTAATATGTTGAATGGTTTCAGAAGATTAATTCCACTCTGGTGAGAAGCTTGTTGGAGGTGGAATGTAGAACTGTGACAAGAAGGATTGAGAGAAGTATTGGGGCATTGTTACGGCCTTGCCTGACAATAGTCTACACCGAGATTTAGTTTAGAAATACAGCGCTGAAACGCCCTTCGACCCACCGAGTCCACCCCAACCAACGATCCCCGCACATAAAACCTATCCGACACACGCTCGGGACAATTTCCAATTTATCCAAGCCAATCAGCTTACAAACCTGTACGTCTTTGGAGTGTGGGAAGAAACCGGAGATCCCGGGCAAATCCATGCAAGTCGCTCCACTGCACTCCAAGTCAAAAAGAACCATGCCGACCAAATTTTACTTGCGGAAAAATTTTCATCATGCTGAAAGCTTTTCTGCGACCTAGCTGAGGCCCAGAGTATTCGTGAACTTGCCTCGAGCATGAAGGAGAGTTCCAGCGACCTCATAGGACCTCCTAGGACCTCGTGTAGACCATGCTGCGAGTTTGAAGGTCGAAGACATTCTTCTAAACTCGCGGATTAGGTTGCCCAAGTGGGACAGGCCCTTAAGGCAGCAACTCTACCACTGCTGCGCCACCTTTTGTAACCTCAAGGGTTCAATAACTCCTACACCAACACTTTTCACACTGCATAATGAGGCCAAACTAATGGTTCAACTATCCTTCAAATTGCACATGTTGGTCCTGATATGTAAAACGGCGACTTAACTTTGGATAGAGCCAACATTATATTCCTTCTGCCTCTTTGTATTATAGGTACGTGCCATTAACATTTAATTATTTTCACCATTTACTATAAAAAGCATGTTTGAGCTTGAGTTTAGTTTATTCCCACGTGTACCGAGGTACAGTGAAAGGCTTTTGTTGTGGCTAACTAGTAAATAGAAAGACAATACATGATTACAATCAAACCATTTACAGTGTAGAGATACATAATAAAGGGAATAATGTGAATAACGTTTCGTGCAAGATAAAATCCAGTACAGTCCAATCAAAGATAGTCTGAAGGTCTCCAATGAGGTAAATAGTAGCTCAGGACTGCTCTCTAGTTGGTGATCGGATGGTTCTGTTGCCTGATAAGAGCTGGGAAGAAATTGTCCCTGAATCTGGAGGTGTGCGTTTTCACACTTCTGTACCTCTTGCCTGATGGGAGAGGGGAGAAGAGGGAGTGAGACTGCTCCTTGATTATGCTGCTGGCCTTGCCGAGGCAGCTCGAGGTGTAAATGGAGTCAATTGAAGGGAGGTTGGTTTGTGTGATGGTCTACAACACTCTGCAATTTCTTGGGGCCGTGCGTTCTACATATCACTCATTACATACTACAATGAGCATTTGTATCAGTCTGAAGAAGGGTCCCAGCCCAAAACGTCACAAGTCCATTCCCTCCACAGATACTGCCTAACCAACCCCTTGCTCAAGGTCCCAGCACCTGTATATTCCTTCTGCCTCCTTGTATTCGTACCAATCTGTATAATTATCTCTGTTCTTACTTAGCATTCACTGGAGATCACCAAGGAGTGATAATTCCTCCTAACCAGCAAAATAACCCTTGCTCGCACAATTTCTGCTGCATGAACTGCGAGTAATATTTTCTGAGGCACTTTAGCAAAATAATTAGGTTACCGTAAGAAATACCTTGCCAAATAATTGCTGTACAGGAATATTACACAGCAGATGGGAGTTGAAATAAATACTCTATTATGTGGCATGGCAGAGATATAAGAACCTCTCCTGTGCTGAAGATTTAGTATCTACATGCAGTTCTGAGCGGAACACTTACTTGCTGCAACATCCCTTCATCACAGTCACAATTTACCTCTCACACCATTTGATTCATTGCATGTAATTCTACATTTAAGGGGCGGTCCACGCCAACCAACATGTCCCATCTACACCAGTCCCACCTGCCCGTGCTTTGTCCACATCCCTCTAAACCCATCCAATCCATGTAGTTGCCCAATTATCTCCTGAAGTCTCAAAGGTTACAGGTCGGCATGGTGGTAGAGTTGCTGCCTTATAGCGCCGGAGACCCAGGTTCGGTCCTGACCACGGGTGCTTGTCTGTTTGGAGTTTGTACGTGGGTTTTAGAACATAGAAACATAGAAACATAGAAAAATAGGTGCAGGAGTAGGCCATTCGGCCCTTCGAGCCTCCACCGCCATTCAATGTGATCATGGCTGATCATCCAACTCAGTATCCTGTACCTGCCTTCTCTCCATACCCCCTGATCCCTTTAGCCACAAGTGCCACATCTAACTCCCTCTTAAATATAGCCAATAAACTGGCCTCAACTACCTTCTGTGGCAGAGAATTCCAGAGACTCACCACTCTCTGTGTAAAGAATGTTTTTCTCATCTCGGTCCTAAAGGAATTCCCCCTTATCCTTAGACTGTGGCCCCTTGTTCTGGACTCCCCCAACATCGGGAACAATCTTCCAGCATTTAGCCTGTCCAACCCCTTAAGAAATTTGCAAGTTTCTATATGATACCCCCTCAATCTTCTAAATTCCAGCGAGTACAAGCCGAGCCTATCCAGTCTTTCCTCATATGAAAGTCCTGACATCCCAGGAATCAGTCTGGTGAATCTTCTCTGTACCCCCTCTATGGCAAGAATGTATTTCCTCAGATTTGGAGACCAAAACTGTATGCAATACTCCAGGTGTGACCTCACCAAAACCCTGTACAACTGCAGTAGAACCTCCCTGCTCCTATACTCAAATCCTTTCGCTATGAATGCTAACATACCATTTGCTTTCTTCACTGCCTGCTGCACCTGCATGCCTACTTTCAATGACTGGTGTACCATGACACCCAGGTCTCGTTGCATCTCCCCTTTTCCTAATCTGCCACCATTCAGATAATAGTCTACCCTCATGTTTTTGCCACCAAAGTGGATAACCTCATATTTATCCACATTATACTGCATCTGCCATGCATCTGCCCATTCACTCAGCCTATCCAAATCACCCTGCAGCCTCCAAGCAGCCTCCTCACACCTAACTATACCCCCCAGCTTGGTGTCATCTGCAAATGTGGAGATGTTGCATTGAATTCCCTCGTCCAAATCATTAATATATATTGTAAATAGCTGGGGTCCCAGCACTGAGCCTTGCGGTACCCCACTACTCACTGCCTGCCATTCTGAAAAGGACCCGTTTACTCTTAACCTTTGCTTCCTGTCTGCTAGCCATTTCTCTATCCACATCAATACTGAACCCCCAATACCGTGTGCTTTAAGTTTGTATGCTAATCTCTTATGCGGGACCTTGTCGAAAGCCTTCTGAAAGTCTAGATATAACACATCCACTGGTTCTCCCTTATCCACTCTACTAGTTACATCCTCGAAAAATTCTATCAGATTTGTCAGACATGATTTACCTTTCGTAAATCCATGCTGACTTTGTCCAATGATTTCACCACTTTCCAAATGCGCTGCTATCCCATCTTTAATAACTGATTCTAGCAGTTTCCCCACTACCGATGTTAGACTAACTGGTCTGTAATTCCCCGCTTTCTCTCTCCCTCCTTTTTTAAAAAGTGGGATTACATTAGCTACCCTCCAATCCTCAGGAACTACTCCAGAATTTAAGGAATTTTGAAAAATGATCACTAATGCATCCACTATTTCTGTGGCTACCTCCTTGAGTACTCTGCGATGCAGACTATCTGGCCCTGGGGATTTATCGGCCTTCAATCCGTTCAATTTTCTCCGGGTGCTCCGGTTTCTTCCCACACTCCAAAGGGATACAGGTTAATTTGACTTTGGTAAAAATTGTAAATTGTTCCTGGTGTGCAGGATAGTGTTAGTGTATGGGGATCGCTGGTTGGTGCGGACTCGGTGGGCCGAAGGGCCTGTTTCCGCGCTAAACGAAACAAAAAATTAAACCAAACGTTATGATAATCCCTGCCTCAATCAACTCCTCTGGTATCTCATCCCATACATCCATTGCCATTTGTGTAAAAATGTTAACCCTCAGGTTCTGATTAAATCTTTCCCCCTCACCATAAACTTATGTCCACTAGTTCTCGATTCCCCTACTCTGGTCAAAGGACAATGCAATTGTTCCAATTTCTACGCAGGCAGGTGGGACGCGTAGCTGGGACATGTTGTCCGGTATGGGTAGGTTGGGCCAAAGGGACTGATTCGACACTAATCCACTCTATGACTCTATGACAATGTAATTAAGGTTCCTAAAGATTACACCTTGCAGTCTGGAACTCCATTTTAGTTTGACATGGCAGATAGAGATGTTATTTGATGCACATCAGATGTTGGCAGAAGTTTAAGTGGTCTAAATTGCCCAGTCCAACTTCATGATTCTTGAGAGTTCAAGCGACAAAAATCACAACCTTATTTTATCTGGGTAAAATTTAAAGTAGATGGCATAACATTTATTTTTTTTCGGTGATAAGCCATCCAATATCTAAGCAATTGTCTTGAGCAAAAGAAAAAAGCTATTTTGATGGTGAAAGAAATAGCTGGATTCCATACAGTAGAGAACATCCACTGACTCCATCTACACTTCATGTTGCTTTGGCAAGGCCACCAGAATAATCAAGGACTTTCTCCCCTCTTCCATCAGGCAAGAGGTACAGAAGTGTGAAAACGCACACATCTCGATTCAGGGACAGTTTCCTCCCAGCTGGTTTCAGACAGCGGAACCGTCCTATCACCAACCGGAGAGCGGTCCTGATCTACCATCTACCCCATTGGAGATCCTCGGACAATCCTTAATCGGACTTAACCTTGCACTAAACGTTATGGATGCAAAAGTGAGATAACATAGAACTTGTGTATCAGGGTGATCGAGGGCTGGGGTGGACTTGAGGGCCTGTTTCCATGTGTAGGAAGGAACTGCAGATGCTGGTTTACACTGAAGATAGACACAAAAATGCTAGAGTGACTCAGCGGGGCAGGCAGCATCTCTGGAGAGAAGGAATGGGTAACATTTCGGGTCGAGACCCTTCTAGAGACAGAGTCAGGGGAGAGGGAGTTGAGAGATATAGAAAAGGTTCCTTTAATCCTAAATCTGTACACTGTGGACAATTCATTTTGAATTACTCACTGGATAGCATACAACAAAAAGCTTTTCACTGTACCTCGGTACACGTGACAATAAACTAATTAAATTTCACCACTGTGTTAAAACTTGTTACTGAAATCAATATAGCAAAGCAAGCTAAAACACAAGAGATGGCATGGTGGCATAGAGTTGCTGCCTTACCGTGCCAGAGACCCGGGTTCAACCTGACTATGGTTGCTGTCTGTACGGAGTTTGTACGTTCTCCCCTATGACCGTGTGGGATTTTCTCCGGGTTCCCCTGTTTCCTCCCATATTCCGAAAGATATACAGGTTTGTAGGTTAATTGGCTTCGGTAAAATTGTAAATTGTCCCTAGTGTGTGGGAGAGTGTTAGTGTGTGGGCATCGCTGGTCGGTGCGGACTGGGTGGGACGAAGGGCCTGTTTCCGCGCTGTATCTGTAAACAAGAGTCCTTTTTCCAGCGATCTTTAGCTGAGTTCTGAATAATTTAACCCAGGAGTAATAGCTCCATAGAATTCCATCTCACAGCTGTCAAGATAGATTTAAATAGTGAAGGCAAGTGAAGTGAAGATAACGGCAAAGCCCTGCTGTATTCATCCAAGCCTTGGAGGCTCCTGGAAGGAGAACTGTCGATCAAGCGAGACAAAAAAACATGACGCTGCAGAAAATTTCCATTGCCTGGGTTCCAGCAAGTAAGTTGCAGAGAAAGGTTGAACAAGTTAGGTCTTTATTCTTTGGAGCGCAAAAGGTTAAGGGGGGACTTGATTGAGGTCTTTAAAATGATGAAAGGGATAGACAGAGTTGACGTGGATAAGCTTTTCCCATTGAGGGTAGGGAAGATTCAAACAAGAGGGCATGACATGAGAATTAAGGGACAGAAGTTTAGGGGTAACATGAGGGGGAACTTCATTATTCAGAGAGTGGTGGCTGTGTGGAATGATCTTCCAGCAGAAGTGGTGGAGGCAGGATCGATTTTAACATTTAAATGTAAAGTGGATAGGTATATGGACGGGAAGGGAATGGAGGGGTATGGTCTGAGTGCAGGTAGATGGGGCTAGGGGAAAATAAATGGTCAGCACGGACTGGAAGGGCCGAGAAGGCCTGTTTCCGTGCTGTAATTGTTATATGGTTATATGGTTATATGTTAGTCCGTAGACTTTGGACGGAAACAGACCCTTCGGCCCACTGAGTCCGCGTTGACCGGCGATCACTCCGTCCACTAGCACTATCCTACACACACCAGGAACAATTTACAGATTTTACCGATGCCAGTTAACCTACAAACCTCCAAAGTCTCTTTGGAGTGTGGGAGGAGACCGGAGCACCCGGAGAAAACCCATGAAAACACAAAAGAATTGTGGACGCAGCACAGACCCTCACACAAACCCAACCTCCCTTCCATTGACTCTGTTTACACCTCACGCTGCCTCAGCAAAGCCAGCAGCATAATCAAGGACGAGTCGCACCCTGGCCACTCCCTCTTTTCCCCTCTCCCATCGGGCAAAAGGTACATAAGTGTGAAAAACACACACCTCTAGATTCTGGGACAGTTTCTTCCCAGACATTATCTGGCAACTGCACCATTCAACCAACAACTAGAGAGCAGCCCTGAGCTACTATCTACCTCATTGGAGACTCTCGGACTATCTTTGATTTGTCTTTACTTTGCACTAAATATTATTCCCGTTATTCCCTTTATCATGTTTCCGTACACACTGTGGATGGCTCGATTATAATCTTTCTGCTGACTGGTTAGCACGCAACCTACATTTTTCACTGTACTCTGGGGTTACTCAGCAGGTCAGGCAGCTTCACTGGAGGGAATGGTTTGGCAATCTTACAGGTTGCAATCCTATTTTCAGATTGGCAGCCTGAAGAAGGGTCCCATCCTGAATCCATTCGTAGCTTTAAGTTGAGAGGAGTAATGTTTAAAGGAGATGTATTGGGGGAGGTGGGGGGGGGGGGGGGGGGGGACTTACTTTGCTTTTACGCAGAGGTGCAAAATTAATGAGTGCCAAATCTAGGTGGTGGTAAGTGCCTGGAACGCGCTCCTTTGGTCCTTATTTAAAAATTTAACAGCAGAAAGCATCCAAGTGTAGTTTAGAGAGACAACGCGGAAAAGAGGCCCTTTGGTCCACCGGGTCCGTGCCGACCAGCGATCCCCGCATATTACACTTACCGTATACACACCAGGGACAATTTTTACATTTACCAAGCCAATTAACCTCCAAACCCGCAAATCTTTGGAGTGTGGGAGGAAACTGAAGATCCAGCCCTCCGAAGCCACGCTGACCAGCGATCCTCGCACATTAACACTATCCTACATGCAATTTTTACATTTACCAAGCCAATTACGTACATACCTGTACGAGTTGGAGCGTGGGACGGAACCGAAGATCTTGGAGAAAACCCACGCAGGTCACGGGGAGAACGTGCAAAATCCATACGGACAGCACCAGTAGTCAGGATCGAACCTGGGACTCTGGCACTGTAAGCGCTGGAAGGCAGCAACTAGACCGCTGCGCCCAACAAGCATGAATGTCATCCTTAACACAAAGAAATACATTCTTCTCATTTGCATTCCACTTTTCTATGGTGAAGATTCAAACTGAATACAAATGTATCTCTCAGTTTGATCACAATTACTCCACGTCCGCCATTTTAGTTATTCATTGTTTGTTCTTGTTTTTGTAAAAAAATGAAGGCCGTAAACCCATTCTGGACCCAAACCGATAATCATTCAGTATCCAAGCGGCAACCTGGTATTTATGCTGTGGAAATGTAACTTAAAACCAAGTACAAGCATCAATTACATTTGTTTGGTATATTCTGCCCACTCACGCTACGACAAAAAACAAAACATATCTTTTTAATGTAATATAACGGAACTACGGACACTGGTTTGCTATCTGATACTTCATTCAGATATAGAAAGCCTTGGAACTTATTAGCCCAAATTCATGTGTAGGAAGGAACTGCAGATGCTGGTTTAAACCGAAGATGGACACAAAACGGTAAAGTAACTCAACAGGTCAGGCAGCATCAGGTCATAAGTGATGGGAGAAGAATTAGGCCATTCGGCCAATCAAATCTACTCCGCCATTCAATCATGGCTGACTCTTCTCCCCATAACCCCTGACACCCATACTAATCAAGAATCTATCTCTGCCTTAAAAATATCCATTGACTTGGCCTCCCCAGCCTTCTGTGGCAATGAGTTCCACAGATTCACCACCCTCTGACTAAAGAAATTCCTCCTCATCTCCTTCGATATTGGTCGGTGGAGGCACTGTGGCATGGTGGCACAGTGGTAGAGTTGCTGCCTTACAGTAGAGATGTTTGCAGCGCTGGAGACCCGGGTTCTATCCCAACTACGGGTGCACTCTGTACAGAGTTTCCCTGCCTGTACAGAGTTCCCCCTGTGACCGCACGGGTTCTTCTTCAAGATGTTCCGTTTCCACCCACACTCCAAAGACACACAGGTTTGTAGGTTAATCGACTCGGTGTAAGCGTAAGTTGTCCCCAGTGTGTGTAGGATAGTGTTAATGTGCGGGGATCGCTGGTCGGCACGGGCTCGGTGGGCCGAAGGGCCTGTTTCCCCGCTGTATCACTAAACTAAACCAAACAGTCCCCCATCCCCTACAATCAGTCTGAAGAAGGATCCCGACCTGAAACGTCACCTATTCATTTTCTCCAGAGATGCTGCCTGACCCGCTGAGTTGCTCCAGCATTGTGTCTATCTTTTTTTTTCAATTAAGGCATTCAAAAGATGAAACATATTTCTCATAATGAAAATATTGGTTTAATTTTGATACTCATTGAGAGGAAAGCACTATATAGAAATCAGAATTAGAACTGATGCTATATTCATTAATTGCTACATTTATTAAAGCTGCTAAAATAATTATCTCCATAATTAATTGGCGCTGTAAAAAGCACGATTTTCAGCCAAGTAACTAATCTGGAAATTGGCAATACTGGGTCTTTTCACTTCATCTTTCTCCTTGCATCTTCAGCGTCTCCAATCACAGAGAACAAACTGCTTTCTTGTGCTTTCAAAATTGTTTTTGCCCAGAAAATGATTAGTTTAGTTTTTTTTTTCAGTTTAATTCAGAGATACAGCAGGGAAACAGACCCTTCAGCCCTCCGAATCCATGCTGACCAGCGATCCCCGTACATTAACACTATCCGACATGCAATTTTTACATTTACCAAGCCAATTAACCTACATACCTGTACGTCTTTGGAGTGTGGGACGAAACCGAAGATCTCGGAGAAAACCCGCACAGGTCACGGGGAGAACGTGCAAACTCCGAACAGACAGCACCCGTAGTCAGGGTCAAACCCTGGTCTCCTGTGCTACAAGCTCTGTAATGGGCCCGTCCCACTTAAGCGATTTGTTAGGCGACTGTACGAGACTGTGCTTCAACCTAAGTTAGACACAGAAGGGGTCTCGAACTTTAACATCACACTTTCTTTCTCTCCAGAGATGCTGCCTGTCCAGCTGAGTTACTCCAGCTTTTTTGTGTCAAACTAACTATCCTCCTTGGTACCATAATAGCGTGAGTTGTGTCCTATCAGACACAGAGCTAGTAACCACAGCATTCCCCTCCCCCACCCAAGTCATGCCAGCTTCCCTCTCTCTCCATCCCTGCCCCACCCAGGTCGTACCAGATTCTCGTTGTCACCCAACAAACAGCCTGTATCACCGTTCCTTTCTTGCATATCTTTTATTCAATGGTTCTATATCTCTCTACATCATCGTCGATATCTCTCGTTGCCCTTTTCCGTGACTTTCAGTCTGAAGAAGGGTCTCGACTCCAAACGTCACCCATTCCTTCACTCCAGAGATGCTGCCTGTCCCGCTGAGCTACTCCAGCATTTTGTGTCCACATTCGATTTAAACCAGCATCTGCAGTTCTTTCCCACACATACAGAAGGCTTGAATCCCTGACAGATTCAGATTCAGATTCAGATTTATCTTTATTGTCATTCAGACCTTTCGGTCTGAATGGAAGTTTGGGCCTGCAGTCATACATATATAAAAATAACAAAACCACACAATAAACACAAATTTAACATCCACCACAGTGAGTTCACCAAACACCTCCTCACTGTGGTGGAAGGCAAAAGTCTTAGAGTCTCTGTCTTCTTCCCTTCTTGTTCTCCCTCTGTGCTGAGGAGATCCAGGCCTCCGATGTTGCCGTCCACCAGGCCCGCGACCGAGCCTCCGTAGCCGGGCTGCCGCCACCGCCGTCGCCGGAACGCCGGAACACCACCACAGCGCCCGCCGCTGGAACGCTGGAGCACCGCAGCCCCAAAAGCCAGGTCGCCGCCGGAACGTCGCTGGAGCACCGCAGCCCCGAAAGCCAGGTTGCCGCTGGAGCACCGCAGCCCCGAAAGCCAGGTCGACACTGGAGCACCACAGCTCCGAAGCCAGGCCGCCGCTGTTGGAAGCTGGAAGGCCGCCAGCTCCGCCATTACGGCCTCAGCACAGACGGAGACGGTGACGGGGGACACAACAAGAAATGTCGCATCCCCCCCCCGAAGGGAGAGACTAAAACCCTGTTTCTCCCACCTGCCCCCCCCCCCCCCCCCCCCCCAAACACACATACACAGCCTAATAAACCAAAATAATCACTAAAACAGACACACGAAGACAAAAGACTGAAACAGACACACGAAGACTGTCGGCAGCTTGGTTGTAATCATGTGTATTCTTCACGCTGCACCACGGTACACATGACAATAAATGAACAGAAACTAAGCATCATTTTACACCAAGTCTATCCTATTATTTATCAAAGGCAAAGCTAATTAGATCTGTACCTGGGAGGATAGAAGCTTAGCAACATGTTCTTAAAAATGAATGAGGTTGAGATTGTTCTAAATTGAGCAAATGCCTAAATATCCAAAATGTTATTTCTATGACTTGTGAGCTCATTTTTCTTTGCAATTAAGAATTTAACGTTGTAATGGAGACCAAGGGCCACAACAATGGGGCGGCACTGTGATGCAGCTGTAGAGTTGCTGCCTTACAGCGTCAGAGACATGGGTTCGATCCTGACTCCGGGTGCTGTTTATATCAGGGGCTCCCAACCTTTTTCGTCCCATTTACCCCTGGCAACTTTAATAGCACATAACAATGTTATTTCACTTATTTATGAACAACTAATGATGAACAGATACCGGTGTACCAGAACCAAACACAGAGTCAGTCAATGAGAAAAAATATGTACAAATCCATATTCAATAAATGTACCCCCTGGGTAGACGGAATTTACCCCAGGTTGGGAACCCTTGGTCTATATGAAGTTTGTACATTCTCCCCGTGACCACATGGGTTTTCCCCGGGTGCTCCGGTTTCCTCCCACATTCCAAAGACGTACAGGTTTGTAGGTTAATTTGGATTTGGTACAAATTGCAAATTGTCCCGAGTGGTTCGGATAGTATTAGAGTGCAGGGATCGCTGGTCGGCGCGGACACGGTGGGCAGAAGGACCTGTTTCTGCGCTGTATCCCAAAACTAAACAAACCTATCATTTATCAAAGGCAAAGATAATTAGATCTGTACCTGAGAGAATAGAAGCTTTGCAACAAGTTATTAAAAATGAATGAGATTGGATAATGTATTGTCCCAAATTCAGCAAATGTCTAAATGCACAAAATGTTATTTCTAAGACTTGTGAACGCACTTTTCTTTGCAATGAAGTATTTAACATTGTAATGCAGACCAGATTGGGGTGGCACAGTGGTGCAGTGGTAGAGTTGCAGCCTTACAGCGCTGGAAACCCGGATTTGATCCCGACAATGTCTGGATGGAGTCTGTACATTCTCCCCGTGACCACATGGGTTTTCGCTGGGTGCTCCGGTTTCCTCCCACACTCCTTTGACGTATAAGTTTCTAGGTTAAATTATCCCTAGTGTGCAGGATCGTACTAGTTTCATTTAGTTTAGTTCAGAGGTATAGCGCAGAAACAGGCCCTTCGGCCCACCGAGTCCACGCCGACCAGCGATCCACTATCCTACACACTGGGGACGATTAGATTTTACACCAAGCAAATTAACCTACAAACCTGTACGTCTTCGGAGTGTGGGAGGAAAAAGGAGCTTCTAAAGATAAAATCCACGCTGTCACGGGGAGAACGTACAAACTCCGTACGGACAGCACCCGTAGTCAGGATGAAACCTGGGACTATGGCGCTGTAAGGCAGCAAATCTACCGCCGCGCCAACGTGCCGAAATTAAGAATGCGGGGATCGCCGGTCGGCGCGGGCTCAGTGGGCCGAAGGGCCTGGTTTCATGCTGTATCTCTAATCTAAACTGAATTAAACGTTCCACAATTTGAGAGGAAACAATGTGGATTACTTGCCTCCCAGTGGAGAGACCTGCCTGGCTTCAATGCCTCAAAAGGCGGTGGAGGCCGGTTCTCTGGATGCTTTCAAGAGAGAGCTAGATAGGGCTCTTAAAGATAGCGGAGTCAGGGGATACCGGGAGAAGGCAGGAACGGGGTACTGTTTGGGGATGATCAGCCATGGTCACATTGAATGGCGGTGCTGGCTCGAAGGGACGAATGGCCGACTCCAGCACCTATTGTCTATTGTCCATCAGCAGATGTTCTGAGCTCTGACTTGCATTGTGTACTAATTTGCAACCTCTCAGAAACAAATGGGTGCAGAATGTTCGACGTGCGTCCTCATTTGTCAGACTCCCCATTGGTTTGCAAAGTATGAAATTACCTCCAGCATCTGTGAAATGCAATGTCAACTATATCCATTGAACTGGAAAATATAGGAATTAAGTTTCTCCGCAGTGCCCCACTTACCGGGATATTTTCATCACTGAAGAGCTTAATGGATCTGTTTCCTACTGTTCCTGGACAGGTTGAATGACACCGTCCCCAATATAATCATGTCATGCATGCTCTCGTGCCTTATGCAAAATAGGCATATCTATTTTTATTTGGTGTATTAAAAATCAAAGAATTCCTAAAATTAATGACATTTAATAATAGACATGCTGGAGTAACTCAGCGGGCCAGGCATCATTTCTGGAGAAAAGAAATAGGTGATGTTTCGGGTCGGGAACTTTCTTCAGACTGATAGTTTAAGAGACTTTTCAGACTGACAGTCTGAAGCAGGGTCGCGACCCAAAACGTCACCTATTCCGTTTCTCCAGAGATGCTGCCTGATCCCTCGAGTTACTCCAGTATTTATCTTTGGTATAAATCAGCATCTGCAGTTCCTTCTAGCTCCAGAGGTAATCGCCTCAGAATTAAAGGACGTTTCTTTAGGAAGGAGATAAGTAGGAATTTATTCAATCAGGGGGTGGTGAACCTGTGGAATTCACTGCCACAGAAGGCCAAGTCAATAGACATTTTTAAGGCAAAGATGGATAGATTTTACTTCGGAGTCACGTGAGTGATTCTGTGAAGAACACCGTCAGTTCGCATGCGCGTCATTACATCAGCTGCATTGCCGCAAGCCCCGGACTGGCAGGGCATCGCTCCTGCCGGCGGTAAGTTTAAACCTAGAAGGTAAGTGTTTTTTACTTACCAGGGTTTCTTGCTCGAGCAGGAGCCTCTCTTCATAGAGGTTTCCTGCCGGATTTATGCAATAAATGAGTTCAATGAGTGAGCTGGCTATGGGCTGTGGGGAAACCCCGGTTCTGACCATGGAAGCGGATAGCCGGTAAATATCGGGTTTCGCGATTACAGCCACTGACAAGGCAGTCAGTGACTTCCAGCCTGCTGGGATGCCGTGGACTGGCAAACGAGTAACGCCAGTCACTGACAGTGCAGTCAGCGACTCACAGACACGTTGGTCCCCAGGCATGGGGTGAAATTGGAGGGGGAGAGAACTCGTTCAGCCCTATTGGACTCGGGAGAGTCGGGCTGCAAGGGTTCCTCTCTGAAAATAAGGGTATTTTTTGTATGTATGCTGTAGTACTTTTAACCCTTCACAGGTAAAGCTCCACACTACAAAATTAAATTAGTGAGACTACACTGTAATAGCGCGGGGCCTATGGGACAGGCCTCGCCAGCAGCGCCTGGGAGCGCCTGGGACAGGGTTGCTCAAGGTCTCCCTGTTGGGGGAGACCAGGTCGGGTCAGTGTACTACTGACACCGAATCTGTCACAGCGCTGGCCTACGGGAGTGCAGCGCCAGCAGCTCCTGTGGACAGGGCTGCTTCATGTCTCCCTCTTGGAGGAGGAGAGCATGACGGGTCAGTGTCCCGCTGACACCGAGTCTCAGGGTATGGCCGTGGGGCAAACCCCAAGGTATGAAGGGCACATGTCAGAGGTACCCTTTCCTGACAACAAAGTTGCCATCCCAGCAGAATGTTCCATCCTGGTACAGGTCCAATGGGGCCGTATCAGCGCATGTATCCTGGGGCCTGCGGCAGCACCTGTTTAGGGCTGCCTACGAATCGTCCTCTCTGAGGAGGGGAGTGCGAAAGGTCAGGTATAACTGACTCCAGGTTCTAAAGATGTTGGTGGAACCTTACTGGAGCGCATGCGTGCCAGCAGTGAACAGCGCCAACAGGGTGATATGAGAACCAGCCACCGAATCTACTATTCAGGTAAGGCCTATTCAACGGGAAAAACCTGGCAGACTGGTCAATCAAGGCCAACGGCGGGCAAAGGTTCGTCATTTCAGAACGCACCCCAGGCGCTCATCGGCAGTAGGCGGTTCACTGAAGCTGGTGGCAGCATGACAGCTGGGCAGACGTTCCACGCACCCTACCAGCCCTACTCAACAAGGTGGGTCTGATACATGTTAAACATGGGTAAGTGCACCACTCACAAGTTGTAATATTTACACTTGTTTGTACAACACACAAAGGATAAAGGCATCTGCTTAGAGGCACAGTAGTGGCATTCCAAGCAAGTTTTGGGATTATGGCCAGGATTGTCTTTTAAGACAGGCTCGGAAATCAGGCCAGAGTTATCGTGCAAAGCACCCATGGAATGATGGCAGGAGTGGCCTGTTCATTATGAAAAATGGAGAGTGTCGGGTAACTTGCATATGAACTTTCCGAATAGGAAAGCTGCTTTACTGACTAACAATGGATTCATAAGGGTCTCAAAGATCCATTCTATGCAGTTCCCATTACAGAGATTATCAAAGGCAATGATAACTGTACTAATAACAGTAAAACATTGCTAAATGGGATAAGCTATTTGTTGGTCATTGAGATTTACCTTTAACTATTAATTAGCCTATGACTCCGCCCTGTGGCAAGAGATTGGAGTTAATAGCAACCTGTTATAAAACTGACTTTTATTCATCAAGAGTAATTGGCAATATAGTAGCTGTGTACCAGCTGTGCAAGTCGGGGAACTGACATTGTGCAAAGTAGCAACCTCTCACAGGACATGTAGGTCATTTTTAACAACCTTATATTATTGTCAGCTGAAGCTACCTAAGTCACAATGATGAACAAACGGTATTCAGCATTGCTCCAGTAGTTTGGTCAGTCCAATTTCAGTTAATTACAAACTGATGACAAGAGCTCTAAGGTGGGAAGTTGCGAATATCATCTCTAGTTGGAGGTGGAGGAAATTTGCATGAGTTTCCAATTCTTCAGTTGTTGGTATCAACCAAATATATACACTAGATGCACCCCATGGGTAAAGGGCTATTGAGCGAATATACATAATCTACATGCTCAACTTCAAGTTGCTACACTACGGTGGTGGCATATGTTAGTCACATGGCAATCAAGTAAAAGTATCCTGTAATAATTTACCTATCTCCCTTGCCACAGGTGTACCATCAAGTTCTGATCGATGACAACACAGAATAGATATTGGATTATGAAAGTATTATGAAAAGTATGGTTCAATGGTACATCGAATATCGACATGTTGGTTTCATGTTTATTCACTGATTGCAAAAATATGTGTCAGAACAGTGCGGAGAAATACATTCTCGCTACAAAAAGGAGGAATGTTCTTTTATGTTTTCCTCCATTTTGCCTCATTAGTCGGGTCTTGAAACAGTCAGCAAGACCTCGCTTTAGGTTTTCATACTGTCTGTCTGGCTAAGCAGCCATGTTGCTTGCTTTCATCAGGCATAATAATACAATGGTATACGGTTATTCTAAAAAACGAAAACTTTGCTGGTTCAAACTGTAGTTCAGGAAACCGGCCTCTGCATAATAAAACAATTATTGACTTACACATTCTGAATGGATTGACTTATGGCTCAGGGTGGCACATCAAGCCATGAATGTGCTCACTACAGAGTGCAGGGATAGCACCTAGAAAAGCAGTACATTCCTATTGAGGGGATCGGAAGTGGTTTTGTTTAAATGTTAATGTTACATCTAATACAGTACAGATTACTGACATCTTCCAGTACATTCTTAAATGGTCTTTGACAATAATTCAGATATAGAGCCACTACAGCTGCAGCAAACGGGAACCACTCAGTCGGGTACAATCCAAGATATCAAGTTGTAAAAGAGATGTTGATGTAAGTTCTCCCACTACTAGTATATGCAGTTGGATATTAAGAATGTGTTAACAATACTTCACCAGGGTGTTCCAGCTACATCCTTAGTCATGGTACTAGTATCAGCACAAGGGCAAACATTGCAAACGCTGTGGCTACATAGGATGGAACGTGCTGCAGGTGCCATTACATTTTACATTTCTGATCTACACAAGCAGAGCAGACCAGGGGTGGCAGGATTTAAGATCATAATTTGGTTATCCCAAGGTCTCACATCTATGTGGGAGGGCAGGCTTGCTATATTATATCAAGGCCGCCAGAATCCAAAAAAGTGTGGAATCAGCATTGGTTATTAAGTGACAAACAACCACACAAGAAAAGGTCAGTTCAGACTATTTCAAGGTGGCTGCAGCAGGTTCTGGTTTATGCAGGTATTAACACTGACGATTGTACATCTCATTCCACCAGGGCGGCATCAACGTCAGCGGCCAGGACAATGGACGTTCCCATCGACCATATCCTCGCGACCGCAGGATGGTCAACTGAATTGATTAAAAAAAAAATTTTTTTACCATACTGACCCGTGCTATTTGCTCATTCTGTTTTGTGTCCACTTTAGCCTCCCCTGTGATAGACGGGTTGCTATTGATTTCTTTATTAACGTAAACCATTAATACATTTGAATCAATATCATGGTTAATGCGTTGTTGATTATTCACTCATCCTGAGTCAATCGATGCAGTGGGACCCCGGGATTTCAATTTGTGGCATGAAATCACAGGGCTTTGAACCCTTCACGGAATCACTCACGTGACTCCGAAGTAAAATAGTAAGAGTAAACGAGAACTTACCAGTTTGAACTTTGATCTTTATTTTATGAGGAGTTACGTTGGTGATTACGTGCCCTCCGCGCCCAACCCTCTCTCACAAAGGTCATCTGGTAGTTTTCAAGTTGCTAATCTTACTATGTTAACTTTGATTTTGTTATCTGTGATTTCATACTGCTGCTTTGAAGATTGACGCGCATGCGAACTGGTGGGGTTCTTCACGTAATCACCAACGTAACTCCTCATAAAATAAAGATTAAACTTCAAACTGGTAAGTTCCCGTTTAATCTTACTAGTCTTGATTAGTACGCGTGTGAGGGGTTATTGGGAGAAGGCAGGAGAATGGGGTTAAGGGGAGAAGATAGGTCAGCCATGATTGAATGGCCCAATACTGCTCCTATCGCTTATGAACATAGAAACATAGAAACATAGAAAATAGGTGCAGGAGTAGGCCATTCGGCCCTTCGAGCCTGCACCGCCATTCAATGTGATCATGGCTGATCATCCAACTCAGTATCCCGTACCTGCCTTCTCTCCATACCCCCTGATGCCTTTAGCCACAAGTGCCACATCTAACGCCCTCTTAAATATAGCCAATGAACTGGCCTCAACTACCTTCTGTGGCAGAGAATTCCAGAGACTCACCACTCTCTGTGTAAAGAATGTTTTCCTCATTTCGGTCCTAAAGGAATTGCCCCTTATCCTTAGACTGTGACCCCTTGTTCTGGACTCCCCCAACATCGGGAACAATCTTCCAGCATCGAACGTATGAGGTCAGTAGATTCAAGAAGAAGAGATTGGTTAGCAGCATTGAGCATGAGTGTGGAGTAACCAAATGTGCCGGCAGAATGTTGTCTGGGCGGCACGGTGGCGCAACGGTAGAGTTGCCGCCTTACAGCGCCAGAGACCCGGGTGCGATCCTGACTACGGGTGCTATCTGTACGGAGTTTGTACGTTCTCCCTGTGACTGCGTGGGTTTTCCAAAATTCCAAAGACGTGCAGGTTTGTAGATTAATCAGTTTTGGTGTAGAGGGTCAAGGAAAGAAGCAGCAATTGTTCACGTTGCGGCAATCTTTCCACCACCACGCACAAGAAGCGCAAGACATCGACACCATTGTATGCAGATGCCGAGAAGTGTGTTGAGCTCTGGCTGAACAACTTCTAATCTTGTGTGTGGACTCGATAAGAAGAAGAAGCTTTGGTGTAAATTGTCCCTGGTGTCTCGGATGGAACTGGTGTATGGGTGACCGCTGGTCGGTGCGGACCCGGTGGGCTGAAGGGCCTGTTTCCGTGCTGCATCTCAAAAAACGAAACTAAAATTGCAGACCTGGTAAAGGATTTCAGGATGGATAAGCATCGACGGGATTCCCTCTGGAGATCAGAGGTGAAGTTAAACTCATGTGAAGACGTCCGACAAAGAAATATCAGCTTTGCTGAGTTGGAAATACTTCTTTTCTCTTTGGCAGTAGGTGGTAGATTCCAGCTCACTGCAGTAGCTGATCAAGCAATCTATGTCTACATGTCAGGCCAGAAACTGCATGATGGAGGTGTCAGCTGCTGGAGGAGATTTTAAATCAAGAGCCTCTGTGCCAACCTACGGCATCTTGCTTTACAATCTACAGAGCCATTTGAACGGTCAAACATTTCCCCTTAATTAAATTAAACTTTCATTGCTGTGAATAAAAACTTAAAGCAATAATATCTTTATAGGGTAACAGAAAAGAGCACACTTGGCAATGTAAAGCACTCAATCAACTAAAGGGCATGCAGTGGCACAGCGGTAGAGTTGTTGCCTTACAGCGTCAGAGACCCGGGTCCGATCCTAACTACAAGTAAAAATGTATACGTTCTCCCTGTGACCTGCGTGGCTTTTCTCTGGGAGCTCCGTTTTTTCCCCACACTCCAAAGACGTACAGGTTTGTAGGTTAATTGTAAATTGTACCTGGTGCGTAGGATGGAGTTACCGTATGGGGAATAAAAAATAGCTGGTCGACGCCACTGTGGGCTAAAGGGCCTGTTTCTGCACAATATTTCTTAAGTAAACTGAACTGAGACAGAAAATGCTGGAGTAACTCAGGATAGACAAAAATGCTGGAGAAACTAAGCGGGTGAGGCAGCATCTATGGAGCGAAGGAAATTGGCGACGTTTCAGGTCGAGACCCTTCTTCAGACTGATGTGGGGGTGGGGGGGTCGGGAAGAAGAAAGGAAGAAGCGGAGACAGTGGGCAGTAGGAGAGCTGGGAAGGGGAGGGGGAAAGAAGGGGAAAGCAGGGACTACTTGCAATGGGAGAAGTCAATGTCCATACTGCTGGGGTGTAAACTGCCCAAGCGAAATATGAGGTGCTGCTCCTCCAATTGAAAAGGTGGGCCTCACTCTGGCCATTGAGGAGGCCCAGGACAGAAAAGTCGGATTTGGAATGGGAGGGGGAGTTGAAGTGCTGAGCCACCAGGAGATCAGGTTGGTTCATGCGAACCGAGCGGAGGTGTTGGGCGAAGCGATCGCCAAGTCTACGCTTGGTCTCACCAATGTAGAATTGCTGACACCTAGAGCAGCGGATGCAATAGATGAGGTTGGAAGAGGTGCAGGTGGACCTCTGCCTCACCTGGAAAGACTGCTTGGGTCCTTGGATGGAGTTAAGGGGGGTGGCAAGGCGACAAGAGTAGCATTTCCTGCGGTTGCAAGGGTAAGTGCCCGGGGAGGGGGTGGTTTGGGAAGGAGCAACTCAGGAGGTCAGGCAGCATCCCTGGAGAACATGGAGAGGTGACATTTTGTGTCGGGACCCTTTTGCAGACCAATTATATGCAGGGAAATGAAAGCTTGAGCAGCGGGGAGGGTCAGACTATCAGTCTGAAGAAGGAGCTCGTACATCACCTATCCATGTTCTCCAGAGACGTTGTCTGACCCACTGATCTACTCCAGCACTTTGGGTCCTTTTGTCTAATCCAGCATCTGCAGTTTCTTGATTCTACTTCATCGACTATACTTACAGAAACATAGAAAGTCAGTGCAGGAGGAGGCCATTCGGCCCTTCGAGTCAGCACGGCCATTTAATATGATCATGGCTGATCATCCAGAATCAGTACTCAGTTCCTGCTTTTTCCCCAAATCCCCTTGATTCCGTTTGCCCTAAGAGCTAAATTTTACTCTCAAATACATCCAGTGAATTGGCCTCCACTATCTTCTGTGGCAGAGAATTGTACAGATTCACAACTCTCAAGGTGAAAAAATCCCCATCATTTGGAACCTTTATATGAGATTAATTAATTTTAATGTACTGTATTCTATACATAACAATTCATTGTGCTGTAGAGTGCTTTTAAGAACACCCAGTACCTTCAGAACCCATTAATCTGGTCAAATTACAGTTGACCATGCTAAACTGTTTGTATGTGGGGGAAATTAAACAGAGAATTCTACTGACGTCCTTAATTGGATGGTCCACAGTAAAAGTGTAGTTTGCTTTCGTTTTGTTTAGAGATTTAGCGTGGAAACAGGCCCTCCGGCCCACCGCGCCGACCAGCAATCCCCGCACACTAACACCATCTACACCAGGGCAAGCCTGAAGCCGATTGGACCGATTGCTCCCAATTGGGCCCCGCGCCTAAGGGGGCGCCATGCTAATTTTCCGTATTTCGTATGGAAATATGAATTTGCGTTGTTAAATACAGATTAAAAAACACATTTGCCTTGTTAAATACGGATTTTAAAAAGAAGAACATTGATAAAAACCACTGCTATGGACATCAGACAAAAACGATTTGTTAACTACCACTGTTAGCACTTGTTAACAGCCAGTAGTTAACACCTAGAATTTTATTCAAAGTAATGTGACGTCATTAATACTTGGTCAAAACACAATTACATTTACTGAGGAATGTAGATCGATGTATTGATGACACATTGAGAATTTCTTAAAACTCACTTCATGATTGAGGGCTTGCGAGCACGGGCTTCTTCTTGGTGTGCAGGTTAAGTCATTCACCTACCGACCCATGTTGTGTCTCGCTGTCTTTTGCTCTCTCCCTTCCACCCACCCCCCCTCTCTCTCATGCGCTCTCTCTCTGTCCTGCTCCCCATCTCGTCTCTCTCTCGCTCTCTCACTCCCTCTCTCTCACCTTGTCACCTCGGCATTCCCGGAATCATCTGTGGTGGCTTAGCGGGACGGGCAGCGGCCCTGGGGAGAGGGTTGCGTTTCTGGTCGAGACCCTTCTCCAGACAATCACAAGTACTCTCACCGACAAGAGTTCAGTTCAGTCTGAAGAAGGGTCTTCTCTCCAGAGTCCCTGTGTTGCCTGTCCTGCTGAGCTACTCCAGCTTTTGTCTACCTTCAATTTCAGAGTTAAATAACATTTCTCATGGGGGGGGGGGGGGGAGGGTGGGGGGGGGAAAGGTTAGGTTGTTAGCCAAGAAAGATAGATCAAGAACGATGTTGCTGTACTGAGGGATAGCCAAGTCTATCCCATTGCTAGCAGCTGATGGGCAGTGGCTGTAAAGTGGGAAGGGGCGCTAAAAGGACAGCGCCGCTGGTGGGGTGGAGACTTCCTTTCACAACATGTGGGGAGTCTGGCCAGGGGTAATGTTGCGGGGAGGGCAGGAGCGTTGAGAAGGAGGGGGTCAGGGATCATGCCAGCATCCAACTCAAGAGCAGGTCAGCATGGATGGATAACAGGATAACGGTATAACGGGAACACAACTTCTCCCGGTGTGTTCCCATTTTTCCCACCATCTCTCTACCTGCCGACACCCTCCATCCATTCAGTAATTCGGAATGAAGGAGATTTGGAAGCCTTGGGCAAATTGAATTGTTACTTTCTTTATTTTTATTTTTTATTTTTACGGAGAGAACAATCTGCGCATGCGTGGTTTAAGGTTTTTAAATGTCGACTGACTGCCTACCCTGAGTAATTACTCACGGCACGTGCCTGAATATGACTCATTTATAATAATATATTTATATATCTAAGAAAATTGTTCCCAATTGGGCCCCGCACCTCCTAAGGCCGGCCCTGATCTACACACACTAGGGACAATTTACACTTACACCAACCTAGAGCAACATCACATCAACATCAACATCCACACCAACACTATCCTACACACGAGCGCCAATTTGTGATTTTTGCCGGTCAATTGACCTTAAGGGGTTGGACAGGCTAGATGCAGGAAGATTGTTCCCGATGTTGGGGAGGTCCAGGACAAGGGGTCACAGCTTAAGGATAAGGGGGAAATCCTTTAGGACCGAGATGAGAAGGACTTTTTTCACACAGAGAGTGGTGGGTCTCTGGAACTCTCTGCCACAGAGGGTAGTTGAGGCCAGTTCATTGGCTATATTTAAGAGGGAGTTAGATGTGGCCCTTGTGGCTAACGGGATCAGAGGGTATGGAGAGAAGGCAGGTACGGGATAATGAGTTGGATGATCAGCCATGATCATATTGAATGGCGGTGCAGGCTCGAAGGGCCGAATGGCCTACTCCTGCACCTAATTTCTATGTTTCTATGTAAACCGAAGCACCTGGAGAAAACCCACGCAGAGCACGGGGAGAACGTTCAAACTTCCTACAGACAGCACCCATAGTCAGGATCAAACCCGGGTCTCTGTCGCGGTTAGACAGCAACTGTACTGCTGAGCCACTGTGCTGCTCCTTCCCTGCTGTAGCAATGCTGCATGTGACAAGGAAAATGAGGATTGTTGTGCCCACCGGTACTGCATATAGCCAGCTGGACAAGTAGACCCTTGACTTATTCAAGGTGCACTGGGCTTAAGTAATTGATTGATATAGTTACCTGTAGTTGGGGGCACCGTCAAGTATGGCCGCCATGCCAGCAGCTGTTAGTCTTTTCATTCTTTTTTTATATTTTTAGTTAGTTAAAGTGTTTGTTTTTGGAGGTATTTTAGTCTTTTTATGTAGAGGGTGGGGGGGGGGGGAAGGGGGAAACTATTTTCTCAGTCCCTACCTGGTCGGAGATGCGGCTTTTCTCCAGGCCGTATCTTCGCCCCTTCCTCGCGGCCTACCGGCGGTCTGGAGCGCCGTTTCCTGCCGGGTCTAGCCAGGACTTCAGCTTCAGCGGCGGTACACAGCGCTGGGGCGCCATCGTGGAGCGGGCGATGCCTTGCCCGGGTCACCGTGCGGTGGAGCTCCGGAGGGCTGGGACCGCCGACTGCAACATCGCGGAACTGCGGTCTGTGGAGCTGCCAGCCGCGGGCGGGCGGCGCTGAGTTTTAAAAACCGGGGAGCCTGGGATCTCATGCCGAGATCACCAGAGTCGGAGCTCCGACCGGCGCGGCCCGTGGACTACGGGAGCTGCGAACTCCGGGGAGGAAGCGGCCGCTCCAGACACTCCGAGCCGCTGAGAGTGTTCACCCGTCGCCAGAACTCCATCATCCGGCGAGTGGGCCTGAAGCATCGGGCTGCCGTAGCAGCAGCTGCAGAGGCCTCAATTGGCCCGACTATGGGTGAACTGGGGACGGGACTGGACTTTGCTGCCTTCCCCCACAGTGGGAACCATTGTGGGGGGATGTTTTTATCTTTTTTGTTAAATACTCTAGTGTTGTGTATTATCTTTATTCATGTGCTGCATTGGCAAGTCAAATTTCACTACACCAATTGGTGTATGTGATAATAAATGCCCTTTGTCCTTTGTCCTTTTGAATCCCTTGGAGGGGTGGAAGATTGCAAACTTCACGCCCTGTTTCGACTAATGCAATCAACTCGATGTGCACAAACGGAAGATCAAATAGAACAAGTTGTCCAACAACTTTAGGCTGTGCACGCCACACGAAAGAAGAAGAAGAAGGAGACTCCCTTGGACATTTCTGGGGATTGCACACGGATACTTATGTCCGACTCTTGTCAAAAGACCACAGGAAACTAATCTATATAAAACAATACATAGAAAAAATAGAACAAATACATTTATTTTCCAACGTGATATCTGATCAATAGCTAGATTGATTTGTAGAGAATATGACAAGACAATAAAGGTGATGGCAGGATTTTTGCTTCTGCCCGCCCAATGAAAGACTTTTAAATGGGCGGCACGGTGGCGCAGCGCCGGGTTTGATCATGACCACAGGTGGTGTTTGTGCAAAGATTTTGTACGTTCTCCCCGTGACCTGCGCGGATTTTCTCCGAGATCTTCCGTCACCTCCCACACTCCAAAGACGTCCAGGCTTGAGGGTTAATTGGCTTGGTATAAATATAAAATGTTCATAATCATAATCATACTTTATTAGCCAAGTATGCTTTGCAATATACGAGGAATTTAATTTGCCGTACAGTCATACTAATAAAAAACAACAAAATACACTAAATACATTTTAACATGAACATGCACCACAGTGACTCCTCCACATTCCTCACTGTGATGGAAGGCAAAAAAAATCTTCAATCCCTTCCCTTCTTTGTTTTCCCGTGGTCGGGTGCCTCGAGCCTTCCGTTGACGGGACGATCTTGGCTCCCGTAGCCAGCAGTGGGCCCTTCGTGTCGGGGTAATAAAGCTCCTTCATCGGGGGTTCTAAGCTCCCCCACACCGGGCGATCGCACCCCGGGTCGGGACTGGTCAAAGTCAAAGAGAGAGAGTCAGAACTGGACCTAGGGTTTAGATTTTTGATTGGAGAAAGGCTAACTTTGAGGGAATGTGTAATGATTTAAAAGGAGTGAAATGGGACATTTTGTTTTATGGGAAGGATGTAGAAGAAAAATGGAGGGCATTTAAAGGGGAAATTGTAAGAGTACAGAATCTTTATGTCCCTGTTCGGTTGAAGTTCGGACAGAAGTCCAAATTGTTATATGGTTATATGGTTATAAAACCTTACTCGACTCGAGCTTCCCAACATACCCGAGACTGCGAGCTCCTCGATGGTGAAATCCGCAGCATTGGAGCATCGACACCAGGCAAGGGATCATGGGCTCCGATAGTAAGTCCAAGGCCCCAGTGTCGAGCAAGGCCGCCAGCTCCATGATGTTTGGCCGGAGAGCGACTGGAGTTTCGATCCGGAAAACAATCGCATCTCCGGCAAGGTAAGAAATTGGAAAAAGGTTTCCCCGACCCCCTCCCCCACACCCCACATAAAACAAACCAGTGAACATTAACATATACTTTTAAAACAAACTAAAAATAACAAAAAAGATGAAAAACAGGCAGACCGTTGGCAAGGTTGCCACCCTAGTGTGTGTAGGATAGTGTTAATGTGCGGGGATCACAGGTCGGTGGGGACCCGGTGTGCCAAAGTCCCTGTTTCTGCGCCATATCTCTAAATTAAACTAAACATCATAATGTAGGCCAATGAATCAAAAACTTAAGACCTTGCTGCATAAACAACAATATGATGAATGGACGGTTGATCTTAAAGCTTAAGGGTCTCCTAAACACCAGAATAACTGAACACCCTCTGACTTGTAGTTAAATGTTGCTACTTGGCTGATAACATTGAAATTGAATGGGATAGATTTACTGGGTCAAATTGCCTTTGTACTTGTGAAACATTCCATTACAGCGTTTGCCCAACAAAACCCCACATAAAAATCCTACTTTTTTCTGAAATTGCCATAAACTGCGTGGCCATAAAAGGGGGCTGAGGCATTGAACAATGATATGAAATAAAGGTAACAGGAGTTTAGGGAATGGGACTTCCCAGGGGAATCGTCTAAGTGCAAGAGATGAAATGGACTGTGCTCGAAAATTCGCTCCAAAGTAAAGACTCAGATGTTTCAGCCAGAGAGTTGTGAATCTGTGGAATTCTCTGCCACAGGCGGCAGTGGAGGCCGATTCACTGGATGTGTTCAAGAGAGAGTTGGATGTAACTCTTTGGGCTTAGTTTAGAGCTTTGAGATACAGCGCGGAAACAGGCCCTTCGGCCCACCGAGTCCTCGCCGACCAGCGATCCCCGCACATTAACACTATCCTACACCCACTAGGGACAATTTTTACTTTTACCGAGCCAATTAACCTACAAACCTGTACGCCTTTAGAGTGTGGGAGGAAGCCGAAGATCTCGGAGAGAACCCACGCAGGTCACGGGGAGCACGTACGAACTCCGTACAGACAGCACCCGTAATCGGGATCGAACCCAGGTCTCCAGCGCTGCATCCGCTGTAAGGCAGCAACTCTACCGCTGCGCCACCGTGACCTCCCCGGAATCAACGGATATGGGGAGAAAGCAGGAACGAGGTACTGATTTTGGATGATCAGCCATTATCATACTGAATGGCGGTGCTGGCTCAAACTACCGAATGGCCCACTCCTGCACCTATTTTCTATGTTTCTATGTTTCTATGTCTCATAGAAATGTTCCATCTCTATGTAGCCTCCCTTTGATCTGGTATTTTGTTGGCTCACATGCTTGATCAATGCTGTTTCATCATTAATGTTTTATTATTATTAATGTTTAGTGTTTTCTGAGTCATTCGTAACAGTCACTGTATGTCACGTTGTTACTTGTGGGCGGAGCACCAAGGCAAATTCCTTGTATGTGAATACTTGCCCAATAAACTTACTTACTTACTTACTCAAGGAGCAGAGACTAAAGCAGAGGGCAGTGGCTGGTGGATAACGTGCTTGGGATTTCGATCTGTAATTAAGGGGAAGGATCGCAGTTGTAAACATCTCCTAGCTGCAGCACAAAAATATTGAGCTCTTGCCACAAGATATTTACAAAGCCGGTTATGAGGGGATTTGAGAGTTAGTGATATGGGAGGAGATGAAAAGCTGCAGGCAACAGGATGTGTGATCTGAGAAAAGTTGATAAAATGGAGAAGGCGAATCATTGCTTTCGCACACACACAGAAGGCGCAGGTCATTCGCAATGGGGAGGGAGGGAGGAAGGTTTCCCAATGTGTCCTTGGTGATTATTGTCTTCGATAAAAACCAGAGGATTTATTTTAAAACGAGAGCTTCTTTACGAGGCATGAGATTTGTTGCATGGGAAGAGTAAGGCGAGTGGGCGGAAATAGCAGCTGAGCTCATGTTCCATGTTCTGATTTTAACTTTGATATCCATGCATTAGAATTTAAGAAACAGGAGCTGAACAAAAGCTGCTATTATATTGGAAATGGGGATTCGGAATGCAAAGATTTGGGAGAAAATGGCAAACAACCTTATCTTGATGAAGATAGACACAAAATGCCGGAGTAACTCAGCAGACCAGGCAGCATCTCTGAACATTACAATGGGTGACATTTTCGGGTCGAGACCCTTCTTCAGAATGAGAGCCAGGGGAGAGGGAGACACGGAGATATGGATGGGCAGGGTGCGAAAACGAGACATCAAAGGGGACGAAGATCTTGGAAAATGTGGAATAGATCACTATGGAATTCTCTGCCTCAGAAGGCGGTGGAGGCTGGTTCTCTGGATGCTTTCAAGAGAGAGTTAGATAGAGCTCTTAAAGATAGCGGAGTATGGGGATATGGGGAGAAGGCAGGAACGGGGTACTGATTGGGGATGATCAGCCATGATCACATTGAATGGTGGTGCTGGCTTGAAGGGACAAATGGCCTACTCCTGCACCTATTGTCTATTGTTAACGAGGGGAAGGAACCTTATTAAGATGATACTGCAATAAAGGATTTTTTAGCAATGCAGTAAAGGAAGGTTTATACAAGGGTGATAATGATAATGGCTATAATAGTTTCTTTATTATCACAGATAGCAATGCATATTGAAATACTTGTTTTGCATACAGATTGGTCCACTAATTTGAGGAAGGACATTCTTGCTATTGAGGGAGTGCAGCGTAGGTTTACACTGTTAATTCCCGGGATGGCGGGACTGTCATATGCCGAGAGAATGGTGCGGCTGGGCTTGCACACTCTGAAATTTAGAAGGATGAGAGGGGATTTTATTGTAACATATAAGATTATTAAGGGTTTGGACATGTTAGAGGCAGGAAACATGTTCCCGATGTTGGGGGAGTCCAGAACCAGGGGCCACAGTTTAAGAATAAGGGGTAAGCCATTTAGAAGGGAGATGAGGAAATATTTTATCTCACAGAGAGGTGTGAGTCTGTGGAATTCTCTGCCTCTGGGCAGTGGAGGCTGGTTCTGTGGATACTTTCAAGAGAGTTCTTGATAGGGCTCTTAAAGACAGCGGAGTCAGGGGATACGGGGAGAAGGCAGGAACGGGGTACTGATTGGGGATGATCAGCCACGATCACATTGAATGGCGGTGCTGGCTTGAAGGGCCGAATGGCGTACTCCCGCACCTATTGTCTATTGCCTATTAGCAAGACTATGGCCAAACATATGCAACATCACCTGGTTAGTACACAATGTACAGAACGGGCCACTGAGTCTATATGTAATTTGGCATTTTGCCATTTTGGCACCATTTCACAGTCCCAGCTGCAACTGGCCACAAAAGCCACCGTTTCCACCACCTCCTCTGAAATATCTGTTCATTATCTATGTCAGCGATGTGGATAAAATGATTGGGCATACTTCTGGCAGGTCCGCTGATGAACAAAACTGTGTGAAACAAAGTGCTGGAGTTACTCAGCGAGCCAGCAAGCATCTGTAGAGAACATGGATAGGCGACGTTTCGAGTCGGAATAATATATCCGTTCAATAAGGTCATGGATAATACAATCTCAACGCCAGTGTTGGTTAAAGTTGATTTGGAAAGCAAACTTTTGGGATCCCTTCATGAGATTTATAAAAGATTTGAAGACATTCACAAAAATGTATCTTCTTCCCTTTCAATGCTAAAACTCAAGCTAGGAAAATGCCAGATGGCAAATTCTTAACTCAAGCAACAGTCTTCCAATGCTGGGCCATCCCCTAGAATCCTTCCCATTGTCAACTCCCCCTCTCTACTTGCTGCGCTAATGTTTTGTGTTTCAAGGAGTAGGAAACAAGATCTTTTCATCTCACAACATATTGCAGTCTAACTGTTTAGAACATTTTTGTTTCATTCATCCTTCCAAACTGAATGGTGTTTCCCACATTTCATACCATCTCCCAAGGCCTTGCCCATTCACTTAATGCATCGAGATCCATTTGCAGTCTCGTTGTGCGCTCCACACAACCTTCCTTCCCACCTAATGTCGTTGAAACAACAAACTGCAGATGTTGGTTTACAAACAAAGACACAAAGTGCTGGAGTAACCCAGCGGTCAGGCAGCATCCCTGAAGTACATGGATAGGTGAGGTTTCAGGTTAGGACCCTTCTTCAGACTAATAATCAGTCTAAAGAAGGCTGCCGACCCAAAACATCACCTCTCCATGTTCTCCAGGGATGCTGCCTGACCACTCGCTAAGTTACTCCAATTTATTGTGTCACCTACTTCTGTTCATTAGCAAACCTGCCAAAAGTCTGCTCACTTCTTTCATTCACATCGCTGCTATAGATAAGGAACAAACATGGCCCTTGTATAAACTTTCCCATGCTGCATTGCCAAAGATCCCTTGTTTGACAATTGGTTCAGCAAAATTGACTCACAAATGTTTGCCTTCCAAATGTACATTTCCAATATTTACATTACAGTGGAGAAGTCTTGATCTGAAGACCAAATTTTATTCAGTCTAAATTAGTCATGTTCCTGTACCATGACATTCTGTGGACGCAACGGTAGAGTTGCTGCCTCACAGCACCAGAGACCCGGGTTCGATCCGGACTATGGACGCTGCCTGTACAGAGTTTATACGTTCTCCCCGTGAACGCCTGGGTTTTCCCCGAGTGCTCCGGTTTCTTGCCACACTCCAAAGACATGTAGGCTTGTCGGTTAATTGGCTTCGAGTGGAGGCGTGAGTTCGAATCCCACTTCTGACACCATGTAAAGAATAGGCGCGTACACAGATGAATGTTTACTACACTTTATTAATTAAACACACACATCACTGCCCTAGCTGTACGTGGTCTGTCACGGACACTAGAGAGAGAGCTATGGGTGGGAAGGTCACAATTATACTAGATGATGGGGGAGTGGTTAGCAAGGGCTGCGTCACTACTGTTAAAGGTGTACACACATATCATCTACAGTAAAGATTGTAAATTGACCCTGGCACGTAAGATAGTGGCAGAGGACAGGGATCATTGGTCGGCATGGACTTGATGGGCTGAAGGGCCTGTTTCCACGCTGTATGTAGGGTTGTCAACTGTCTCGTATTAGCCGGGACACCCGGTATATTGGGTCTAAATTGGTTGGTCCCATACAGGACCGCCCTTGACCCAATTTGACTGCAACTATTCGGGTCGAGGGGACTATTGTGTCGGAGCGCTACATCCGCCCCGAATCCCCCGTCCCAACGTAGTGCAGCCCATGGAGTGCAGCAGCAGCGCCTCGCCCGTGGCCCTGTCAATCGGCAGCCCGGCCAGCTGTCCAACCATCTGGCATTCGCTTACCGCTGACACCACCACCCCTCCTTCTCATGGCCGATCATGGACGTCGCGCGCAAAGTCCGTCACCCGGGCCAAAACTCCTCAGCTGGCCCGCTGGCTGGGCTTTGTGTGCAGTCCAGCACCCGGGCCAACTCATCATTCACCCAGCCACGGCCGAGTAGGTCAACGAATTGCCGTCAAGAATTTGTCCCTAATTTTGACCTTTTGTCCCTTATGTGAGAGTGAGAAAGTTGGCAACCCGAACTGTATCTGAAAACTAAACATTTCTAAAAGATTTGACGACATGAACAAAAATCTCTCTTCTCCCTTTGCGAACACTGAAACTCGACCTAGGAAAAAACTGGATGGTGAAGTCTTAACTCAAGCAGTAGTCTTCCTGCACACATATTATTGCCAATATGAAAATATCCTTCCCTAATAGAAACATGATCGACCGTGGCAAGCAGCAATTGATCCCTCAATGTCCTTGTACACACAATTTAGCAAATGACACTGAATAACAATAATAAAAATCAAATGTGAATGCTAACTTCCTGTCACGGAGGTCATCCATGTGGCAATTGAATTAATTCTGAATAATATGCTATAAATAAGCAATCAAAGCTGGGTTAACCATGGATTGTGCCATTCTGCAATGAACCTGTTCACTGAATTCATTACAGAAACTGCAACTTATTGATCGTAGTTTAGTTTTTTTTTGTTAAGTTTTTTTATTAGTTAGAAGCAATTACATAATTTAAAAAAAAAGATACGTGTTCATTGTTGACATAATAAAAATCATTTTGTTCTTTGTAGATATACATAATCAGTATTATTTATGTTAATCCTTGCTTAATAATTGTGCTTCTATATTATTATTTTTTCCATTTTTTATAAAGGTAGAAAATAGTAGAAAAAGATTAAACAAAAAAAAATATATTTATATATATATATATAAAAAGTTGGGAAAGAATGGAATATTCTACAGATTTTACATCGTTGGAGATATATCCGCGTTTTATGAAATGTACTACTTCATCTATTCTTCGATTCTGGTTTCAGTCGGGTTCTCGTGCTGAACCAGTTTGCCCCTTCAAATATTCAATAAATGGGGACCATATTTTTTAAAATAGTTCTTGTTTGTCCATTAAGACAAATCTTATTCTTTCCAAATATAGGGTCTCCGACATTTTTGTGGTCCACATTTTAATTGGGGGTTATAGAGCCTTTCCAAAATTTTAATATTAATTTTTTCTCAATTATTAAACTATAATCAATATAAATTATTTGATTCGAAGTAATGAATTGATTTGGTTCTGTTATTCCTAATATTATTAATTTTGAGTCAGGGGCCAGTTTGGTATTGACGACTTCTGAGATTATCTTAAAAATTTCCATCCAAAAATTATTAATTTTTATACAACTTACGAATGAGTGCAATAGGTTAGTAGATCGTAGTTTAGTTTAGAGATACAGTATGGAAACAGGACCTTCGGCCCACGAAGTCTGCACTGACCAGCGATCCACGCAAACTAACACTACCCAATGGGACAATTTACATTTATACCAAGCCAATTAACCTGCAAACCTTTACGCCTTTGGAGTGTGGGACGAATGCGAAGATCTCGGAGACAACCCACGCAGGCCACCGGGAGAATGCACAAACTCTGCACTGTCAGCACCCGTAGTCGGGATCGAACCCGGGTCTCTGGCGCTGTAAGGCAGCAACTCTACCCACTGCACCGCCCACAATCACATGATCAAACACATGGCGATGTAACATTTGCCTAAAGATGTTTTACCAAATAAAACTATATTTGGTTACAAACCCTGCTGGATTAGATATAACTTTGTGCTGAAATGAGAAGATTTTATTTTTCAATTTTAATTTTTTAATTTTTAATTTTTTAATCAAAGGTTTAATTTTTGGGGATGTTTATTTGAAGCAATGTTATTTTGGGTTATTTCTCTATTTAGAACATAGAGTGGAACAGATGTAATAAGAAGGAACTGCAGATGCTGTTTTATACCAGAGAAAAATACAATTGCTGCTGTAACTCAGCAGGTCAGGCAGTATCTGTGGAGAACACGAACAGGTGATGTTTTGGGTCGGAATCCTTCTTCAGACAGTACAGTATAGAACAGTACATCACAGGAACTGGCCCTTTAGCCCTCAATGTCTGTGCCGAACATGATGTCAAGACCATGACTTATCTAACTGCTCTAACTGCCCTTAATTCCCTGCATATCCCAATGCTGATCCAAAAGTCTCTGAAATGCCACTGTTGTATCTGCCTCAACCTCCACCCCAGAGGCACATTCCAGGCGCTCACCACCCTCTGTGTAAAAACCATGCCCCTCGCACTTAAAGGGCAGCATGGTGGCGCTGCTTCCTTACAGTGCCAGGCACCCGGGTTCAATCCTGACTACGGGTGTTTGCCTGTAAGCAGTTTGTACGTTCGCCCCGTGATCTGCGTGGGTTTTCTCCGGGATCTCCGGTTTCCTCCCACACTCCAAAGACGTACAGGTTTGTAGGTTAAACGGCTTGGTATAGTTGTAAATCATCGCCAGTGTGTGTGGGACTGCGCTGGTGCGCGGAGATTGCTTGTCGGCGCGGACTCGGTGGGCCGATGGGCCTGTTTCTGCGCTGTATCTCTAAACCAAGCTAAGCATTTGGTACTTATATCCTGGGAAAATGGTTTTGTCCACCTACCCCATCTGAAAATTCATTTTGATGTTTTAGATATTTAGTAACTTTCCTTTAGCCTGCACTGGAGTTTATTTGAGAAGTTTATGTACTGTGTCAAAACAAGACAAATTTTAACCAGTATCGCTAAGGACAATCATGGCCATATGTAAATAAACCTCCCTGATAAAATCATTGAGCAAGTAGGTACAAATAGCATGCATCGGTGCTTTTATTTCTATGCACATAATCAATTCCTACTTCATTTTATATTTCAATGAATTCATTAATTGTCTTAATGCACAGATTGAGACTTGATTAGAATACAGTTAATTTATTCATTGCTCGTGCTGAACGGCACGTTAAAATATTACATACCCAACAAATAGCAAAGGAATTAAGCAACTGATAAGAAACTAATCAAAATTTATATGGAATTAGTCTGGAAGGACATAGAAAAAAAATGAACCAGAAAATGCCTTTGAATTCTCGACGGTAAATATAATTGGAAGCCTCAAAAGGAACATGGCCCCTTATTATTTTCATCAGACTTTTGATTTATTTTCACATAACGAACCTATATTTAAACCACAAAGAGTAAGATGTAACTGTTCTTGAACAGTTTCTTCCCAGCTGTTAGCAGGGAACTGAACCATCCTACCACAACTACAGAGCTGTCCTGAACTAATATCTACTCATTGGTGACCCTCAGACCGGATTGGACCCTTTGATCGGATTTTACCTGGCACAAAACATTATTCCCTTCTCATGTATGTATACACTGTAAATGGCTCGATAGTAATCAGGCATTGCCTTTCCACTGACTGGTTAGCACGCATCAAAAGCTTTTCACTGTACCTCGGTACACGTGACAATAAACTAAACTGAACTATCCCACTAAACCTGTGCTATGCATCCAGACTATTGTTGGGTTTTCTGATATAGAGAACAGTACAGCACCAGAACAGACCCTTCCGCCCACAGTTCTTGTGCTGAACGTGTTGCCCAGTTAAAATGAACTCATCTGCCTGTACATGATCCGTATCTGTCTATTCACTGCACTTCCTTGTGCTGTATCCAAAAGTCTCTTAAATGCCCCCATTGTATCTGCCTCCACCACCACGCATGGCAATGCGTTCATGACCCCTACCACTCTCTGTGTAAAAATCTTTCCCTGCAAATCTCCATTAAACTTTTTCCTTTTCACCTAATAAGTATGTCTTCTAGTGTTGGGAAGAAGGTTCTGAGTGTCTACCATATCTATGCCTCTCACAATTCTATATATACGTCTATCTAATGAAGCGGCCGACGGAGCCCGTGGCTGGAGCCCGGGTCAACACGACGGAGGCGTGACGTGGGCCGTCGACAGGGGTGAGGCCTCGGGAGCAACAGCGGTGAAGCCTCGTGACGATGGGGACCACGGTGGTGGTGAAACCTCGCCGGTCGACCCGCGGTCGATGGTCGATGAGAGCATGGAGAACCACTGTGAGGGTGGAACGGAAGAACGATGGAGGACCCGGCATGGGGGATCTGCTGTGGTGGGTGGGGGGGGGGGGGGGGGGGGGGGGGGGACAAAAGGGGGATCTGGCGTGCTTTGTAACTTTGTCAGCGCCGTAGGTGGCAGCTATTGTGTATACATTGTGTATGCAAGCAAAGAATCTCCATGTGCTTAGTCATATGTGACAATAACATATTCCTATTCCTAGTTTACCCTTAACGACATTCTAGATAAAGCAATCCAAATCTATCCAATGTCTCCTTGCCTGGATCAAACCCTTTGATCCAGGCAACATCCTCCGAACCCTCTCCAAAGCCTCCACATCCTTCCTGTAATGGGGTGACCAAAACTACAGGCAATACTTCAGACGTGGCCCAACCAAAGTCCCATAGAGCTGCATCTATTCCACAAAATGCAATTCTGTTCAGATTTACACCTTGGTTTGGGAGCAGTTCTGCCCAAGACCACAATAAATTGTAGCATTGTGGATGTACAGTAGCTCAGTCCATTACATAGAACAGGCTCCCGACCACTGACGTTCCCTCAGGAAAGCAGTGAACATGTTCGACTGCCTTTCTCACTCCTGGTCATTCCTTCTCCTCTCCCCTTTCATTGAGCAGAACATACTGAAGTTTGAAAGTGCGCAGGAATGGTTCTTCTATAAGCTTGGGTTAAACCTCGTTTTTTCCAACCGACCTCCTTGTGGACATTGGACATTTTCTCTGGAACCGTTACTCGACAATGCTGACAAATTACGTTCTGCTCTCTGGTGTCTTACTCTTCATTCTACCTATTGCATTTACACTTGCCTTCATTTGTATTTTTATCTGATTTGATTGGAAAGCACACAAATAAAATCTTTGCACTGTATCTCGGTAAATGTGACAGTGATAAATCTATACCCAAACTAGGCATGGACATTATTGTCTTTCTTTTGTAAAGACGACTAAGGACTTCTTGGCTATTTTACCAAGTGGCTTCCACCGAACACGTCACAGCCACTTGGTAAAACAGTGACCAGCCAAAGTTATAACAGGTATCAACTGCACATATTGTTCATAGTTTGGGATGTAGGATGGAAACCGGAACACACATGTCAGGGGCAATTTACAATAGGCACATCTTGGGAGTGCAGAAGGAAATAAGATTATTGTGCAGAAATCCACGTGGTCACAGGGAAAACATGCAAACTCCACACAAACAGCACCAAGGTCAGGTGCAGACTTGGGCGCTATGAGCTACGAGGCAGCCGCATTCGTTGCTGTGCTGTCCCGCCACACTACAGTGCAGTCTGGTTTCCACAGGGTTTTGCATGGAGCATCCTATACATTGTCGATTAACCCCCAGCATTGCGTACAGTTCTGGTCTCCAAATCTGAGGAAGGACATTATTGCCATAGAGGGAGTGCAGAGAAGGTTCACCAGACTGATTCCTGGGATGTCAGGACTGTCTTATGAACAAAGACTGCATACACTCGGTTTATACTCTCTAGA
The DNA here is from genome assembly GCA_963514005.1 of Raja brachyura. The sequence continues at coordinate 11,673,264 of OY740793.1, read as the reverse complement.
ATTTAGGAGATTGAGAGGGGATCTTATAGAAACTTACAAAATTCTTAAGGGGTTGGACAGGCTAGATGCAGGAAGATTGTTCCCGATGTTGGGGAGGTCCAGGACAAGGGGTCACAGCTTAAGGATAAGGGGGAAATCCTTTAGGACCGAGATGAGAAGGACTTTTTTCACACAGAGAGTGGTGGGTCTCTGGAACTCTCTGCCACAGAGGGTAGTTGAGGCCAGTTCATTGGCTATATTTAAGAGGGAGTTAGATGTAGCCCTTGTGACTAAGGGGATCAGAGGGTATGGAGAGAAGGCAGGTACGGGATACTGAGTTGGATGATCAGCCATGATCATATTGAATGGCGGTGCAGGCTCGAAGGGCTGAATGGCCTACTCCTGCACCTAATTTCTATGTTTCTATGTTTCTATAAACCACAGTGTAAATTCAACACAAGACGCTGTGTCAATAAAGATTGCAGTCACATAAATCCGCATGATGCGCCTAATAAATATTTGATAATATTTTAGGTGCAATAAATCAGGCTGAAATACAATGATTCACAAACAGAAATGAGGAAAGCAGTCGGTTAACTTGCTCGTTGACAGAACGGGCCAGGAACATTCATCACTTTGCTTCTGAGGGAGTCCGGAGATTGTATATGCCCTCACAGACCCTGGCAGATAAGTTAACATCGGACCAGAAAGACTACATTGTCAATAACAGAAGGTGTCTCTCATTGTCATCTTTGACCATGACCTTCGTGAAACAAGTGGGGGAGATTTTGTTGACTGACAATGCAGCATTTAATATGAGAAGGCTGCCCGCTGGGTTCAAGTTCACTACAGCTTTATGAAGTCTGATCCTGAGGAAATGTTCCCATGGGTAACCTGGAGTATGGCTGTAAAGTCTACCTCATGAGTCCCATTCACCCCATTGTGGACATTGGACGCTGTCTCTGGAACTGGTGTGCTACAATGCTGAGAACTATATTCTACTCTCTGAATCTTCCCCTTTTCCCGACCCACCATACTTGAGTTTGGCTTGGTTGTCCTGATGTATGATATTATCTGATCTAATTTGATAGCATGAAAAACAAAGCTTATAATCCGATCTCATCACCCGTGACTATAATGAACCTAAATGTAAACCTAAACCTGTCCCCTTATGCTCAGCCACTCTGGGATACAAATTGCATCTAAATAAGTCCTAAGGTCAGTCAGAATTATAGGCATTCAGCGTGGAAACAGACCCTTCAGCCCAACTTGCCCACAATGGCCAACATGTCCCTTCTACACTAGTTCTGCATTTGACCCACATCTCTCTAAACCTGGGGTACACAAAAGGCTGGAGAAACTCAGCGGGTGCAGCAGCATCTAAGGAGCACATCTTTCTAAACCTGTCCTATCCATGTACTTGTCTAATTGCTTCTTAAACGTTGGGATAGTCCCTGCCTCAACTACCTCCTCTGGCAGCTTGTTCCATACACCCAACCACCCTTTGGGTGAAAAAGTCACCCTTCAGATTCCTATAACATCTTTCCCCCTTCACCTATGTCCTCTGGTCCTCAATTCCCCTACTCTGGGCAAGAGACCCTATGCATCTACCCGATCTATTCCTCTCATGATTTGTTACACCTCTATAAGATCACCACTCATCCTTCTGCGTTCCAAGGAATAGAGACCCAGCCTGCTCAACCTCTCTCTATAGTGCAGACCCTTAAGTCCGGGCAACACCCTTGTAAATCTTCCCTGCATTGAACTGATTTTGCTGAGGAACACTAGTGAGCTGTCAGTTGCCTGAAAATCTCTAGCTGCAGCTCAGAAAAACATTTTATTTTTTAGTCTTTTCAAGATATCCCCTGGACAACAATGGTTTCTCAAGATAATGAAAATCCAAAATGGATGTAAAGCTCGTTCCGAATTCTTCTGGCTTGAAAATTCCCATTATATCTGTCAATATGCCCAAAGCCTAATTATATTATAATTACCAATTATTAAAAGTAAAATCCTGATCCTTTCATCTCAAGTTTGTGTAAGTTACAGCAAACCAAGCGTGAATTGCTTTAAGATGAAAACCAAAACCTTATGCTTTCAGATTCTGCGATGTATCAAAATAACAGTCAATCTGAAAGTACCGTTACCAAGGGCCATTATGTAGTGACATCGCTTTGATTCTTTATAAATTAATTGTCAATGTAATATTTTTCATTTCCCTCTTCACTTTATTGAGCGACAGTCGATTACCTCGAGTGATGAATTGACTTGCATGCCTGCAGAACATGGTTTTACCAACTACTAATATCACAGTGCAGAATTATAATGAAGGCCTAAGGTATTACCACCAAAGCTATGCAAGGTGTATTCTTCAAATTAAGTGGATTGCTTTACAGTACAATGCATAAAATAATTGAGCTATTTTGCATTATAAATAATTTAAAGCAGGCCTCCTGCGAACATTAGATGAATCCGATGGCACGGAATTAATAAATTGATTAAATATTTGCTTTTTGGATAATCTATTACAGTTAAACAATCGGGCGACCTGGATCATCCACGATTAATGCTTGCTGACGGACTTTCTTTTTGCATCGACCTTGGCAGATACAACAGAGATGTACCAGTTGTTTTTTTGGTTGGTATTTACATAATCTTTACACATTTTAAATTCATGTGTTTGCCAAAACAGCTTTGAGATTATGAAAGGACAGGGAAGGCAGATCACCATTCCTATACTTTTTTGACTGATTAGCACCGTATTCCTTTTGTTGAATAATAATAAAGGAACATTTTCAACAATAATTTTACTTGGCCTTGCAGCGCCGGAGACCCGGGATTCGATCCCAACTACGGGTGCTGCCTGTAGTGAGTTTGGCCATTCTCCCTGTGACCACATGGGCTTTCTTCAACTCCTCCCGTTTCCTCCCATGTTCCAAAGACCTGCAGGTTTGTAGGTTAATTGGCTTCAGTAAATTGTCCCAGTGTGTAGGGTAGAACTAGTGTACGGGGTGATCGGTGGTCGGCATGGACTCGGTGGGCCGAAGGGCTTGTCTCCAAGCTGTACCTCTAAACTAAGCTAACAAATAACAACAATTTTGTTGAATAGGTGAAGATCGGTGCTGAATTGTTATTATTCAATATTCAGGTGTCAAGTCATGAGTGTTTTAGTGTCATATGCTCCGAAATGGAACAATGAAATTCTTACTTGCAGCAGCACAACAGATATGTAAATATAGGGAATATTCCTGATGAAAATATTAACGCCCTTATTTTCACCAGGGTCAGATCTTTCACTTAAATAGAAGTGTGCAGGGTGCAATTTTACCCTGTGTCTATTTCAACAAAAATAATGATATCTGATAAGTCATCCATTTTGTTACTCACTTAATGTTGAGACAAGCAACTCATTCATAACAAACTACAGCAACTACAAGGAGTATGGAGTATGACAGTTCAACAAAACAGACCATCTGATTAGTACGGGTTTTAGCGGTTGTGGGGAAAGAATGAGTCACAACCTCAGTCCCAACGACCCTTCCGATGAACATGTGAGGAATGTCCAAAAACTGGAAGAGCCATTCCAGAGACAAGCTGAACAAAAGGACAACATCATCTTACTTAAAGGATCCTACCTTTAAGGAATGGACAGGAATATCCAAAATGGATATCCATTCATAATATCTAGGATCAGAATTAAGCCATTCGGCCCATCAAGTCTATTCCGCCATTCAATCATGGCTGATCTGCCTTTCCCTCTCAACCCCATTTTCCTACCTTTGAAACCCAGACTAATCAGGAATCTATCAATCTCCACCTTAAAAATATCTATTCACTTGGCCTCCACATTCCTTGGTAAACCCTTTCCCACCACTCAACAAGAACCACCAGAGATGCTGGAAGAAACAAATACATTTTGAAGGGAATGACCCTGGGACTGCTCAATGTTGACTCCAAATCTTGTGGCATCTCTTGGTATCAGGACAACACAGGTACGGACCATGATGAATCATTACTCTTGCATAAGTGATAGGAGCAGAATTAGACCGTTCGGAGTATTGTCTACTCCGCAATTCAATTACGGCTGATCTATCTTTCCCTCTCAACCCCATTCTCCGGCCTTCTCCCCATAATCCCTGACACCCGTACTAATCAAGAGTCCATCTATCTCTGCCTTAAATATATCAGCTGACTTAGCCTTCACAGCCTTCTATGGCAAGGAATTTCACAGATTTACTACACTCTGATTAAAGGAATTCCTCCTCATCTTTCTAAAGGAATGTCCTTTAATTATAAGGCTATGGCCTCTGGTCCTAGACTTTCCCACAAGTGGAAACATCATAGATACATAGATAGACAATAGGTGCATGAGGAGGCCATTAGGCCCTTTGAGTCAGCGCTGCTATTCAATGTGATCGTGGCTGATCATCCACAATCAGTATCCCATTCCTGCATTCTTCCCATATCCTTTGCCTCCGCTACCTTTAAGAGCTCTAACTCACTCTTGAAAGCATACAGAGAATTGGACTCCACTGCCTTCTGAGGCTGAGAATTCCACAGATTCACAACTCTCTGGGTAAAAAAGTTTTTCCTCATCTCCGTTCTAAATGGCCTACCCATTATTCCTAGTACCCCTTATACTCTCCACAACCACTCTATCCAGGCCACGAGAGAAGAAAAGGATGACATCTTGGGTCGAGACCCTTCCTTAGACTGAGAGGAGAGAGGGATCCTGGAGATATGGAAGGGCAAGGTGTGAAAATGACAGATCAAAGCAGATGCTGATAAAGAAATGTAGAGTGGTTCATTGTCAGCTGAGGAGGAGGTGGCAATGTGTCATATAATCAGCAATATTTAATCAGGAGGACAGTAAAACTAGTCGGTGAACTGGGATGGGGGAGTGACAGAGAGAGAGGGAAAGCAAGGGTTACTTGAAGTTAGAGAAATTAGTGAAATTAATACTGATTCCGCTGGGTTGCAAGCTGCCTAAGTGAAAGGCAAGATGGTCAGTATCCATCACCAAGGATGGCTCATTCACACTACCATTAACCAAGATGGCCACATCCTGAAAGACATATCTGCTGGCATGGATGCATTGAGGGTGGTGAGAGAATCAACATGACAATGCCACTATACTTTGAGAAATATTTAGACAATAGACAATAGACAATAGGCAATAGACAATAGATGCAGGAGTAGGCCATTCGACCCTTCGAGCCAGCACCGTCATTCAATGTGATCATGGCTGATCATTCCCAATCAGTACCCCGTTCCTGCCTTCTCCCCATATCCCCTGACTCCGCTATCTTTAAGAGCCCCATCTAGCTCTCTCTTGAAAGTATCCAGAGAGCCCTGCCTCCACCGTCCTCTGAGGCAGAAAATTCCACAGACTCACAGCCATCTGTGTGAAAAAGTGTTTCCTCATCTCCTTTCTAAACGGCTTACCCCTTTTTTCTTAAACTGCGGCCCCTGGTTCTGGACTCCCCCAACATCGGGAAAATGTTTCCTGCCTCCAGCGTGTCCAAACCCTTAATAATCTTATATGTTTCAATAAGATCCCCCCTCATCCTTCTAAATTCCAGAGTATACAAGTCCAGCCGCTCCATTCTCTCAGCATATGACAATCCCGCCATCCTGGGAATTAACCTTGTGAACCTATGCTGCACTCCCTCAATAGCAAGAATCTGTTGCAATTACATCTGTTCATGACAGCATTTGTAGACTGATTAAAGCACAACCCATGGGGAAGTATAGCTTCCTCTTTACCCTGTGGACATACCGTGTTGTGTGAACCAATGCTACCAGCATGTTAAGTGGGATAGATACAAAATAAATGTTGAAACTCAACTCTGAAGATCCATGAACCATTAGCGGCAGGTAATTTACTGCATTAGAGAAAGGCTTGTGTATATGTCTGGGAAATTTTCCACATTACTGTAGGAATTGCAATAAGATCTGACAAATTCTTCATGTAGGTATCACTGCCAAGACACGGGACCAATCTTCGTCAAAATGAGATGTTTGGAAGAACATCCTGGGCATATATGGTGGTTTTGCGCCTGCTTTGACAATGGGTGTGGCACAGAATACATCTTGAGTTCCCACAAGCCAACTTGGGCCTGGTGTAGGAAGGAATTACTGACGCTGGTTTGAACCAAAGATAGACACAAAATGCTGGAGTAACTCAGTGGGCCAGGCAGCATCTCTGGAGAGAAGGAATGGGTGGTGTTTCTGGTCAAACTCGAAACATCACCAATTCTTTCCGCCCAGAGATGCTGCCTGCCCTGCTGAGTTACTCTGGCATTTAGTGTCTATCTAAGGTTCCTGCCAGGCACAGTTTTGAATGGCGGTAAGCGGCTAAATACGAAAAGGGGGGAGGGTAACTCATAAACATTTGGTTCTTGTGCAATTGGAGATGTGAAAGCAACAGTCAAAGCTGAAGTGTTTTCATCCATCTTTAGCCAGAAGTATTATGTGCATGGTTAATTTTAACCCTATTCCAAACACCCCTTATTACTGAAATCAATCTCCAGTCAATTCTGAACAAATTCTCCTTCGATTCCTTCCATTCTCCACACATCCCATGCACAGCCCTGGGCCGTTGTATGAGCCCCAGCCATGCCTGCATCCTTTTAGGGTACATCAAACAATCCCCGAACCTCCGCTACATTGACGACTGCATCGGGCCTCCACCCTGCACCCATGCAGAACCCACTGACTTCATCAACTTCACAACTAATGTCCATCCTGCACTCAAATTTACTTGGACCATCTCCTCCATCTTCCTACCGTTTCTTGATCTCACCGTCCCCATCACAGGAGATAGACTATCACCTGTCCCACTGAGTTACTCCAGCATTTTGTGTCCATCTTCGGTGTAAACCAGCATCTGCACATGCCCCATACTCCTCCATGCCCCCCATATACATGTGTCTATCTAAAAGTCTCTTAAACATCAATATTGCCTCTTAAACATCTCGTCTCTTAAACATCTCAAATACCACCTCTGGCAGCGTGTTCCAGGCATCCACCACCTTCTGTAAAAGTAACGTGCTCCGCACATCTCCTTTAAACTCTCCTTAAAGCTTTTCCCTCTGGTGTTTTGAGGGTAGTGTAGTGACTTCCATCCTGGGGAAAAAATGTTCTGATTGTCTACCCTACATATTCCTTTCAGATTTGTATATACTGCTGTCAGGTCTCCCTTTAACCGTCAGAGATCCTGAGAAAACAATGCAAGTTTATCTAACCTCTCCTTATAGCTTATGCCTCCTAATCCTGGCAGCATTAGGAGGCATATTGTCTATTGTCTATCTGGTCTGCACTCTCTCCAAGCCTTCTTCCTGTAACCAGAACTGAATGCAATACACCAAATGCGGGCTAACCAGAATCTTATAGAATTGCTTCATAACTTCCTGGCTGTTATTCTCAATGCTAGCCCCATAGCAGAAGCGTCCACATCGCGGGGCTGGAAACTGGACGTATCCTGAGCTAATTCTGCTACCACCATCATCTATTGCAACAAGCGATGGCTCTCACTGATTGTCGCCGGAAGCTTGTGTCCATTTCAGGACAGTCAATGACAGCGAGGCCAACATTTGTAACAAGATTGACATGAAAGGAAGAAGAAGATTCTCAATCAATAAAGGCAAGCATACCAGAAGCCTTCTTTACCGAACTAGAATAATACCCTCCCATTGACACCTCTGTCTTCTATAGGTAAGCTGGTTCTGAATCCATACCATCAAGTCACCATGAATCTCATGCATCTTCCGGGTTAGCCTACCACGGGGAACTTTATTAAATGGCACGGTGGTGCAGCGGTAGAGTTGCTGCCATATAGCGTCAGACACCCGGGTTCGATCCTGACTACGGGTGCTGTCTGTTTGCAGTTTGTACATACTCCCCGTGACCTACATAGGTTTTCAACAGGAGCTCCGGTTTCCTACCACACTCCAAAAACGTACAGGTTTGTCAGTTAATTGGCTTGGTATAATTGTAAATTGTCCCTAGTGTACGTAGGACAGTGTTGGCGTGCGGGGATCGCTAGTCGACATGGACTCGGTGAGCCGAAATGCCTGTTTCCATGTTGTGCCTCTAAACTAAACTAAAATCCATGTAAATTACATCCACCATCGTACCAGGTCTCTGGCACTATGAGGCAGCAGATCTACCAGCTGCGCCATTGTGTCACCCAATGCCCCAAAATCCAAATAATTTATATTAATTTAACCTTCCAACATTTATTCACGAGAAAATGGGAACACTCTTCAGCAGCTTGGAGTGTGTGGAACAGCCGCTTGCTGCCAGAGACCGCGGCTCCCGAAGTCCACAGGCCACGCCAGTCGGAGCTTCAACACTGGCGGTCTCGGCGAGAGATCCCAGGCTCCGCGGTGTTCAAACCCAGCGTCGCCCGCAGCTCTGCCATGTTGGAGTCGGCGGTCACAGCACTCCGGAGCTTACCGCACGGCGACCCAGGCAAGGCATCGCCCGCTCCGCGATGGTGCTTCAGTGCTGTGCCGCCACCGAAGCTGAAGTTCTGTCCGGTCCCGGCAGGAAACGCCGCTCCAGGCCCGTTGGTAGGCCGCGAGGAAAGGGGCGAAGATACGGCTCGGAGAAAAGCCGCATCTCTGACCAGGTAGGGACTGAGAAAACTAGTTTCCTCCTCCCCCCCATATAAAAAAGATTAGACCTCCAAAACGAAACTATTTAACATACTAAAAAAAAAAAAAAAAGGTGAAAGGGCCTAAAACATCGGGCCGCCATTGCGGCGACTGTGGAGGCCTCAAATAGGCTCCGACTACGGGGTGAACAAGAGGAAAAGGACTGGACTTTGTTGCCTTCCCTTCCCTCACAGTGGGAACCATTGGGTGGGGATGTTTTTATGTTTTATGTTAAATTCTTCTTTAATGTTGAGTCTTACTTTTATTGGTCTGCTGCAAATGGCTCAAATTCCAAACTCAAACTCAAATTTCACTACACCAGAAATGGTGTATGTGACAATAAATGTCCTTCGTTCTTTTTCCTTTGTCCTAAATCAAAAATGAATGTATCGTGGATTTTAAGATTAAATTTCAAACTCCACATTCTACTTTACAGAATATGTAGGAAAGAACTGCAGATGCTGGTTTAAAACCGAAGGTATAGAAACAAAATACTGGAGTAACTCAACGGGACAGGCAGCATCTCTGAAGAGAAGGAATGGATGACTTTTCGCATCGAGACCCTTCTTCAGACCCTTCTCTCCAGAGACGCTGCCCGTCCCGCTGAGTTACTCCAGCATTTTGTCTATCTATTTTACAGATTTGCCCGATTTATCTTTATTCTTATATAACTTATTAAATTGCATTATTTTGAGATTTGTTTACATGAAAATATTTAAATATGCAACACAAGTAATTTATTTTAAAACATGCTCAAAACTCATATTTAATAGCATAAATTTTGGTTAGATTCCAGATAAACAAAAACATGTCCAATTGTAAAATATACTTTTCACTGCAACTTGGTACACGTGACAATAAACGGAATGGAACTGATCCTGATAACAAATTTTGCGCAACTGCCTTAGAATATTCTGATTAGACAATGTATCCTGACAATTGACTTAAGAGGAAATACAATTTTATCCAAACCTTCCTTTGGTGCAATTTTAATCATTTTGTCAAGAAGTATTTTATAGTCGAAATGTGTTTGGAGATGTTATGGGAATCATTACAAATGAAAATTCCACTTTTAAGAAAAGTATTTTTATGATGCTTTCATAAACTCACTTCTATGATGAACTTCCTAAAATCAATAACATTAGGGCAGCATGGTGGCGCAGCGGTAGAGTTACTGCCTTACAACGTTTGCAGCGCCGGAGACCCAGGTTCGATCCGGACTCCAGGTGCTGTCTGTACAGGGTTTGTAAGTTCTCCCCGTGACCGCGTGGGTTTTCTCCGAGATCTTCGGTTTCCTCCCACACTCCAAAGAAGTGCAGGTTTTAATGGAAAACTTAATGCCCGCTGAAATGCAAGTTCGGGCATTAAGGTTTCCAGAATGAAACTTGCTACGGAAAATGTTCATACCAAGCACAAAAACTTCAAATAAACACTCTAAACATGATCCATCTGTCAGAAAATGTGAAAATATCGATGTAAACCTCGCGGGTGCATTGATGAAAAATGCATTTAAAATGTTTTTTTAAACATGCAGAAGGTATTATTGCCTGTGCTGTGTGAGTAGGGATGATGCCAGTGACCGTGCAGGCTAGGGAATTTCATTGTTTGTGGTGAGACGTTTATCATAAACCTTCAACTCAAACATATTTTTTTTAACAACACAGATGTGGATGCAGTCATACCCATGACTGCTCGTGCGATTTCCACCAGCCTAAGTTTTGAAAGCTATTAGAAGCTTGGCTAGCAGAATTCATTAAAAAAAAATTGGAGAAAATCCCAATGAAACACTTCTCAGCTCATTGGGTGATAAATTACTGTTCAAGAACAGACTGTTTACAGACACATTGCTGGATGTAATAATGCTTTTTAGCATGCCCGGAGGCTGATGATATACGTACATTGCTTGTTGAAAGCAGAACACAAAATTATTAAGTCATTGAAGCAAAACTTCAGCATTATACGTTTGTTCGAGCAAGAATATTTTCTCTCCCGAGCTGCCACTCCTTACACATTATGAAGGTCCAGTTTGGGTATTTAAAGCAGAGATTAATGGGTTCTTGTTAAGGACGGCAAAGGTTTTGCGGAGAAGGCAGGAGAATGGAATTGAGAGTGAAAAGTAGTTGTCAGGCAACTGAACCATCCTGCCGCAACCAGAGAGCAGTCCTAAACTACCATCGGACTATCTTTACTGGCTTTACCCTGCACTACACATCATTCCCTTATCATGTATCTGCACACTGCGAATGGTTCCACTGTAATCATGTGTTGTTTTTCTGCTGACTGGTTAGCTCACGGCAAAAGCTTTTCACTGTACCTCGGTACACGTGGCAATAAACTAAACTGAAAGTGAAACTATCCGAATGGAGGAGAAGACTCGGTGGGTCGAATGGCCTAATCCTGCCCCAATGTGTTATGGTTTTATGATCTTATGATCCACTTTATTAGCAATGAAGGCTGACTGGTATCTGTTTCATATGAATTGTAGAATATAGAGTGTGGCTTTTCAATAAGCTCAATGGCAGCCCATCCGAGGTACATTTGGGACAAAACTTTGACTAATTGCTATCAAAGCAAAGATGGAGAATCATACAACCAAACACCAGTGCTGAACTACTATCTACCTTTTTGGTGACCCTCGGACTATCCTTGATCAGACTTTGCTGGCCTTATCTTGCACTGAACGTTAATCATGTATCTTTACACAGTAAGTGGATCGATTGTAATCATGTATTGTCCCCCTGCTGGCTGGTTAGCACTCGACAAAGGCTTTTCACTGTACCTCGTGACAATAAAATAAACGAACCTAAAAATCTGCTCAGTTGGCCAAGTAATTGACCGTTCCACACCATTTTAGAAAAGGTCAGATGGACAATGATGGAAGATCATATACTTATAAACCATGTGGCAAAGGATGAATAACCAGTCCAAAATACCACTACCAGAACTCAATCTAGACAGAGCAGCTGATTTATGAGCTATTTACTCACACGCCCACTGTGTTGAATTGGAATTTCTGTAACACATGGTGATTTTATAATCACAATTACTTGAAAATATCACAATGGTTTATGTGGTGTGAATTAACGTTTCTGAGGTTAGGAAGAATGTAGTTATTTTACACAAATCAGAAAACCCAACAATAGTCTGGATGGATAGGACAGGTTTAGAGGGATAGTTCAGTTTAGTTTATTGTCACGTGTACCGAGGTACAGTGAAAAGCTTTTGTTACGTGCTATCCAGTCAGCAGAAAGACAATACAAGATTTCTGTCGAGCCATTTAGAGTGTATAAACACGATAAGGGAATAACGATTAGTGCAAGGTAAAGCCAGCGATGTCCGATCAAGGATAGTCTCACCTCTCGGTCCTGGGCCTCCTCCACAGCCAGAGTGAGCAACACCGCAAGTTGGAGGAACAGCACCTCATATTCCGCTTGGGGAGTCTGCATCCTCTGGGCTTAAACATTGAATTTTCTCAATTCTGTTAACCCTTGCTGTCTCCTCCCCTTCCCACCTCTCCCTCAGCCCTCGGGCCCTGGCATTCCCTCTCTCTCTATCTCTCCCCCACCCAAGTCGCACTAGCTTCTCATTTTCACACTACAAACAGCTTACAATGGCCTGTTTCCTTTATCATCGATACTTTTTTGCATATCTTTCATTCATTGTTCTTTATCTCTCCACATCACCGTCTATATCTCTCGTTTCCCCGATCCCTAACCAGCCTGAAGAAGGGTCTCGACCTGAAACGTCGCCTATCTCCTTCGCTCCTTAGATGCTGCTGCACTCGCTGAGTTTCTCCAGCCTTTTGTGTACCAAGGATAGTCTGAAGGTCACCAATGAGGTAGATAGTAGTTCAGCATTGCTTTCTGGTTATGGTGGCATGATTCAGTTGCCTGAATGGGCAACTGGATATGGGCCAAACCCAGGCAGGTGGGACTAGTGTAGATGGGGCATGTTGGTTGGTGTGGGCAAGTTGGGCCGAAGGGCCTGTTTGCACGCTGTATGACTCTGGAACAATAGTCTATTCAGAGTGAAAAGTACAATGAGTGAGGACAGTGAACTCCAGCAGAAACTGCTGGCCAGTTAATATTCCTTACACTTGTTGGAAATACAATTATATGAAAAGCATTAATTCATGCACACAGACATTGTTAATAGAATGACTCAAAAAGTATAATTGCTACATTGGAGGTTAAATCCATCAGCTAAATTGCATAAGTGCTAACAACCCCTGTTGGAGTTCACTCTGTCACTTATATGATCCATACTTACGTAACCCACACAAATATGAGTTGCCAAACGTATGCATATTTTTAGCTTTGCCAAATAAATTCACTTCACTGATGATTTTTTTATTTCTCTTTACACATTTTCTGCATGATTTTCTCATCCAGATAATAGAGCGATTGACGCAATTAACTGAGTGATTCATGCTTTGTTGTTTTAATTAGTATTTAGAGTTGGAGTCTATCTATCGGCGCCCAAAATGTTTCTTGGGCGGCACGGTGGCGCAGCGGTAGAGTTGCTCCCTTACAGCGCCAGAGACCCGGGTTCGATCCTGACTACAGGTGCTTGTCTGTACGGAGTTTGTACGTTCTCCCCGTGACCTGCGTGGGTTTTCTCCGAGATCTTCGGTTTCCTCCCACACTCCAAAGACGTACAGGTTTGTGGGTTAATTGGCTTGGTATAAATGTAAATTGCCCCTAATGTGTGTAGGATAGTGTTAGAGTGCGGGGATCGCTGGGTAGTGGGGACTCGGTGGGTCGAAGGGACTGTTTCTGGGCTGCCTCTCCCAACTAAACTAACTTCAGTTGTTATTTATTTACTGAGCTGTTGGGACAAAATAACTAACACTGATATTTGCATGATCAATATAAATTCATGTGATAGGAGCAGAATTAGGCCATTTGGCCCATCAGGTCTACTCCCCCATTCAATCATGGCTGATCTATCTTTCCCCCTTAACCCCATTCTCCTGCCTTCTCCTCATAACCCCTGACAATATATGTGTGGGCATTGCAATTATTCAGCATTTACTTTTAATTAATAATTAAACCTTGGCAACCCACAAATAACGTCTTCAACTTTTAATGATCATTTAGAAACATAGAAACATAGAAAAATAGGTACAGGAGTAGGCCATTCGGCCCTTCGAGCCTGCACCGCCATTCAATGTGATCATGGCTGATCATCCAACTCAGTATCCCGTACCTGCCTTCTCTCCATACCCCCTGATCCCTTTAGCCACAAGTGCCACATCTAACGCCCTCTTAAATATAGCCAATGAACTGGCCTCAACTACCTTCTGTGGCAGAGAATTCCAGAGACTCACCACTCTGTGTAAAGAATGTTTTCCTCATCTCGGTCCTAAAGGAATTCCCCCTTATCCTTAGACTGTGACCCCTTGTTCTGGACTCCCCAACATCGGGAACAATCTTCCAGCATCTAGCTTGTCCAACCCCCTAAGAATTTTGTAAATTTCTATAAGATCCCCCCTCAATCTTCTAAATTCCAGCTAGTACAAGCCGAGTCTATCCAATCTTTCCTCATATGAAAGTCCTGACATCCCAATTTTAAGATTCTATTGTATTTATCAAAAAACAGAGGTGAGGGGAGAGGAGGCATTCATGAAAATCAGTCTAGAATGACGATGGGGATGATAACATCGATAGGGCAACACCTGCCTACACATTTGTTAATGTCTAATTTAAGGCAAGGGGAGATAGATTTAATAGGAACCTGAGGGGCAGCGTTCTGTTTACACAAAGGGGGCCAGGCATATGGAATGAGCTGCCAGAGGAGGTAGTTGAGGCAGGTACTATCACAAGGCTTAAAAAACATTTGACAGGTACATGGATCGGACAGGTTTAGAGGGATATCGACCAAAGGCAGACAGGCAGGCAGGCAGGTAGGACTAGTATAGATGGGCATATTGGTTGGCATGGGCAAGTTGGACCAAAGGGCCTGATTCCTTGCTGATCGCTCTATTACTCAAATTAATCCAATTATTAGAAGACATAACATTCTTTTTTTCTATGAGAATGACATATCAAACCTGCTATTTTATTCGCCTTCCATCACAGTGAGGAATGTGGAGGAGTCACTGTGGTGGATGTTTATGTTAAAATGTATTTTGTGTGTTCTGCTGCTTCGTATGGCAAATGAAATTCCTCGTATGTTGCTAACTTGGCTAATAAAGTATAAGATTCTGATGATTATCCAAGTATGCTAAGGTTTAAAGCCAAGTTTAGACCCTGGTACTCTTACATACAAACCATTGGAAATTATAGTAAGATTGTTTACATAAAATCTGTTGGAGAAATTCAGAAGAATGTGGAAAAGATCAACATCACTGGCTTGTGGATTCACAAAAAAAGGGGGGCTGATATCACAAAACTACTCCATAACCTTCATTAAAAATTTGCTTCACACAATGGATGGTGGGTGTATGGAACGAGCTGCCAGAAGAGGTAGTTGAGGCAGGTACCATCGTAACGTTTAAGAAACATTTGGACAGGTACATGGATGGGACCGATTTTAGAGGCACATAGGCCAAAGGCAGGCAGGTGGGACTAGTGCAGCTGGGACATGTTGGCCGGTGTGGGCAAGTTAGGCTGAAGGGCCTGTTTGACTATGTGAGACATGTTTGACTACGTTTGACTAGTCACAATAAACCAAAAGGTAAGAATGAAATAATATCAGGCAGTGGATGTTAAAAGAGCATGTATGGGCAGCACGGTGGCGCAGCCCCAGAGACCTGAGTTCGATCCTGACTACGGATGCTTAACTGGATGGAGTTTGTACGTTCTCCCCATGACCTGCGTGGGTTTTCTCGGGGATCACTGGTTTCCTACCATACTCCAAAGACGTACGGATTTGCTGGTTAATTGGCTTGGTATAATTGTAAATTGCTCCCAGTGTGTATAGGATAGTGTTAGTATATGGGGATCATTGGTTGGTGTGGACTCAGTCGGCCAAAGGGCCTGTTTCTTGCCTATATCACTAAACTAAAATAAAAGTAAAATGAGATTATTACGGTCAAAAGCAATGACTGCCCTTTATAGACTATGCTCCTTCCACTGCTGGACATTGAGGGTCAGAGTCTGGAAGAAACCCCTCAAACAAGGGAAGGGATATCAACCCAGGGGTCTACATGAGTGCAAGTGTTTTATTTAAAGATAGGTACAAACACTACCAGCGATAACACTATTGAATGTATAGAGAGTGCAGAGAATGGACAATGTTTTTATTTTGCATATGTATTTTTATATGTATATATAATCTTGTACGTAAGCCGCTGAGAGTGTTCTTCCGACGCCGGAGTTCCATCATCGGGCCGCCGTAGCGGCGACTGCGGAGGCCTCAATAGGCCCCGACCACGGGTGAACATCGAGGAAGTGGACTGAACTTTACTGCCTTCCCTTACAGTGGGAAACGTTGAATCTGCTGTGTGGGGGATGTCCATGTTGAATTCTATCCTGTGTGTTGTGTTATTTTTATTGGTATGGCTGTATGGAAACTCAAATCTCACTGCACCAATTGGTGCACGTGATAATAAATGTAACTTGAACTTAAACTTAAATAACATTTTGTAAATATTGGATATAATGTTATATTTTGTTTGCACATATAATGTACAATATAATAGAGCATATGTACAACGTTTTTATTTTGTATATTTATTTTAAATGTATTTTTGAAAATAAATAAATCTATGCTGTTTAAGCAGAACGAGTTGTGTTTTTTTTCGAGAATGAGGAGCATCTAAACTGTCATCAATTGTCGCTCCTTTCCATCGAGTGGGAGTTAATACGTCTGCGGGCATGTATTTTTTTTACACACACGGTAAATGCCGTTCCTAATGCGCGTTTTGTGCAGGTCAGCACACGTTGCAATCATTCCCCCATTCAGCCGCAGTACATTGATGTTGTCCTGCACCTGACACACAATTGATCAGCTGTGTTTTGGGCCAGTTTGCGCTCTCAAGGAGAAATGGACTGACTCTGAAAACGTGACCTGCACGACACCATGTGAGCAACCGAGGCAACGACTAAATGCACAACATTTGCAAATATAATGCACAGATGCTTTTATTCCTGTTAGTATCTGGAACTGGGACCCAAATCCTTTAGGCTCCGTGCTAGAACACTTTATTACTATAAGCAGATGAGGCATGGATCTAATTAATGCATAAAGTGCGAATTCGCCAAGTCACCATTAATTACTTAATACAGTGCGTGTCGTGGATGGATTTCAAATATTAGGTTAGGCATTTGATTATATTACGGGAACCATGTTTTTGATGCAGATTCAAGTGAAAATCGAAAATGAGAAAAAAAGTATTCAGTTGAGAAATGATGTAGGTAATTAATTATAATAATATGTGATCTGGATATCTTCATAAACACTGCTCACCGTGCAAGGAATCTGGAAGGTCTCTAGCCCTGCATTAAAAATGCACCAACATACATCTGTTTCAGGACATTTTGTTGCAGTGAATTGTTTTCCACCTGTATAAAATAGAGCGAAGATAGGCACAAGATGTTGGAGTAACTCAGCGGGACAGGCAGCATCTCCGGAGAGAAGGAATGGGCGACTCAGTCTGAAGAAGGGTCTCGACCCGAAACGTCACCCATTCCTTCTCTCCAGAGATGCTGCCTTGTCCCGCTGAGTTACTCCAGCTTTTAGTGTCTATCTTCGGTTTAAACCAGCATCTGTAGTTCTTTCCTATAAAGAGAGCGAGTTGGATTTGTAGCAGTTTGGGTGGGTGTTCACCGGGCGAGAGTTGATGGCACGGATCTGGGAAACTGGGTTTGACACTATGAGTTAAATGGCAGACCGAGAGATGAGCAGAATGGAGAGGGCGCTCCGGATACACACACCCGCTGCACTTCCCGGGGTGAACGATGCCCACGTTAGATTTGTTGGTGGGAGTCACCGGGGAACATTTTCATCTCTTCTGAAAACGCCCCCCATTTCACACACAGCCGACTGGGTTTAACGCGCTGACCTTACGGGGAATGGCATTGATCGTGTGCGAGGTCTAGTTAGCCAGCGCACAAGGAGTGTGTTTTTGCCTATATTCTGGGTCACATGCAAAATGCCCTTCAATCCACACTCCAACCATGGGATCTCCAATCTCCTATTTTCATACATTCATAAGTGATAGGAGCAGAACTAGGCCGTTCGGCCCATCAAGTTTACTCCGCCATTCAATCATGGCTGGTCTATCGCTCCTTCCTAACCCCATTCCCCTGCCTTCTCAATAATAGTTCCATTATTGAATACGATTTGAGAGTCGTAACCCGTCCACGGTCTGGAATGACGCTGCTCCGGGCAGTTAAATGAGGTACCCATTCCAAAGACTACCATTGGTAATTCCATCTGGTGAAGAGTGGTGAAGGTAGGCACAAAATGCTGGAGTAACTCAGTGGGTCAGGCAACATCTTTTTAAGGCAGAGATAGATAGATTCTTGATTAGTACGGATGTCTGGGGTTATGGGGAGAAGGCAGGAGAATGGTGTTGACAGGGAAAGATAGATAGCAATGATAGAATATCGGAGTGAACGTGGAGGGCCGAATAGCCCAATTCTGCTCCTAGAACAGGAACATCTCTGGAGAGAAGGAATGGGTCGAGACTCTTCTTCAGACTGAGAGTCTGGGGAATTAAAAACGAGAGATATCGAGAGATGATGTGGAGAGATATCTCTGGGTAGAAAGCATGGGCGACTTTTCGGCTGGAGACCCTTGGTCAGACTGAGAGCCGGGGGAGAGAGAGACGCAGAGATATGGGAAGGGTAATGTGTGAAAACGAGACATCAAAGGGGAGAGAGATCAAGGCAAGTGTAGAATAAATAGATCATCGTTAGCTAGAGGAAGCTGACAACGAAGCGTACAGAGATAAGATGGAATCATAGAGACAGTCAGACTGGTCGGAGAACTAGGCCGGGGAAGGGTTGGAGAGATATGGAGGGGTGCAAAGAGCATTATAGTGTAAAAGGAAAAAGATCAAAGCAGACGATGATCAAGAAAATGTGCAATGGTCCTTGAAAAATTCCCGAGGAAGTTATGCCAAAGAAATGGGGACATATATAGTGGATGGTGCTGACGATTCTCCTTGTACACGTATCTCCTACATCCAGGTAGCGTTGTAATGTTCTCTCTGTCAGCAGTGGGTGTGCAGTAGTAGCCGTGGTTCATGACTCACTGAAGCCGAGGAGAAACGGAGAGAATGCCCGGCCGCGTTATATTTAATGCTGAGCCCATATTTCTAAATATTTTTTTCCGGCCTTTCCATTCTACATCAGGTGTGGGGCGCTCCTCGCCGCTTGAACTGACCCCAACATCGGTAAGCATACATACTATTGTATGCAGAAGGGTCACGACCCGAAAGGTCACCCATTCCTTTTCGCCAGAGATGCCGCCTGTCCCGCTGAGTTACTCCAGCATTCTTGTGTCTATCTTCGGTGCAAACCAGCACCTGCAGTTCCTTCCAAGACACCTTTGTCGGGATTGTGGAGCGGGCCGGGTTCTTCAAAATCCCGTATAGAGGAAAAATTATTGGGAAATCCGGGATTGAGAAAAGAGAAACTGGATGAAGTTAGACATCAGGCAACGCCTGTTGGAAGATTAACCCTTCCCGGGCGAAGATTTTGTTTTCATTCGGAAGGAAACGACTGCCCTTTTCAAAGCCAGTTGTCTTTGAACGAAACAGCACCAATCCCTTCTCTCCAGAGATGCTG